>JACBWW010000061.1:2150585-2576911 GCA_020086605.1 Lanius collurio | reverse complement strand
GAGAGGAGAGGAGAGGAGAGGAGAGGAGAGGAGAGGAGAGGAGAGGAGAGGAGAGGAGAGGAGAGGAGAGGAGAGGAGAGGAGAGGAGAGGAGAGGAGAGGAGAGGAAAGACATAGGAACACATAGGAATGAGCAAAGAAGAAAAGAGAGAGAGAGAGAAAGGAGAAAAAGAGAGAGAGAACAGGCCGACTTAGCACAAAATGATAGTGCAAACATAATGGCCCCAAGCAGATAAGATATTTCATCAAGTTGAAAAAAAATTAGAGTTAAACATGGAAAATTCAAATTAAATATTTAATGAAAAGAATATTACTTTGCTGACTGAAACAAACTAGACAGCACAGCTAAAAATCAAATCCCTCTTGCCTACTTATGCTTTGTCATTGCCTTACAACTACCCGCAGGGAGTACCGATGAACTGAGGTTTCACAGGTTTTACCTTAACTGTGAATTTTTGTACTTTGGTAATTTGAGGCCAGCCAGGAGAGTTCTTTTGATGTTGCTTTCTAGTTGAATCTTCCTAAAGCCAGAGATTTTTTAATGGAAAACACAATTCTATTTCTGCAGCAGAAAACAAAATGTTGTAGACAGCACAGCAGCTTCTTAAGCAGGACCGAAACACATGGAAAGCAGTCAACCCCATGTTCCACATACACCTGTCAATATTGCTGAAGTAGGATAGAAGATAATCCAGGGAGCACAGCAGAGTATGGAAAATCAGCAGGCTACCAACAAGGCTGAAAAATACAGGCATGATTTTCCCTCTCCCTCTCTCTCTTTTTTTTTTTTTTTTTCCTTTCTTTTCTGAAGTACTAGCAGTAACTTCTGAAATAAAAATAATAAACTGAAGCTCAAGATTTATTAGATTCCACTCAGCTGGATATTTAACCTGAGGCAACTTGTTGGTCATGTGTTTTTGAAGGAGGCTATGACTTGACATAAGAGTTGGGATTGTCCCATAACATCCTCTTTCTGATATACATATATATATTTAGAACAATTGTCTTGGCATATGAAACTAGTAGCTTTTATTCCAGGCAGCATTAATTCCTGCCATATCCCATATCAGTGAGACTAAAGACCCTGCTCTGTGCTCAGAGAGCATCTAACATAACTAAGCCCAGAGTCTCATCAGAGACTGGGAATTTTGCTGTTCAAACAGCAAATGTGGAAGCAACAAGTTGGCATGCTAAAAGAGATAAACTCCTTAAGTGCCTGGATATGTACAAACCTGCTGGAAATAACCACAAGAAAAGTGGCTTTTATTCATTTAACAGAAAATATTTGTATATCCAGAAACTGTGTATCCGGAATCTTTGTGATGAATTGAATGTGAGACACCTTCCTCTTCATTCTTTTCTTACTCCCTTTTCTTTGTTTTAATTAACCTAAATTTAAAGGGGTTTTTAAACCATACTCTTATTTCTATCTCTGCACTCTACTCTTGGCCTTTGAAGTACAGCTTTATACTTCATACCCCCCAAAAATTACCTGGTATGGGGACTTTACTTACTCTTTTTAATGAGAAGAATTAAATAGAAAGGCATTTGAAAGGGAATTGAAATTATTTTTATTTTGAAATGGTTACCAAAAAATAAATGTTCAATAACTACAGTTTAAGAGAAGAGGTAAGTATACCCATGTCATTTATTTGAATGCACCTATTTATTTAGATTAAAATTATGTATTTCTTAAATATTCATTCCTTTAAAAAAAAAAACAACAGAACCCTTCCCTTACTAGAAATACTGAATGAGCAGCTGTAAAAAACGTGTGATTTTTGGTTGTATCCATTTTAATAAGAAAAACTGTGTCAGTGCATTTGTTCAAACAGTGGCCTTCAGATATTTTTATTCTTTAACTATAAGCATCCTCCTGGCTATGCTGACCCTCCCAGTCAAAGTTCAGGCAAAGAAAAGGGAACAGCTCATGGCAATAATGGTTTCTTTTGTAGATCTGGATAGGATCTCTGTTTTGCATTGTGGATCTAAGTAGCGTAAGCAGTGCCTTTTCATTCAGTCCCTGTTTTACTTACGAAAAGGCAATAAGTGTTCCTACACTGCCAAAAGCAGATACTGCACCCCTCCTCTCCTGTCATCCTCACTACAGAAATGTTAATTCATCCATCACCACTTACCAAATCATCTAGTTCCCTTTGGAGCGGGATTGGGATGGGACTGGAGAAACTTCCAGGAACATCTTCCTGAATGTACAGTGGAACAAGGTTTGAATTGCTCCCCACCAAAAGGTCATCTGTCACTGTGCTGGAAGGTTTATACCCTCAAATGATCTCATCTTCCATGTGCCGTATGATAGGGTATGCATGACTTGCATCAGTTTCATGACATAAGAAACACATTCTGCAAGCTGAAACATCACCCCTACACCTCCTACTCACCTGTGCATACACACATGCACACATACATGCACACACACATGCACAAGAAATTTTTATTTGAGGTTCAAAGAAGCCAAGGACCAAGTGCTTCACAGAAAGGGCATATCAGTCCGCTCAAGAAAAGTTGAGGTGTAAGCAGAGTGGGTGCATAACTGAGTATCATTTGACAGAGCAGTAGGGAATCACTCCTTGAGACTAATGGTTTTAATATTGTAGTAGTAGGCTATGTCTCCTCTTGGGCTTCCTGTTGTCACAGTGGGCAATGATTCCTCCAGTAGGTGGACTTGTGGCCCTTTTTTTTCTGAAAATAGATCTTAGTTTAACAAAGTAATCTAAAAATTGTGTGTCAGATGGAAATCAGTCTAATTCACTACTAGTCCAAACCACAGTCCTACCATGAATTGCTAAGTGATTGACAAAGAATAAACACGTTCATGAAACTGAATTTTTTTTACAATAAGCTGAGAATTAGACTAGTGTTGGATATTTTAAAATACTATCAGCAAGATTATGACCCATTATCAAAGTTCTGAGAATCTAAATTCTCATAGCTTTCCTAATATAGAGCAACACATGATGTGATATGATCTCCTCAATAAAGTATTACCAGCTGCTTTATTGAGACAACAAGTAGTTTCCTAAACAGAAGAACAAAGGAACCCTGGCCTTTAATGAATTTGTGTCTTGATTTCCTTTTGAATCTTTAGTTTCTATGACAGCTATAGGGCCTAAACCTGATCTTTGTTAGTCTTATCATACTTCTTCAGTAGAGAAAGTGATCAAAAAGTAGAATTTTTCATGCTTATTACTGCACAATCTTTGATTAACTAGTTTCCTATAGATTAGGACAGTCAGTGTCTCTCTCCTTGGGCTAAATAAGTTTTAAGGGGAGATGAAATCCTGTATTTTTCCCTCAGGAATAGCTTAATTAGAGATTCTTTACTCAATTCCGTTGTTTGTGAAAAAAATCTTTTTTTTCTTCAAAAATCTTTTTAAAACAGGCCAAGAGACTCATAAGTTTTTAGGACGAAATGGATAAAATCCTATTGTCCTGCATCTTCATTCCTCCACCTTCACTCACATAAAAATCTTGATCCCACAAGGTTCAGGTAGGAAATATAGAAAAAAAAAATAATTATTGTCTGTCTTCTCTGTCTCATGAATCCAAGAAAGTACGCTTAAGATTTTCAAGATAAAAGGAGTATGGATAGTATTTATAGGCTCTTTCTCTTAGACACTTCAAAAAATAGTAAATGTATTAACCATGATATCCAAGCTAACATTAAGATACCCAAGACAATATAAAATTATTTATCCAGCCTTTTGTAAGAATAGAAAATATATGTATGTATGTATATATATATACAAAATGTAAATATCTTAAGGGATACTACAGTCATGATTGGATGCTCAGACATGAGCATGAGAATCAAGAGACTTGAAAGATCACTATGCAGTTCCTCTGTTCCAAGAGGAACTTGGAGATGAAAACATAACCTTGGGAAACATCAGCTATTGTGGTGGAAGGAAGCCTGTAGATGATTAAAGCAACCTCAATGAAGGGCTTCACCTGAAATGCTAAAATGGATTAGCAGAGACCCACAACCAATACATTCTGATCTGTATCCTACCTAAACTTCTTCTTATAGGCCAGTTACTGTTCTTTACATCCATGAGTTGTCTTCTAAAAACTGTCCTAGAACAGAAGTTAAAACAATGAATAAGTAAAATTAAAACAATGAATAAGCAAAGTTAAAACAATGAATAAGCAAAACTAGCCAAAAAAATGAATGAGGCAAATCACTCAATGGTCTCTGTTCTATAACCAGTCCCACTGGTGAGCAGCCTTCTTCAAGGCTGTGAAATCCTGTGCACCTCTGTGATACATATCAACAACCTTTACTTGCCTTGTGTCCATTGTCCCAGCTCATTGCAGACAAGAAGGCTTTGCACTCTTCATTCACATAGCTTGCTCAGTGTGCACCACCTATGTAATTTCTGCCTTTCAGAGACTTTATGAATCTCCAGACAAACATTTTCTTTCACATCAGGAAGGGTTGCTGTCCCTCAATGTGCTTGCTTTTCTTTTCCTTCTTTTTTACATTCTTTTTCACCCTCTTCATTGGTGAATTGTCTATATTTTATCTTTCTGTATTATTTTTGTGATTTCTTCTCTACCTAGTTTTGTACCCGTGATTGTCCATTCTCAGCACCATCAGAAATTTTAAATTTTTAGAATGTGCTTTGCATCATTTTCTTTGCAAATGAGCTTTTACACTTGTCTCTATTTTGGGAGATATCCATCTGTTCAATTCTCCTGAGAAAAAAGTCAGAACAAGGGACGGGCTTTACTCGAACTGACAGGGAACTGAGTGTCAATGACCTTTGTTTAGGTTGTTTTGGTTTTTTTAACTGGCCCATCATTCAGAGGTATTTGGGTCTGCCAACAAAGAGAAAAAGAAATATCAGCAAACTGAGAGGAAGGAATCCCTTTGCTTTCAGACCATAATAATGCACTTCAAGTCTGTTAAATAAATTTGTCCAACCAAGTGCTTAGTCCCTTGGACAGTCCCTTCAGACTCCATTAACAGATGTAGATACTTTTAGCCAGTTTTGGAAAACTGAGATTAAAATAACTGAGATAACTAAGGAGCAAGAAGTGAGGGACAAAAACAATATGATTCATACAGTGCTAAACTACTTGCAAACCAAAAATCACTTTTAGCACTACTGATAAAATAGTCCAGAATACATGTGTAAAAATAATAAAAATCATTAAGACACACAGAAAAAAGTAGGTTCTTACCTATACACTTTGACAAAGTTCACATCAAGAATTGTGACACCTGTCTTGCTCTCCTGTCGGTCTGTATGACTCTCCCTTAATATCCCTGGGTGCACTATATTAAACACTAAAGGCATTATCAAACTATATCACACATCAGCTCTGTGAAGTACTGTTGCAGACCTAGAGAGGCAGAGAGGTGAGACACAGAACAGAATAGTTTTACCAATGTTTCAAGTTTGTGATGAACACACATTTCTTCCCTCTATTTCTTGAATGATCCTCACCAACATCACCAAGTAATTTCATTTCTTTAAGACTGGGGACAAGGCTGAGGGCAGTGAGGTTTCCATAAACTTAGAAAAACTAATGATAGAGGTAGGCAGTGCTGGGTGTTAAGACTGAGGACTGAAAATACTTCAATAAGTATTCATATTCTGTATAGAAACTGTCTACAAATAAAAATGTGGCTTTACATTACATAGTTGCATCAAATTTGTGTTTACAATTTCTACATTCAGTATTAATGTCTAATTGTGGCCAGACAGTTCAAGGGACACCCAACCACTTGTCCCATGCACAGTCTGTGTTCTGCATCCTTATTCTGAGTTCTGCATTATCACAGTCATCCCAGTGGCAGCATGGATGAGAGCTAGGCTGCAAAAAGGATGATCTTGTCTGTATAAGTTGCTGTCACACTGGTGAGCACATCCTGTAATCTTATTATCCTCACCATCTCAGCAGTGACTCCATACTGAGACAAAGCTCTGAACTGTTACACTGGTTCTCTTCTAAGAACAAGCCCTACCTTGCCTACAGAAATAGCAGGAAGGAGGGATTATAGCTCACACCATTCAATTTTTGCTAACAGAAAAAGGATAAAAAATATGCTCATTAATGTAACAAACCTCAACATTCCTACAACTTCAGTTAATGAAAAATTAAATTTAAGTGAAATCAAAAAAATATAATCAAAATGAGGACCAATACTTTTAGTTTTAAACATAGACTCATACTCAAACATCAGTACTCTGAGTCTGATACCTCCAGGGTTTTTCTTATTAGAGAAAAATGATTCATAGTGATATAAAGCAAGTGACAGGTAACATGATAATAAACATCGCCACATGTTGCCTTCTAACAAAATTCAAAAGACAAATTTGGCACCCTATACTGGAATACACAAAACAGAAATAAGAAGTTATTCTATAAATTCATAGGTCAGAAAAGAAAGGTCAAGAGGAGTGTAGCCCTCTAAAAAACAAGAAGGGAGAAATGGTGTCATATCTAGGGAATGCTGGGGTACTCATCAAGTCCTTTGCCTCAGTCTTCATTGGCAGTCAGGCTTTCCACATCTCTCAAGTTCCTGAAACTCCAGGTGGGCACTGGGAGAGCAAATTTCCACCCACTGTAAGCAAAGAGCGGATTTGAGATGATCTGATTAAACTCAACAAGCACAGGTCTATGGGGCCTGATGAAACACATCCCAGGGTCCAGAAGGAGCTGGCTGATGCAGTCACCAAGCCACACTCTACCATATTTGAAAAGTCATAGTGGTCGGGTTAAGTCATTAACTCAAAAAATTGGAACAGCTCTCTTTTTTAAAGAAAGGGAGAAAGGAAGATCCAGGGAACTACAAACTGGTGAGCCTCACCTCTGTGCCTGGCAAGACCATGGAGCAGATCCTTATGGAAGCAAAGTTAAGGCATATATATGCAATACAAGATGATCCAAGAAAACCAGTGTGACTTTGCAAAAGGAAAACTGTACCTGACCAAGCAGGTGGCCTTCTACAATGGAGCGACAAGGGAAGATCAATGGATGTCATCCACATAGACTTCTTTAGGCCTTTGACACAGTCACAAACGGGTGGACTAATAAGCTGATAAGAAACTGGCTAGCTGGATGGATGCATCTAGACAGATGTGGCCAATGCCTGTATGTCCAGGTGGAGGCAGATGATGAGTAGTGTCTCTCAGGGCTCCATCTTCAGGCAGGTGCTCTTCAATACCTTCATCGATGACGCAGACGATGGGTTAGAGCGCACTCTCAGCAGGTTTGCCGATGACACCATGCTGAGTAGTGCAGTTCCCACAACAGAAGGAAGAGATGCCAACCAGAGGGACTGCATGAGAAGGATGCCCATGGGAATCTCATGTTGTTCAACAAGTTCACCTGGGTCAGGGCAACCCCAGACATGAGTACAGACTGAGAGAAGTCATTGAGAGCAGTCCTGCAGGGAAGGACTTTGGCATTCTCATGGATGAAAAGCTGGACATGAGCCACATTGTGCATTTGCAGCACAGAGTATATCCAAATTAGCATGGCCAGAAGAGTGAGACAGGCGATTCTGTCTCTTCTCTGAGAGAGTAGACCCTCATGAGGTCCCACCTGGAGTACTGCTTCCAGATCTGGTGTCCTCAACAAAAGAAAGATGTGGACCTATTAAATTGGGTTCAGAGGAGGGCCACAAAATGACCAGAGGATGTCTTTGTGAAGACATGCTGAGAGATTTGGGGCTGTTCAGCCTGGAGAAGGCTTGGAGGAGACCTCATTAAGACGTTTTGGTACTTAAATGGAGTTTATAGAAAAGAGGAAGGGCATCCTTTTACAAGAGCATGAAGTAATATAACAAGGTTAAGAGTTTTAAACTGAGAGATTTAGATGTTTGGAAGAAATTCTTTACTTTGAGGGTGATGAGTCACTGGAACAGGTTGCCCAGAGAAACTGGGAATGGCCCATCCCTGGAAATGTTTAGGGACAGGCTGGATGGAGCTACGAGTAACCTGGTCTAGAGGGAGGTGTCCCTGCCCATGACAGGTTAGTTGGAACAGATGACCTTTAAGATCTCCTCCTACCCAAACTATTCCATGAATCTATGAAAACCCATGACCTGTAAACACAGACTTTGAAAACTTACTGGTTTTAAACAACAAAAGAATTGAATATTCAAACCAAATCCATTTTCTGGAGTGTCAGTGGACAAGAAAGGGTCTGGAGAACACCCTTGTCTACTCATAATTTTCATTTTGGAATACTTGCTTTGGTCATGCTATTTAAAACCGAGTAGATAGAAGCAAAAGACAAACAAAACACAGGTGAAAGAGGCAGTCACAGTAACTCCTCTTTTCTACAGAAAAGAAGTTAAAATGTAAGACTGGTTAGGTACCCTTTTTTGGCTTGGTAGAGTACAACCTGGTCTCTTTTGCCTTTCCACAGGTTCACAGATTGTTTACAGTGAGAAAATTAATTTTATGTTCCAATTATTGAAGCTGTTCTACAATGAGGGAGTAACAGACTTCAGCCTATTATTAGTGCACTAAGCTGGAAGGAGAATCATGGGTTCTAATCCTTGCTCCCTGAACTGGGTCTGTATTTTAACCTATGTATATTGAATGTAGAAGGTACAACTGCAGACAGTGCTGGGACTTGTAGCATTCACACTGAGAGCATGAAATCTCTAAGAAAACATCCTTAATTATAAGAAGGCTTCTGAATTACATGGAGACTCTAACAAGGATTAAGTTCTGTTCTCCTTACTGAGCCATTTAACTGGGTGAAGACAAACAAAGAAAGAGTATAAAAATTATAAGCATCCACTAAATTCTGAAGCAGAATAAAAACAATGTATTTCAGAGAGATAATGGGTTTACCATTTTCAGTACTAGATGTTTAATTCTTCACCCACCTCCTTTGGGGTTTTGTTCCAGCAGATGTGTCATTGGATATAACTAGACTTTAGAAAGAGCTATCTACCTCTCCTAGGTCAAATCTTTTATTGTCAGAAGAATACAATACATTTATTTTTCAGAAATGGATTGGAAAATTTCTACTCCTAGTCCTGTGGCTCTCATTCTCTCTCACACAGAATAAGAATTGGAATCAGAATTAGAATCCTAGTTTTGTGGGTCTAATTTTTCTCTCTTAGTACTAGAATTTGTCTAAGAAATGTTGACATAATCATGAATAATTCCCACTGGAAGAACTACTGGCACTCATTATGGTTTTCTATTCTGGGACTACTTCCTCTTTCTTTTTAATGTTAAAGAGCTGTACTTCTTTTGTCCTGAGAAAGGCTAATTTGATTGGTGTATTCAAGAAAGGGACACCAATAATTGCTCATAGAAGCCCTACTTCTAACAAATGAGTGTTACCTGAGAGATTTCTATGTTATGAAAACATGCATCATGACATTGAATCTTATTTGTAATTGGATATTGTTAACTGTTAGGAAAATTCTGATTTTTTTTTTTAAATAATGTCCCAAAGGTTGCATTTTCATAGGCTCAGTGGTAAAGAATTTTGACAGACTTGTGAATGCAAAGAACTCAGATTCCTTTTTTGCTAAAGGGAGACACTAAGGCGTGAGGGGCTCAGAAATCAATCTGTTCAAAAGAATGATGGGAAGTAGGAGAGACAGCAGCTCATGCTATAACATGTAAGAAACCCCATGTAGCCAGAGCAACACAACTGCTTTCTGTTCATGCAGCTTTTCCTATCAGCAAACAGTGTATTTGTTACAAATCAGTGTTAACTTTGATATGTATTTGTTTTTCTCCTCAGTGTGCACAGGGAAAACTATTAGCAGTTTGGGTAACAGCCAAAGGACAAACAAATAAGAATAATAATAAAACCATTTTAATTTCAGTAAATACAGAATGCTTCTACAGTACAGAAAATTTGAAGGTAAATTTCCAGAAAGCTTCAGAATCATAGATTAATAACATGGCCCTGTTGGCCATGCTTCTTTTTGATGCAAACCTGTATACAGGTTTTTAGGCCCATTGCCATCTCATGTTGAACTTCTCTTCAGCCAACATCCACAAATCCTTCTCAGGGCTCCTCTCAATCCATTTTCTACCCTGCCTATACTTGTAATTGGGATTTCCCTGACCCAGGTGCAGGACTATGCACTTGGACTCCTTGAAGTTCATAAGGTTTGCACAGGCCCATCTCCCAAGCCTGTGTTGACCCCACAACAGAGCTTGGTGTCATCAAGTAGTGATAGGCTCAGTAGGTGTCTCTGATTTAGATATCTAAAAGTAAGTAAGATCAGTCTGAAATTAATATTACTGCTGAGAATGAGTAATGGTTTGTGATATTCATCTACTTGTCACCACAGCTCAGTTTAGCCAAACCCAGAATTAGGTCAGAAAAAGCAGAAAACATTACCTGTTGTAATGGGGGCAATCCTTACAAGAATAAGACAGTGATGAACTCAGAAGGAAAGATGAAACAATATTTCTATAGATGTTCAGAGATGATTTATTCCTCCAGCTGCATGGGTGGAGTTCCCAGGCAGACCCCAGTCATGGGACCCTCCCTCTTCCTGGGCCCCGGACACCCAAACCACCCAATCAGGAACAGGTATGGGGCACACGTGACATGGGAGCAGGGACAGGGACAGACCCGTACCCTGCAGGGTCCCTCCCCCCAGGACTTCAGGGGAGAGGCACCTACACAGTTACCAGCAACAAAATATTCAAAGGCAGACAATAATGCAGGAGATGTCACTTTGCAATGTGGTAGATGTAAAAATTAACATCAATTTATATCCATCAGTGCTGACCTACCCATAAGTACTTTCCAGTGCTGAGTATGTCACTGTAAACTGCTGCTACTCATAGAATCAAACTGCTAACAACACCCAATCCAGCAAATAAAAAACAATGGATGGAAGGAATTTCTGTCCTTTATTTTTTCCTAAAATATTTCTGATGATTCTTCCTTTATTTTGTTATGAAATGTGACACAGAGACACTAATAAGACTTTTCTTCTAAAGAAAGAGGCGGTCTTTGTTATATTTATGCAATGGCCAATCTTTTCAATCTGTTGTACATGCTTTGAGAAGGCACCCAATATTTAATCCCTCAGAGAGCTAGAAGGAAGAACAACAAATTTTTGATGTCATCATCTGACATATTTATTTAGATTCCCTCTACAGTTAATGAAGAGAAAGAAACACTTCTGTGGCATGATTCATGTTTCTATTTTGGTTGAGTTAAGGTTAGGATGAGATGAATCCCTCTTAGAAATGTGTGCATTATTCTACTCATCATATAGAGAATCTACTATGATTAGTTCAGAAGCTGACGCTTCACTAGGGATAACTAAAGCTAATTGAATCTAAACATTTTTATGTTTTCTAAACCCCATTCAGGTGGTACTCTGTACTGTTAGGCACATGCAAAGGCATGGACTCAGTCTCTGCTCAGTGTCAAAGATAACAAAACTATGCATATATAAAATTTACGTGTCACAAGTCCCAGGCCATAAGTGACCACAAGTTTCCTGATTCTGGTTTCTGGGTTCTATTTTTTGCTGAAGTTCTATTTAGAGTCAGTTACTGACTTTTTTTCCAGATCTGGAATGCCATGACGGTCCTGCCATACTCAAAATCCTGAGAGAAAATCTTCAAAGGATGGAAATATTCTAATCTTCTCTGTGGAGTACAAATGTTAAAGTAATTTCAAATCAATCAGCTCACAACTGAAGGTAAAGCAGTGCTGAATAAATGAGTGAAACTGTACAGCACCCAATCGCTGAGCCTTCAGCTAACAAGAATAACAGGAGACTATGGTTTATCCCTGTCACAAGCCTCTGTAAAAGAGAAAAGGATCTGACACATACTTATTAGTTTTTTACAGCAAACCAGAGGAGAATTGGGAGTAAGGGCCCTAATCCAAGTGTCAAATGTAATCTTACATTACACTGTAACTCAAATCCCCATTCTATATACATTGTACAAGACTGGCTGCTGGAAAAACAGCTTGTGTAGCAGAAGGAAAAGGTAGTGACAGGCTACTTAGACACTGTTATTTAGCATAATCTCACTGTTTCTCTAGCATTACTTAATGTCCACAAAGAAGTGATTTTAAATCTAACCTGTTTCTGTTAATTTAATTTAACAACAAAATCTCAGGATCATTTTTAATGCATTTAGAAAAATAGTGTCAGACTGACACTTATTAAGAAGATGGAGTGTGAAGCACATATCCTTGGATCTCTTTTCTTCACCTGAGAACAAGAATACTGGCAAAGAGGTAGTTTCTCCACAAACCCAGGAAATTTTCAGACCTAGTATGTCAATGAGCACTTCATTTTTTGTCACACTGAGCAAACTTGCTTGACCATGTTGAGAATTCTTCCCTGTTCTTGTGTATTTTTCACACTACTTCGAAGGAATTAATGATTTTCCTCTTTTTTTCTCAACCTATTTTGGACCTGACTCTGGACACCTCATTACAATATCACACTATGACAAGGATCCTTTGACTCCTAATTTGGAGTAGAAAAAAAGATGACGGTGTATAACGAAGGTCGTGTAGATTATACAATCAAGACATCCTTTAAGAATTTTCTATTTCAGCAAGTTGTACTTCTCTGTCCTGAACTAATGGAACAAAAAAGGGCTGTGAGGGGGAGGGTTTAGGTTTTCTATTGGGGTTTGTTGCTGGGGATTTTTTTTTATTTAATTATAAATGGAAAATCCATTCCACAAATGGATAAGAGTTAAACTAGTTGGAGTTCTAGAAATGAGATATAATTCTTGTTTTGATGAGTCACAATTTTCAAGGGAGTAGGGTGTTTGTAGCTGAAATGGTCTAGCTCTTGAACTTACCCCATAGGCCATTTAATTTATGGCTTTCATCCTTTTTACAAACCCGAAGAAAAGTGATCTGACCTCTAAAAAGCACTGTTTCAGAACAGCCCATAAGACAGCAGGAAGGAATGCAGATTAAGAATGCAGTTCCAGCAACTTGCTCTTTTAAATGCTTTTAAAGCCTGTCTTATTCATTCATCTTTTAACAAAGATGAATGCACATGACAGGTTTTATCCTAGTCTGGTAAGGCAAAAATAATGTCAAATAAACACAAAAGTGAGCAGGGATGAGACCAGGATCAAAGTTCTGATCAGCCCACAATGGATTACTTTGCCTTAAATACTACAAAGAAATTATTTTTTAAAGAATAAAATAGTTAAAAAATATAAATATGTCCCTGAATCAGCTAATGCATCTCACCCCTACCATTAACCAAATTTAACTCATCAATGAAATGACATCCAGAGACAAAAAAGCTAAACTTAGTGGAGGACATGACCACTGTGTATTTAAAACAGAATTAATGTTCTTGAATACAAAACAGTACCTAAGGAGTTCAGATACCCATGAGAAAGACAATGAAGAGGATGGAGGGAGGGGAGAGGCACCAACAATAATATGAATATGTATAGCTGCTAAGTGCCAACCCTTAAAGTCTTGTGAGTGCCTTACACTCGCTACAAAATATTAGTGGAAATAGCAGCACAGAGATTTTCAGCAAGTTCTTTTTGCTTAAAATCTTCCATTGATTTCAATTGTCTTTCAACACCTTACAGTAGCCAGGCAACCATCCCTAGTGAACCTTTCATGTCTATTTGAGAAAACAGCAAAGCAATATTTTCAGGGAAAATGTGTGTTTTCCATTAACTTTGACACTGACTGTTCATGAATATTCCTTCTTCCTGCCTTGTTTGAGGAAGCCAGTACACAAAACACAGCTGTCTCTTCATGTAGTATGCAAACTCAACTGAATGCATAGGGTTTCTACAAGCATAAAATGCCTTCACATTTTCAAAATATTCCCCATGCTCATAAACAATTTGTCACCAGCAGTGAAGGAGTCAATCACCAACAGAGAACAGAGCTGGTCTTCAGATCCCACATTCTGAAGTCAATGAAGCTACTAAAATGCATAAAGACAAGGAAGCTACTGAGTTGAAGATCTCCATTTGCATCAGCATAACTTTTGCTCCCCAGTACTCAGAAACAGTGTTAGCATACACAAATATTTATATACTTGTGTAAATCCAGATACATATCATATCTTCTGACTGACCTTTTTCTCCTTTGTCACTCCAGTCTCTCTTCCTGAGTTCTTGAATTTCATTAATCAGAGAAGAACAGAATTTTTAAGTTGGAAAAGACCTCTAACATCACCCAGTCCAATCTTAAACGTAACACCGTCAAGTCTACCACAAAGCCATGTCCCCTAAATCTACATGTCTTTTAAATAAATACCTCCAGTGATAACAGCTCCACCACTTCCCTGGGTAGCCTGTTCCAGTGCTCAACAACCCTTCTGAGGGAGAAATTTTTCCTAATAAAACCAAATCTCCCATGTAACTTGTGGCCATTTCCTTTTGTCCTGTGGCTTGTTACCTGGGATAAGGGACCAACTCCCACATCACACAGGTTTTCTTTTCCTTTTTAGAGAGCCTTGCATGTGTTCCTCTCTCACTAATAATCATAGACATCCTGCTGCAACCAGCAATCTGTCCAGGAGTAGTTGGCAAAGAAATTTCACATAGTTTGAAAAATTATAGACAGTGTTGTAGAACATCTTTTGGTACTGAGAGACTCGCCAAGTTTGGTTTTGTTGTTGTTTTGGGTTTTGTTTTTTTTTTTAATAAGACCCCAGCACAATTCAAGACTGGGATCATTCTGGCAAATAAATCCTGAACATGGATTGACATTTAACATGTTCTGAGAACCATTCCCAGCAGACAGGCTGCATCCATTCTCCCTTCTGCAAGCTAAGACTGCATCAGCAGGTGCCATCTCTTACCAGCTGATCTCAGTGCCTACAAAAGTTCCCAGTGATGTTTAACTTGTATTGATACGGTCAGTAAGTCCTGCAGCTGATGCATGTGCAGTGCTTCTAACTGTTACATTAATTGTAAGTAGTGGTACAATTAATTGATTATTCCAAATTGACTTGGTATATAATCAGAATATTGAAATGCTTCCAGAACACTTTGAAGTAAGATTTATATGGATTTTAAAAGGTGTCATTTCAAAACGGTGGTAGCAGAGTCAAATGTAGCAGAGTCAAAAAGAAAACTTACATTCATACAGTTGCCCACTGTACCCACCACCTACAGGCCTTATCTTTACATGTTGTATCAACAGGAGAACAATGAATAACCATATTCCTTGCACCATTTACCCAAATAAGACTTGCATAAATTCTTGTAATATCACT
Source organism: Lanius collurio (assembly GCA_020086605.1). Classification (NCBI taxonomy): domain Eukaryota; kingdom Metazoa; phylum Chordata; class Aves; order Passeriformes; family Laniidae; genus Lanius; species Lanius collurio. The sequence goes on along the minus strand of JACBWW010000061.1, from coordinate 2,561,701 downwards.
GAAGGTCATTGTCAAGTATCAGAGATTCTCAGATTTTTTAGATTTGTCAGTACAGATACTTAAGCAATATTAAACACCCAAACCTTTGAACTACAATTATCCTTATTAAATGAAATCCATATCAGCTGCATCTTTATTTTAAAAGAAATTACAAACACTGAGACATATCTGTAGCAGTACCTGATTTCTGCAAAAGAGTATTAATCAAGAAGTCTTAACTTTATCAACTGCACAAATAAAAAGGCATTTTCCAATCCTTATTGCACAAAGCTTAGTGAGGTAATGAAGAACAAATCTTAAGCTTCCAGAGTTGTATGTATTATTTCTCCAACTTCACAATACGTTTGAAATACCTTACATTTCAAATCAAGGAACATATATTTTAAAGGTGATTTACACAATAAAACTAACATCTGCCTGACTTTTTCATGTCAACATGGCTTTCCTAAAGTATAAATTTGTATGCTTGTGAAAGAAGTTCATTTTAGGTCATGGTTATAGTGTTGCTGGAATCTATTAAATCAAAGTATTTTTAAAAGGAAAATGTGAGCACTTATTGTAGGACCAATGACCAATATTTAATCAAAATTATGTAGAGTGCAGTTAATGATTCAATTTATTTTTCTAAAAGCAAGAATCAAAAAGAAAAAATGCATGCATGCATGTATGAGAAGATTTCAGCCTTACAGGTGAAAAAAAATTAAGCGAAATATTTGGGCTGATTTTCATTTTACATGATTTCTGGCAGAACAAAGATCTTAAAAAATGTAGCATTAAATTTGTGACTACTGCTTTTAGAGCATTTTTAAAGGCACATTATAGTAATGAATGTCTTTAAACCAAAATAGTATAAAATAAGATTTCCAAATCCCACTTTAGTTTGGAAAGTTTTATGCCAGACTATTGTCTTATCTATTATGAGTGCATATTTTGCTTGCATGCCATGAATGCAATATATCAAAAGGCAAGCTATAGAATGACTTTTCCGTGTTACAGAATACTTAACAAAATACCTTGACATTATTAGATGATTATGCAGCAAAATCCGTATTCCATGCCACATCTGGAGCACAGGAGTATAAAATAAATCTCACTAATAAGTATATCACACTGCTTCTTGGTGTTTTTTAGTTCTACCCCATGTTTTGAACATACATTTTCTTCTTGAAAATAGTTTTTGCATTTTATATTTACACAATACAATAATACAATACAGTACCTAGGTCAGAAATTTTGGGTTTCTTCAACCATATTTCTTCACTAGTAAGGAAAAGAAAATCCAATTGTTCTTTCTAGAATCTTATAGATTTCTTCCTAGAAACTTCCCAATAAGTATAGATCTTCAGCAAAGAAAAAAGTAAAACTTTTTTGTAATAAATTGCTACTCACAAATATTTTCTACAGTTTTAACACTGACATTTTGTGTAAAGCTACCTGGAGACAGAATCAATGTGTCCAGGACCCCTGGTTAATCTGTGATGCCTCTGGTTCCATGGCCAGTTTGGAAAAGAATACATGTCCTTCAAAATTTCAGTCAAAAAATGGTGTTGGTATTTATCCCAGTACCACAGAAGAGAAGAATATAAAATGTGCTCACAATTCATTACATAATAAGTAATCTCTTGTCTGTCCAGAGAAGGAATTGGTAACTGCAAAATGAGTGTGCTAAAAATAAATTGGAAATTTATTTTAGTTGTGAAATACAGGTTATTCTTAAAAAAAAGATGCATTTCCAAAGGTGCTAACCTCCAGTATCTTCCAAGTCTAGGAAATGGACAGCTTTTGTGCCTCGGGCATTGGACCCAAACCAAATGACAGCAGAGCATGAGTGCTTTTGAGTAAGCACAGCATTCCTAAACCCAGGAAGAAAAGGTAAGGAAAAGAAAGCTAGAAAGAGATTCCACTTATTCTGTAAAGAATGTTACTAAGTGGTACAAAAAAAAAAAAAAAAAAAAAAAGGAGACGATTCAATGTGCCCAATACAGTTAAGCTCTTAGAGTTTCTCATCATGGCAAAGAACAATGTAGAAAACCCTTACACTATCTGGAGAAGTGGACAAAATGTCGTGATAAGTATGTCCATGGTAACTTTTCCCAGGGACAGAAATAAGTACTCACTTAAAAGTAAAACCATGGGGTCTGTGACTTCTCCTAAGACTGTACTAACCTTGATTTGGTAAGTCACTGTAAAAGTAATCATTATACCTCCTGTTTTAGTAGCTCTTTTGGCTTGTTTTACAAAGGTTAATAATGCTTTCCACATGACACTGGCTTTCTGATAGACTTTTAACACAAATTACTATCCAGGAAAAGAAGCGACTTTAGGACTTTACTTAGAGGTACTCTCAAATCCATGAAAGAATTCCAGTATGCAAATACCCCTTTACATGTTTGATACTAACCTACTTCTTTCATCTCCTGAGCCAACATTAAAAGAAGAGACTGAGTATAATGTCTTGTGTGATACTGCTTAGCTGGTGACAAGCAAAATGGGCCAGTCTTTTATTCTGGCCCTAGATGTTGCTCTCAGGTTGGTGGGGGGATGGCACTTGATGGTCTTCAAGGTCCCTTCCAAACCAAACCATTGTATGATTCTGTGAATGAAGCCATAAGAAGTACAATTATTAATGGCAACTCATTGTAAGATTACTTCACCTCTGTCCATTCTCTTCCTGATTTTTATTTTGTGCGTTCTTCCATTTTCTTCTAGCTATTTTCCATCCAGACTCAGTTTTATCAATAACATTAACCCACTCCATTGTTTAATATTTCTTTTTTCCCCATGGGATAATGAGTATTTATTATGATTCCCAGTAAGGCAGAAGAGAATCCATGATTTTTTGTCTCTGCTAAGTAGGATTTCTTCACAAAGTTTTACCTGCCTGAAAATTAAGTAGCTGTTTTCAGGGAACGAGTGTCGAGCATTCAGATTTCATACTTTTTTTCCATATTCAGGAAGTAAGAGAATAGAAAAGTGTTACATGTATATCTTTATCTGTGTGTATTTACACAATCGCTTGTCTAAGTGATGGCTATACAATCATGATAAAACAGTGAGTGTTTAGCCACAGTATGCTGTGCTGATTTAAAGGACATTCAAGCCACAGATTTAAGACACAGCAGACTAGCAAAAGCAGTCAGAAATAAGAATTTCCATTTGAAAAATGAAACTTCGATCTAGTAAAAAATGTTGATATTCTGAAATAAAGTCATGGCCAAAATGAGGACAAAACATTGAAATATCTTGGGAGTTAGTGGGTCACATATATTTATTTTTTAAAACTTTAATTTCAATTCTATCCTTAGTTCTCTTTACTTAAACTGAAGTCTCTGCATTATGAAAAAATAAAAGCTGACATCGCTCCTTGTCCAACAATTGACCCTTAAAGTGACTCCTTTTCTCCCTGAGATCTGCTGGAATTACCAGCCCATAGCTGCTCACTTTTTTGTTACTCTTCTCTGTTCTTCTGCGTCAGAAAATTAAATGTAAAAATACTCACTAGAACTAGAGGTTGCAAACACAGAAGAAGTACTTATTTTTTAGAGTCTTTTTCCCAGTCATAATTCATATTGTTCTCAAGGCGGGACTTATTGATACATGACATAGCCACCTAAAAAATTAAATCAAAATAAAGTCAGTTATAGAAAAATAATTCTTTGTCTCTTTGAAATATAATTCTTAATTTAATTGAAATTAAGGACTTTGATACCTTAATGAAATTCTTTCAAAAATCAGAATGTGTTCACATAAATTGATGATTTTTTCAATTGAGTAATTCAAGAAATACACACTGGATCAGGACCTTTGTATTCTTCCTTGGGCAAAGACAACTGCAGGTAATCACAGAATCATAGAATGGCTTGTGTTGGAAGGAATTTTAAAGATCATCTAGTTCCAATAGTCAGGGACATTGTTTACTAGACCAGGTTACTCAAAGCCCCATCCAACCCAGCCTTGAAAACGGGGATGGGGCATCCACAGCTTCTCTGGGCAACATATTCCAGTGCCTCATCCCCCTCAGAGTAAAGAATGCCTTCCTAATTTCTAATCTAAAACCCATACTCTCAGCTTAAAGCCATTTTCCCTTGTCTTACCACTATGTGCCCTTATCAAAAATCCCTCTCTAGCTCTCTTGTAATCTTTTTAGGTACTGGAAGGTGCTGCAAGGCCTGTTGGGAGCCTTCTCTCCTCAAGGCTGAACTACCCCAGTTTTCTCAGCCTGTTCTCATAGAAGAGGTGCTCTAACCCTGTGATCATAAATAATAAAAATTTCAAACATTTTTTTCCGGATGAAATTGAAACATTGGGAAGAGGAGTTCTTGATTGGAAAGGTTAAATACAAACATCAGCATCTTGCACAGATAAAACACTATTAAACACATGCAAGGAAAAATATAATATTTCTGTAAAAAACTTTGTAAAATTAAATAGTTATTCAATTTCCCTAGTATAACAATACAACTCCTCCTTGGAGGAGAGCCTCCTTATGCACCTAGGGGTTCATAAAAGTCAAGAAAAATTCCCTATCAAAGGAGCTTGAAAATAAAAATACAAAGAGATGTGTCAAGCTGTAACTCCCCAAGTTCTGCAGCTTCTGTACTGTAGAGCACTCTCCACAGCAACACTGCCCTGCAGCAAGAGATCATTCATGGCCTGAGGTCTCTGAAGTAGCCTCAAGTTAAAGTTGCCAATGGAAATGTGACTATGTTGGTGGTGAAAGGTAAAATAAAAGAGTTTTAGTAAATATTCCAGATTCTGTGGACTGCCTAGGCCAAATAAAAAATCCATATAAAGGAAAGACTGCTGGCTAGCTCACCAAATCCGCCAATTAACCACCTGAAGGTGAGAATCAGTCATGACTTGGCTCACTTAGAGATAGATGGAAATGAGCAAGCAGCACAGCTGAAGGGTTTTGTTAGACCTAGTGTTCTAGTCACAGATTAATAATTTAATTTACTTCTGGCTTTCTGTCTCTAAGGAACTGATGAGCTTTGACACTACTCCTTTACCAGAATTGCAAAACTCCCAGCCCTAGGAGAAGCAGGAGTCAAGAACTCCTCAAGTTCTCTCTCACTTGAATAGTTTCTTACCCATAATGTATTTTTCAGCAGGAGGATATAAAGTTACTGTCATCTAATGCTATTAAGTAATTTACACGATTAAAAAGTAATTATGAACGAGTATTGTTGGATTAGATGAAAATACCCTGTATCACTTGTCATGAATAATACACTGTAGCCTTGTTACATATGGAGTTTTGAAAGGTGAAATAAAATGCAATCATTTATGTAATTAAATGTAGACAAGAACACAAAACCAGAGTGGAGGTGCCTAAGGTTTGTGATAGGCAGTTTGTATGTCAGCAGACAGAATGAATTTGAGTTTAATTATCAATTTTTGGAAATTCTCAATTGCTTTTCATTGAAATTATTAGCACATCATACCCTACTAAATAGTATTTATTAATGTAATTTAAATCCTACTGTATTAAATATAATTTAAGCATCCCCTGTAAAACTCAGCTATTAACTGACTACACACTGGGAACTAGGAAAAGAAAAAAAAAAAAGAAAGGTTTTTACATTAATTGCAGTGCTTTGATTAAGAGTATTTTGAATTAAGGTAGTTGTTCTTCAGTGTCTATGTACAGAAGCCTTTGAATTTAAAAAATCCTATGATGATTAGACTCCTTGCCTGCTCTGAAACTCCTGAAGAGCCAAGATTGACAGCTCAGGCTGGAGCTTCCAGAGGAAACATCTAGGGCTACAGAGTAGGAGGAGAGCACAAAGTATTTGTAATCATGCGTCAAGCCAGTACTTTAGGGGAGAACACAGAGGGACAATGAGGCAGAAAAGCAATTTGGAAAATCGCCTACTTGCAAGTGGAAGTCAATGTATCAAAATCTGCATGAAAAGGAATTTTTATAAAAGCAAGTAGTCAAAATTCTACCTTGGAGTCCATGATGTGTCACAATGCTCTTTTGGTTTGCAGAGCTCCCCAGGCTTGCATTAGAGAGGCTGGTAGTCTCAGAAGCATGTCCCTTTTCCATTCTGGAATCTCACCTACATCCTCCCATGTTGGCCCAAGGTCAGGTTTCTGGGATTTGTCAAATTCTCAGCTGGGATGTGGATGGATTGCAGGGATCTGTAAAACAGCATGATGGTTTCCTGATGTGATCTGCAGCGTGTTTCTAATGTTCAGTATGGCGACTGTTCTAGCAGAACTCATTTTAAACAACACAACCTACAGAAAATTCTGCAAGATGTGTAGCTCTGTCCAGGATAGTGGTGTAGCTAGAATAGGAAGTACACTGAAGCAGCCTGATGAGATCCGTCTGTTCCATTAACTCTTCCTTCTTCACTAAGCCCTACACATATTAATGGTACCAGCCCCTGCTCTCTTGTCACCTAGACTAGTTCAGGAAGCCAACTGATAAGGCTGGTTTCATCCTGTACTCAATGTCTATTGCACTGGGAACCACAGACTCTCAGGGCAAAAATGATCTCATTCTCAGAAGATCTAGCATTAACACTTAAATTAAATAATGACTTATTCATTTATGTGAAATTCATTTCATTGTATTTGAGATATAAGCACTAAATTTACTTAAGTAATGTTTTATTAATTTTAAAGAATTACTTGAAAGAGTAACAAATTCGACTTGCTACTTAAATAATTTAATTCCTTAACTGAGTAATTGTTTTACTTTACATCTCAAAAAGTATAAGAAACTCACAGTTGCTTCATGCTGTGAAATAGCTTTTAACTTTTTTAAAAACCACCTGTGGTTCAGATATGTTTAAATGTTAAATGTTAAAGTCAGCTGTCATGAACCCCTCAAAGCAGAGAGTGATAACGTATATATAAAAATACATATTACTCCATAAACTTCAAATTTTAATCTTTGTTCAAGTATCAAATATTATTTTGTATAACATCCTAATATTTAAGTTACAGTTTATTTTACTACAGATGGTGAAAACTAACATGGAGATGTCAAGTAATAGCCCAACTTGGAAAAACAAAGTGGAACTCTTAACTCTGTATTCAATAAGTTTATATTTTTGGGTAGCTTTATATTTTTAGGCTTAGCTTCGTAGGTTGAACCCAGTGATCTCAGAAGTCTTTTCCAAGTTAATTGATTCCAAGATTTTGTGAAGTGAGAATATGTGAGAGCATCAGCTCTAAGAACACCCAGGACTGAAATTTGTCTACAGGCAAAAACAAAGCAAAAAACTAGAAACTTTACCTTCTTTCCATGGGAAAGTTTGGTGCCTTGAACATCATTTGGAGAATATTTCTGCCTTAGCCCTCTCTCAGCCACCCTCTCCATGGACACTACTGAGCTCCCATGGCAAAGGCAGGATCCTGGGAAACCTACAGGAAAAGGAAACAAGGATCATCAATTTCACCCTCTTTCTTCTTGGCCCAAAATGAGGTAATTAGGGTTTTTTTCATCTTGAAAAGGGATGAATTGAGAGGGATAAAAATGCTAATGAGAGATACAGTCATGGATGTCATGGAGGATGTGAATACTGCAGGGGTGGGGACAACTGCAGGGACCTCTGTGAGAAGCAGTTTGAGCTGCCCTGTGCTGGGTGTAGCTGGTTCCAGCTGTCTCCAAGTGACCCAAATCAGGGTCCCACAGCCAAGGGCTGGAGCCTTGGGTTAAACATAAAACACTGAAAACTGCTGCAGAGCATCTGTGAGAGAGAAAGTTAGAGTAAATCCTATGAGTAACAGCTGAGGGAGCTGGGATTGTTTAGCCTGGAGAGAAGGAGGCTCAGGGACCTCAAAGGAATTTGAAGCATGGTGAGGGTCAGTCTCTTCTCCCAGACAACAAGTAACAGGACAAATAGACACAGTCTTAAGCTATACCAAGGGAGGTTTAGGTTGGACATTAGGAGGAATTTCTTCACAGAAAGGGTGATTAGACATTGGAATGAGCTGCCCAGGGAAGTGGTAGTGTCCCTGGAGGTGTTTAAGAAAAGACTTAACATGGCAGGTGGTGCCATGGTCTAGTTGACAGGGTGATGTTGGGTCATAGGTTGAATTCAGTGATCTCAGAGGTCTTTTCCAACCTAACTGATCCTGTGATACTTTGAAGTAAAAATATGCCAGAGATTCAGCCCTGCAAACATCCAGGCTGATGACGAAAGAAAAAGTGTTCCAGACACTGGAGCAGAGATTCCCCTGTGGCCCATGGTGCAGACTTGGTGAAACAGATGTCCCTCTGTACCCCATGGAGGCCCATGGGTGAGCAGATATCCATCTGTAGCCCAGGCAGGAACCCACACCACACCTATGAGCTCTTTCATCCTATTTTCTCCCCTGCCCTATTGAAGAAGGGGAGTGAGAAGGCAACTGGGCAGGTGTCTGGTTGCTGGCCAAGCTCAAGACACCAAATTCTCCTGAAAATTTTGAAAAATTCTGACAGATAGAACTCATTTTCTTAACAAGTAAATTGTACATTGATAAAAGAAAAAAAATGGCACTGAAGAATAGGTAAAGTAAAGCCAAATTATATAAAGTTTGCATTGTAAAGGCAGTTCAAGATGGTAATGTCATGCACGCTTTCCAATCTGTTCTTTGAACTTGCAGGTACAGCTCCCTCTGAATGCAAAGAAGGACTTTAGTAAGGTCTAACTTACCAAGAAAGTACACATCATCTAAGGAGCTATGCTGCAGAAGAATATGTGTTATGTAATTTCCATGAAAAAAAAAATTAATCTGAATATTATATAAAATACAAAAACTTGATAGATTCTGTCTTCCAGATGTTACAGTACCTGAGCAGAAGAAAACCTTTTCATTCTGCAATATGATAGGAAGTCAAAGGATTAATGCTAATACCATAACAACAGATATACATGAAAAATGTGTGCATTATCACTCTGTCCATTCCCTTCAATAAACTCCTAAAACTGCAGTCAGGAAAACACCAGCTTGAAAAGAATGAATGGCATATGTGCTGTGTTTCTGGCTGATAGCACAATGTTCAGGTAGTGAGACAATGACAAATTCCAGCACGTGCTGCTGAGAAAGAATTATACATATTGAAGCCAAATAGGGCTAGAGTTCCAACATTTTCTAGCAACCTTCAAATCTTGCACATACCAGTTTTAATTGTGGATGCCTTTTACCAGGAGTTCAAAACCAAATGATTATGTGATATCACTTAACCCTCATCCCCTCAATAAATATGGCTCACCATGATTCCAAAATCAAACAGTATGTTGAATTTTAAGTCAGTTATATCCGACTAAACTCCAATTGCTTTTTATACATTTTCTAGTTTAGTTTGGTGAAGTATATAAAATTTAAGTAGCTGTAGGAAAAAAAATTAGAGAGCACTGAAGAGAAGTGTGTTTCATCTTTAAGTCATTCCTATGAACACCTGTGAAACTGTTGAGTTTAATTGGGCTACATCTGCTCCTGATTTTGCAAGTTCTGACTGATTATCTGTCCTTATATTATACTGTGTTGTCTCTTCTTTTTTTCTTTCTGTATGTCTTTTGGGGTGCAGTTTATATAAGACAATACACCTGAGAAATGAACAATCTAAAAATCTGCAAACTGTGTGAGATTTAATAGTTCTTAAAGACAGACATTCAAAAGGCAGACAGATTCACAGGCTTAGTTGATATGGCTTCAAAAAGAATAACTCTGGCTGTGATGGGGCTTATACTGACCTCTCAGAGACCAGTAGATATGGAGAACCAACAATAGAAATTGAAGGAGAAATTACAGTTTCCAGGTGGAAAGTTTCTGCCCCATAGTATAAAAACAAGACTATAGTTGCTTTCTCCAGAGGAATTCCATGCACCATCAAAGGAGACAGTACAAGGCCATATCATGTCCTGAAATGCACTTTATATCTGCTCATTTTATGCAACATGGGTTATACTGATTCATTGTGGCAAAAATCCTACTGACTTCCTGGATTAGACTCTTAGTGCATCTTTATGAGTCAGAGCAGCAGTAAATCACTATTATCTCAATGGATTTGGAAGCATAGAAAAAGAGGAGAGAGAGTATCACAAGGTGCAACATAAGAAAGACTGTAGTAAAGATAAGAATTCAGTATAACACCCCTATTCTTTTCTGCAGAATATTAAATTACATGTACTTCAGTTGGAATGAAAAGCTGTCTGAACTCCTGGTTTTGCTTCTGCTCATCTCAGAGCTGCCCCTTTCTTCTCTTCAATCCCATTACAAATGCTTCATTCCTAATAGAGAAAAAACCCAATCTGTATTCCCATAACACACAAATATTTGGAGAAACAGACAGCTCATGAAATGTTGCCAATGTTATTTAGAGAGAAAGATCAAGTTGTATCCACATATACTGTTATAGCTTAGTAGATGGAACACTGTAGTAGGTGGAAAATTCAGGTTTATCATCCTGCTCAGCATTAGGCAGTTCAAACTGGATGCAGATGTATTATCTCACATTCTCCTTGAAGCCATGTTACAGACAGACACATTAGAATTATGTTATGAATTTAAGTTCTAATAATTTATGGTCTCTTCAGAGTATGAACAAAAGAACTTGTGGAACTCAGGAAATATAAAAAAAATTATAATGAAAAAATAAAAAGTAGAGGTTCATATTTATAATGAAGTTTTTTTCAATCTCTATCCACTGAAATTGAGGAGACTTTGACCACTGATATTTCATGGAGCACTGAATGTTTTTCAAAAATAATTTTAACTATCATATCTATTTATTTGAGGAACAGTGATAGAAAGCCATTAGGAAGGTAGGAAAATGCAGACTGTATACAAGATTTTAAAAGGCATATAGGAAATAAGAGGCAAAAAATATGTTCTTTTAAAATGACAGCAGACCTGCAGCCTGGAGAGAGTTGAATTTTCTCCTGTCATGAGTTTGAGACTTAGGTAAAAATTAGTGCTTAAATATAAAAATATTTTGTTATCCGTTTGTTTGCGATACATTAATGACTTAAGTTTATCTGGAATATAGGAAAGCAAAAGCAGTATATTCTTTCTCTGGAAATCTCTTCAAAAATATTCTTGTCCTTCAGAAGATTTCTGATCTGTCAAAAAGAGGTATCCATCTGCTTAAATAAACTCCACAGTTTTCCTCGGTGCCTCTTTATTTTTGGGAAAATAATTTAATCTAAATTTGATCTTTAAAAACTTTAGGTGACTGTATGTGATCCATAGCTGTTAAGATGAGCAACAAAGATTTGAGAATAAATTTCCAGAGCAGGCAAGATAGAAGTAGAAACCTACAATGAATCTGAGGAAGAAAAGGGGTTCTTTCACTTCATAATAACCTATTTTTAATAATTAAAAAAGACTATTAAGACCATTCTGTAGTTTTCTAATTCTAAGTTCATTAATATGATTAAAATCTGGGGGGAAAACCTTCATAGTATGGTCAAGAAGACAGTGGATTGAAATGATTTTTAAAAAATTCAAGCATGTAAGAATACCCATGGGGATTTTTTTACTCTGTAAGTTATTCACCCATCTCGTCCAAGCAATTCATATGGCTTCATTATATCCTCCAGACCCCTTTCTGCTTTCATATTTTCTTCACCAAATTGAATCAAACTTTTCTTTCACTTTTTTCTACTTGCTACAAACCTCAAAAGCTAACCTGCTGGAATTCAGAACATTCACTTGAAAAACTGTATTTAAAACTGCATGGGCCCTATAATGACTAGATATAGGTAATGCAATGTCTCCTGCTTCCATCTGAGGACAATGTAATATAAAATGCTTATCCCTCTTTTCTCCATTATAGGCTTTACATCAATATCATTTGTGATAACAGATTTTCCACAATACAGAGAAAAGAAATCACAATTTCCCATAGCTTAAAATTTCTCAAGTTAAATGTGATGTGTTCTCAAATTTTAAAATAAAATTTTACATTTTCTAATTAAGAATATAAAGATATTAAATTTAGGAAAATGTTAATATTTAGGGGGAATACAGTTTTAAAAGTCAAAAAAATTATCTCTCTCTTGGCTCATGCACAGAGAAGATGCTGAAAACCCTAATTAGTCATTAACACAGCTCAATTTGCAGTCTTAATGCCTCAAAGACTAAAGGCTGTTAAATGTTATTATTATTTGTATAATAGTAGACATACAAGTCTTCATTTCAGGCTCCCCTTGTGCTGGAAATTGCAGGCTACATAATAATTTTTTTTAAAAATCACCCCCCCCCCCCAATCTTATAACATTAGATTTCAATTAATTACATAAACAAAGCAATGAAAGGGACAGTAGTCAGAGCAAATCTATGTTTTACAGCATTTTTCCTGAAACCTGTTGTTCATGTAACCATTGAACCAACTAATATCTCCAGACAGACCAGTGGTTAGGTCAGTCAAAGGTCCTATGGCTTTCATTTGTTCAAATATTTTCAGTATTCCAGCAAGCAGAATCTTAAGCAAACATAAGCATCACACTGACTAATTGCAACCTGTCATAACAAATGACTGGATCCACTCAAATTCAACAACTCGTGTAGAGGAAGTACTCCCAGCTGAATTGTGCAGATGAAAGAAAAGTCAGTTTTATTTATTTAGTATTCAGTTCAACTGTTTTCCAGTTGTGTCCCTTCTCACAGCCTAGGTTATCATCATAAAAGTCATACCTTCTGGGGATATATTTTTAGAGCTGCTAGTAAAAGAATAACCCTTATGCTTGAAAAGTTTCCAACAAATAAGGAATCCTGACAAATTTGACAATCTGCAGGAGACAAAGCTGTGTGGTGGAAAACAATACCAAACTGAAAGGAAAATAAAAATAGCTAACGTGAGAAAAAGATTGTACAATTTTCCTAGAGTTCTACACAATAAAGCTTTTGATTAAAAAAGAATTTTATTCTTTACAAAAAAAATGCTAATTCTGTGGTATTATGAACCTAAATAAATGGCATTTAACTAGCAAATAGACTGTTAAATAAAAAGAATTAAGAGAAGCAGTAGCACTTGAGATTGGAATTTGCCTTTGTGTTTGACTGATTCAGTATTACATATGCTACCTTCTAAAATTATTTTAGCTAAGTGAAAATGTACAACCTACTAGAGCTGTTTGCAGATTTTCTAAGTACAAAAATGTGGAGTGAAATATACCCTCCCAGTTAATAGGTTTTTCTTAAAGCTTTTCTTAAGTACATCTTTCCCTGACTAGCTTTTTTCAAAATAAGCCTGGGCCACCATCAAATTATCTGGAAACCAGTCTTGCTCACTCTCTCAAATTTATATGTTAAGAAGAGTTAAATATTCACTGAACAAGGTGTGTTTTATTGCATCATATTTTGAAGCATCACCCAAGCCATCAAAAGGAGCTACAAGATTATATCTTGCCTGGCCTTCTTATATGAATTATAATCTTGAAGAACCAATATTCATTCAAATTGTTAGCTCAAGCCACCTGAGCAATTAAATATATGCATTAAATTACTCCATTTTAACTTCTTTCTTTTTTAACTTTTCCTCTGAAAGTTGTTCATCCATCTCTCCCAAAGCAGGATTTTAGAGAGAGAGGAGGGAGAGAACAAATTATCTCCATCGGGTGTTCTCTGTTCTGTTTCTTTCCTTTTTGAGGGGAAAGCAAATTATTTCTCACCTCCATTTTCCAAAGTTACATCTCAAAAACTTAGGAAGAAAGGAAAATCTTGACTACTCTTCCCATCAAGGTGTGGAAGCAACCAAGTACTGTACTTGCCTAAAAATAGTGAATCCTGACAATAAACTGCTCTTTGCAACCTTAGAGTGACTTCTATATGGAGAATTTCCTCCATATAGAATAGAAAATTTTGAATACCCTTCGAAATATCATCATAAAACCTTTTTGTCAAATGAGGAATCAGATTTTAGAAGTCCCAGGTACAATATTACACAGACAGTATAGTTAAGCTTTGATTAACTAAGCTAACTTCTCAGGCCTTTCTCAGAGATTTTTGATCAAGGTTTCCTCAGATGCTTTCCACAATCATCATCTCCTACTCTCATCATGCTTGCCAGCTGCTGTTGGAACCCTGGGTTGTGAGAATTTCAGCCTTTCAGTGCTGACAAGCAGTGATCCTCAGAAACACACTGTATTCAACCCAAAACTTTGGGAAAAGCTTCCTAAATTGTGTGATAACACTGAGGTTGTTGCTGTGTAATTAAAACTTATATCACTGGGTGGAATATGTAGAGGTGTAGAAAAATTAGGTTTAGGGGATATAAGTAATAATAGGTAAGAAATTGGAGGAATTTGGGTGTGGATCTTCTTCTTCCTTTCTTCTTTCTCCTTCTTCACAAGTCTAGGGATTCTGCTATTGGGTCAAAAGTCCTGCACTGCAGGTCATGAAAAGTTAGTAATTGGATTATAAATAAAAATATAGTACTTGGTATTTCATAATTGGTTAATTTAGACCTTTAAAAGCCTCAGAAGTTAGAACTCATGGCCACTTTCCACCTTGTTAATTTGGAAGCACTCTCTGTGCAGCTGTATTATAGATAAGATAAAATAAACAGCTAAGTCCGAAGAAATTTCCGGTCTCCTGCATTGTAATTCAAACTCTGAGTAAAAGAACTCATGAAACAGAAGCAAAGAAGAAAAGGAACAATAAAAAAGAGAAAATCAAAAAGTGGGAAAAATAATAAGCTGCCAGTAACCCCTCAATTTCTTGCCACTTGAAAAAATTTGCCATACATTTTGGGGTCTCCATCCTTGGTTTTTCAACACTGAATAACCAGCACATAAGACTGTTGTCTTAGCTTTTACTTCTTCTTTTTTTTCTGTTTAAGCCCTGAAAAAGGTTTCTGCTGTTCTCTTGCCCAACCCTTCTCCTATTCCTAAGCTCCTACCACATGTCATGGGAAATGTGCTGTTTGCCCAGCTTTCACCATCTTTGAATTGTCTGTAAGCAAACACCTTTGCTCCTATTTTCAGTTCTGCCCAGAAATCTTGCTGTATCCTGTACCTTACCAGGGATTTCACTCCAGGCCTCAGTGGGCTCCTTGGGCAAACAGTTTATTCAATGCAGTGAAGGTTTTTCACTGCAGAAAGGGCAAATTAACAGAACTGCTGGTGAGAAAAGAAATTATAACCTCAGTAAAATGACAAGGGTTTTAGTGTGGGTCTGTGATTGGGCTTTAGAAAAGAAAGGAATTTGATTATCATATCTTAATAGAAAAGACAATTAATTGAATAATGGTTACAGCAAGGAATTCTGGTAAAAAGAATAAATTAAAGCAGAAGATAACAGTCAATATGGAAGGAAACAGTTGAAGAAGAATTTTATTTTCAAGACCTTAAAGAAATGTGGTAAAACATATATTTTGCATATACTTACTTCTTTTTCATAGCATTTTCCACTAACTAATAAGTGATTGAAATATTCAAGAACAAAACTGTCTGTTTGATACAAAACATTAAAACATTGCTGCATGTCATCTACAAGATTCTTACTGCCTCCTTTTATGTACTTCAACACCATTGTAGTATTTTACTGCATCACAATGTTGTCACATTCATCCTTAGAATTATTTTCCAAATACTGACTAGAGGTTCAATGATCCAATTAAAAGTGTAAATTGGCAAATCTTGTGTGAGCCCAATAAGTGTGGAAATTAAGGCAGGCAAAATTATTTGCAGTTTTACTCAATTTTTTCCAATAATTTACACAAATCAATCCTGACAAAAAGATATTCTGATTAATCTTACAACTCCTTTTTGTCATTTTGCTTTTGTAGGTTTGTGTATAATCACTTTGGAATACAAAAGATTTGAATCTGACATTTCCTGTGTGTTGGATAAGTTCCCTCTTTGTTACATCACCACAGAAAAAGTTCGCTAGCTAGGGAAAATCCAGGAATCCAAACTGTTGTTCCTCCTTTCTGAATCTGGACCATTTTTGTCTTAGTTCCAAAAAAAGACCAAAAATAAATCAATCAGTTCAGAAGGGACATTTTGCACAGTCTGAAATAATTTTCTGGAGATAAGCCCTGATGTTTCTCTCACTCCGATAGTTGAATGACAGGAAAATCCTTCTGTAAATGTACTAAAATATTTTATCCTTCTTTTTAGCCCCCCACATAATAAAGTTTGCCTCTTTTGATTTTAATCTCCTCAGGATGGGAATTATGTCTTCTTGTACACGTCTTCTTATCCATTGCACAATGGAGTGGAAATATTCATGGAGTTCCTGGGGAACAATTGTTCTGAAAAAAATATTAGGGAAATTTCATAATATTTTTCAAGACAGGAAAACTTACAACCCTGTGCTGGCTTGCTGCATTCTCGTTCTGAATTGTGACTAGGACTATTATCTTAAAACTACAACAGTAGTAATAATGAAAGAATTTCAAATTTAAATTTATCTACCACAAGGACAAAATAAATATTCATACCAAATATGCATATGAAATATAGTAGATATTTTGAGACAGAGAAATATAATATAGTACTGGAGCTCAGTTGTGGCAGCTATTTTTACTGTTCATGAGAATTTGATTTTGATGGGGCTAGTTTAAGAGACATCTCATATAAAATTAAAGAAAAAACACTAATATAAACAATCAACCAAATATCGCCACAACAGGTAAATACTATTAATAGTGCCAAATATTATATATAGATACATTACTTTCTTCTGATCTGGCACACTAGCTAATAGCAACTAAAAATAGTTATAGACTGAGATGTTTGCAGATAGACAGTGACCTCATTAATTGCTGTGATGGAGATATTGGTAGCTCCCTGCAGTGAGTCATTATAGAACTGCATCAAATAACAAACAATGACAGCTAGCTCGTAGTGAGTGAAGTCTGACAGATGGTCAATAAATTCAGAACTGACACATTTTTGTAACTAAAAGGTAGGTTTGAATTCTTTTGGGGTTCTAACAGTGCTTCTCCAGAGCACCAAATCTGGGTCATAAAAGTTAATATCCAGTTCAAGCCCTTTAAATATAAAGGAAAGAAGAAAAACCCAAATCCTCTAATGAGTAATCAAACTGCAGTAGACACAAGTTTCTAAATACCAGTGACACTTCCCCATTCACTACCACTAGGAATGCTGCATCATTTCTAGTCTGCCACTGCACCATGCTGTGCACCACCACAATGCATTTTATGCTAATGTGATGAGATGTCACGCAGTTTGATATGATGTGGAACAACACAGTGGTGAAAACTTATGGACCAACATAATTACTTTCAGATAAGAATTATTAACTCAGCTGGCAGAACTCGGATCTAAATGTGCATGATCTGAGGATAAATAAATAGATTAGATAGATTTAGTAAGAACAATTTGCAAGAATGGATATTCTATTGTGTCCGACTCTGCACACAGTTCTATTTAAAGTGCTTCTTTCTATACAACAGTACATACATGTATTTATCTCCCTTTCGCCCTTTTCAAGACTGCCATCTTTTATTAATATTTACTTGTTTTCTGTATTTTGCCCTTTATAATTAATTAAAACTAACATTTTTGGGGGTGTTGGTTATTTTTTAAATGGCTGACTTAGCTAACACTGTTTTACTGAAATAACTCTCTTTGGTAGTAACATTATTGAAGGACTAATCACAAAACTGGTAATTAAAAATAGATGCCTATTTCCTCAGCAGGAATAAAGCACTTTTCAACTTTGGAATAGAGCCAATTTCCTTTTCTGCAGCACTGTCCCTGGAGTCCTCATGACCCGTTTATTGAGGGATTTACACTGGACCAGAGACATAAAGCAAAAGAAAACTTGCAAATCATGTTTGCAAATAACAGCACTTTGACAGTTGATTTTATTTTTTGTTGCTGGGCTTGTTCTTGCAAGCACTGAAGAAGGTAAGATTTTATTCAAAATTCAAAACCCAAAAACATAGACAAGATTTGTGCAGGCACAAACGTGCAAGTGAGCATATGAAAATAGGTATCGTGCTTTCAAAAGCTGAGGAAAGGGAAAGGGAAAGGAAAGGGAAAGTCTCCTATCTAAGCAAAAGAGGCCAAAATAAACAATGAACAGCAGTAGCGGAAGGCACAAGTCATGGATTGAAGTGATTCCACAACAAGATTTCAAGTGGGCTCTATATCCTGGAAGACCCTAAGGACCAAAGATGCATCTGGTAGTTGTGCTGATTGCCTAAACACAACCAACTATGGGCAGAATAGGTGACCTTTAGGTTTTATTTAACTTGGAATACTTAGCGGAGCAGTGAGATGTTCTTTAAAATCGAAAAATACAGACTTTGATAAGAGACAAAGGCCACTGTATGCATTTATGCTGCTAAGAATAGAGAGTAACTGGTGACAGCATGGCAATAAGTAAAGAGTAGAATATTCAATCCTTGCCCTTCCTCAGCTGCTATACAAAAGTCATCTACTGTTTATAAAAGAGAGGAATGACATAGCAGCTTCCTAAAATGTGGTGTTTCAGTTCTGCTGCAGAATAAAGCAGGTGAAGAAAACATACAGCTAGTTTCAGCTTTCTTACTAGAAATATTTTCTCTGTGAATTTGACTGTGACAAAAGAAAATAGAATTACTTATTATACAGCCACTGATAAATCTGTTTGTGAATTTCATCAGATATTTTCTAAATATGAGATCCATAAAAAAGGATGTCTTGTATGAGGCTAAGGGAGGTCACAAAATATTTCAAATAGCCTAAAGTATCGCATGTCTTTATATTACCTTTATCTGTCATTCCCTATGCTCAAAGAACAATCTACTGTAATCAGCCTCAATAACAAGAACCCAAACTGTGGGGTTTTGTTTTCAGGCACATTAGCTCAGAAAGCTTGTTTCATCCCAGCAAGGACCAAACCATTGCTATCTGACATAGGTAATCATCCATGCAACTGAGGGAGAAAATTACAAATAACTTGTAGTGAACTGTTTAGAAACAATTGATAAGCAGCAATTTGTCCAAGAAAATGATTCATTCACAAGTAATAACTAATCAGTGAAAACTATGACTCAAACTAGGACAATCCAAAATCAGATAAAAGAATAAATTCACTGAAACCATAATTGTAAGTAGTGAACCAAAACCAGAACCACTGACAACCACTTATCACCTATTGTCACCAGCCACTGATGTTTGTAGCTATTGCTACAAAAAAAAATTGAATCTTTCAAAAGTGTCTGATTTCGAAAACCACTTCCTTCCTTTGCATTGTATATTTTTTTTCTTTTTCCATTTGTTATATTTGTGAAAGGATTCAAGAAAAACAATTTGATTTTAAAGGAAGCAATATTTCAAAGCTAGAATACGTTAATGAACAGAGGAAAAAATTATGTTATCTTTTTCTGCTCATTAATGGTAGGCTTTTAGGCTGCTTCTTAAAATAGTTACTAAAAAAAACACAGCACAACTAATACAAAACTTCTCATTTTCCCCCTTCTTATTGCCTGTTCTAAGCTCAGTAATGCTTTTATGGGCTGTATTGCAAAAAACTATACATGACAGAGTGCTTAAGGATTTCTTCAAGCAGATTGTTATGAAAATGAGTTGACCTCATCCCCTTTTGTCAATAAAATAGGATATTACCAAAAGGAAGCTTTTGCAATTATATGTGAATTGGTTTTCAAGCTTCACAGAAAGGTCGATTCAAACAGTGACAAACATCACCTTGGTAGGCACCACTGCCTACCTCCAATTTGGAAAAGCTTTTATTAGCTCACATTCATGCTGAGGGTCAGCTTTTCAGTGTTCTTTTCTGAGAGACTGAGGCATGAAAGCTCTTGAAATCTCCATTTACTTAATGAAAATAATATTACTGAATGAATGATAATCAAGTGATGTTTTCATTATGCCAAGTGATTTTGTGCCAGTATTTAAATTCCCCTTAGCAACATGTATCTGTGAGGGTTGTAACCTATGGGCTCTCTACAGCAACCACCTCCCACTCTTGAAAAGGACGTCTTGACCACAGGAGGGTTAGCTATTTGGACACACCAAAGTAGCTGTCTAGAGCTCTCTTTGCTGCTCCACTCCTAAGCAGAAATTTCTTTGTAATTTTCTTTATTGCTACTTATTTCTGCAAAGTATATGTCTTCTGATACAGTCATGTTAATTGATACAGGGCAGCAATACAGAAGTAGGGCTTTGTAAAGTGAGACCCACTGTCAGGGAGAGACAGGAGTGGGGCTGTGTTCTGTCACAGACAGAGGGCCAGGAGCCAGGAGTTGCAGCAGGGATGGCAGGGCAGGGACCCGGCTGGCAAAGGACGCAGACCCTGAATGAGGTGAGCAGAGCAAGTCCCATGACAGCAAGCCAGTTTAGCCAGCACCTAGGAGCCAAGCAAGTCCATGGTGAGGAGATGAATTCAGGGTAAGGGCAAAAGTTCAAGACATCAGGTCAGGGCCAGGATCAGTGATGTGCATGGCAGGCACAACAACTCATGAGAAGACTGAGGTCCAACACCCCACCCGAGCAAAGAGAAGCCAGGACTCAGCTCTTTTCCCCACAGTCTGACTCAAGACCAAAGCTGCACCACATCGTGACTGGCTAGGAGCCTTCCTCTCAAATACTTTTTAGAAAAACACTCATTGTCTCTAACACTTACATGTAATGTAAGGAACCAAATGAAGGTCATAAGAGATTCTAGGGATACAAACAGGTGTTTGTTTCAAAGTCAGTCTCAAGAAGACGCACAGAACTAGAGAATACAAAAACAAAGCAGAGGATTTGGAGAGTAATGTTCACGGCACATCATTATTGAAAAAAATCACTGCAGACAAAACAAGACTTGTCTTCCTTTTTCATTGATTCTACTGAAAGGAAGTTGTGCATTTCATCTACTGAAAACCTTTCTGAAGCTAAGGGCTTAATTTCATGAATAGGACTTAATAAATAAGTAGATTTGGTTGCAATCATAAGTATTTTATAACAACATGCAATTGCAGGAATGTTTTGTGTAACAGACATGTTTCCAGGAAGAACTTAGAAATCTTTTATGAATTTAAATAGCATTTGACTAATACTTTTCCTCTTGAAAATGTAAGAAAACCTTTTTGCAAAGCAAAATCATTAAATTCCATCACATTTTTTCATATTGTTTTCTTATAAATATTCATCCAGAAATGTTGCTAAATATATCTTTTTAAATAAAAAGGTAATACTAAGAAAAAACAAAATTGACTTAAGACAACAGAAATCCCCTGCTCAGAGTGACTTTTTTTTTTCCAGATTTTTAACGCTGCAAAGAGCAGAGAGGACTGTCTCATGCTTTTGTCCAGACTTTTATGTTCAGCTAAAAATTGGTTATTCATAAAGCTCTAGTTAAGACATAAAGATATTTCATGAACACTATTAAATAACTTTCAAGATCTATAAAATCTTAACATCTTTCTGTTTCATAAAATGATTTGCAGTTCTAGTCTTAAGAAACAACATCTTACGAAGTGCTAGGTATAACAGCACACTAAGATTCCCTTGTGAATTCAAGACCTAATATAAGCTTTCTGACTTTTCTAGTATGTTTCAATTCTGGAAACACTTTCTGAATTTTATTAGTGCTAATCCACTGTGGGATAACAGGATATAATAGAATATGAAATGATGCAATTATGCTTTTCTGTGTACACTTAAATAGTTCCAAAATGCAAATGCTTCATTTTACAGACTTAGACATTCCTTACTCCCACAGATTCAGTGTCTATTATGAGCACAGAAATGCACCATAACAGGGGGTATGTCAACATCACTGATAGCATTATACTTTAACAACCTACATATTAAGTATAAATGTAAACTCATTAATTTTCCAAGAAATCAGGTTAACCTGTAAAGAAACTTTCAACTCCATGAGAAAACTACTTCTAGTATATGAGATAATTTGTTAGGGCTTGCTTAGGTACCGTTATGTCACACTAAAACCTGCAATATGAACATATTGACATAATGGGGCTGTTTGGTTGGGCTGACAAAAATTGTTAGATCACCTCATGATTGGATTACGTCTGTTTAGTTATGCAATTTAGTTATGTCAAAACAGATTCAGTAAAGCCTGTGAAATTATCAGAAAATCTGTGGTGCAGTGTATTGTTTATTTTAGGGCAGGAGGTTAAGGATCATAGCAAACACATACATCATTTGGAGTGCTGGTCCTAGCTTTGCAGGTTTTCCTGGTTCATCCCATTCAATATTGTGAGGCTCCTGTTTAAAAAATTAAATATGCTACTTCCAGAAATACTAGCAACAAGCCTGGGAGTCAAAGGGTTAGAGTAACTAATATGACTGACACTCTTAATGGGACACCTCAAACGAACTTTTTCAAGGATTTGGATTAATTAGTTAATGGACTAATTAGCTAATATTATACTCCGGGGAAGGTATTATTAGCAGAAGCATGAGTGATGTGTTTTAGGGATATATAATAATTAATAAAAAAGGCAAACTGGAGAAGTTCTTCTGTGACTGTAGAAAATAATAGCTGGCAGGAAAGGTAACTTGATAAAAATGCAGTATCACCAACTGCATTGTACCATGAGTTGCACCAGCCCTGTCAGCAAGTGCTCGATGCTGGGAGCCAGCCAGACCATTCTGCCACATAGGAGTGCAATGTAATTTGGGAACAACCATATGGCAACAAACATGGCTACACAGATACAGAACAGCCCCTCCATCACAATGTCATTAGGCACTAAGAACACTATGTGACAAAAAGAGAGCAGACTGTCTGAGGCTGCCTCTCTGCTGCCTACATATATGAAATATGTTAGCATAATGTTTTGCTTTGCAGCCTTGGAGAGATAAGTATCCTGTCTGAAACTGAATAAACAAATATTTCATTACTGTAGTCAATTTTAACACACAAATCCTTCCACTTGTATGGTTAGAGAGCCGATAGGAGTCTAAAGGATATTGCTGAAATGCTTACAGCCTACATAAAAGCTCAGAGTTTCTTGTGTGTTAAATTGGTCACATTTCCTTCCACAGAATAAAGTGTAGAAACAATTGAACAGAAAGGCTATTCTCACTTGCAAATGCATTTACGAACACTGAAGAACTTAGGCTGACACATTTAAAACAAAGATTTTTAAAGCTCGATAGAACCTGATACATGTGCTATTATTTTTTCTTTTACCTTTCTTTTTCTTTTTTATTTTCTGCCATGCACATCAGTCAGAAAGCTTCAGCGTGCACCAAATAACCTAAACCAGCCTCGGTTTTCTCTTGTTTTTTAGTATTAAGTCTAAAGTGTAGCTACCTGCTGAGACAATAAACATGACTTCCCATGACTTTTCAGTAAATGGAGATCACT
This sequence comes from Lanius collurio, assembly GCA_020086605.1. NCBI lineage: Eukaryota > Metazoa > Chordata > Aves > Passeriformes > Laniidae > Lanius > Lanius collurio. The sequence continues at coordinate 2,538,457 of JACBWW010000061.1, read as the reverse complement.
TCTGAGGCCCCAGGGCATAGTCAATCTAAAATATAGATATGAGTGCTGAAATTAGAAATTTCATGATCAGCGAAGTGTACTTATAGCAACTACATTTTGAAGGGGCATTCTTTCATCTATTAATTATATTCCACTTCCCACTCTCACCAATACTAGCGACTCATCATTTTACATATTTAATGGAACATGACTAAAAATACATGAGAAAATTAATCAGTATTCATACTGTACCAAAAAATTTTCAGACTTTCTTTTTATTTCTTTCAGGCAGGCTGCTAAGACTTCAAAAATCTAGAAACAAAAGGAAAGGAATTACAAAAAATTATTATAACAAGATAGCTTCAGGATATAACAGAAAATCAGTGTTCACTGCATAGCATAGTTCTATATAGAAAGTAATTTCCCAATCTTTTTCTGTATCTTTGGCTGCCTACTTCCTTGCATGTCGTATATCACCATACAGATTTTGCAAAGAAGATAGCACAGTGACACTACTAACCTCCCTAGGCCTCATGTTTAAAGTTGAAAAGATATAGAAATAGAGATCGTATGCTGATTTCTTTTAACAGCACTTTAATTTTGGTGATCCCTCAAAATAAAGGATACAAAAAAGTATACTAGAGCAAAAAGAGTATGCTATAAGGAAAATTTTTTACTTTACTGCAGTTTTCATGCAGGATATATAAAAGCTTAGGCATTTATTTAAAAAGATATGTCCACCACTTGTATCTGTGAAAGGACATTCTTTTAAACTATTAAATTTTAAAATGTGAATGCTGATTAGCAGGACAAAATAAACAGAGATTCTTTAAAAAAAAAATTGTTTACTTACTCATAAAGAGTTTTCAATCCTAAAAGCATCACTCATCTGCACTAGGGAAAGTAGGATTTACAGCTGCCAGTACTGGAATTAAGACTGAGGAAAATGAAAGAGTTTGGGAATTTGCCCATGATGGACTTCCTGGTTTAGACTATATCATAAAATACTTGGATATATTCACCTTTGCTGAAAAGGCTCCCAGTTTACATCCGTTCAAATTAGAGACTGTAGAAAAATATTAATAAGTCAACATGGAATATATTTTGAAAATTTTGTAAAAGATGTTTTTGTGCTTCTCTGACAAAAAAACTTATGGGATGAGACAGGACACAATGTGATGGGATGGGATAGAGCAGAAGGATGAGAAGCTGCTTGAAAAGAATACCAAAGTTGCCTGACAAGTAGAAGGAAATAGATCATGAGATTTTGTGTGCTCAGATGTTAGGGAAGGGGTCATATCCAATTTAGTTTTAAAATCAATGTAAGTTAAAGAAAGTGTGCAGAGAATGAAGATTTCTCTGGATTACTAAAAGTGTATGATATCAAGATTTTCAGTCTAAAAGTTATGACCCCAATCCAACCAACACTGATGACAGGAAAGAAAAGTTATGCACTGGAATGCAAGCAAGATAATTTTTTTTGCTAAATCTATGTATTTTCTGAAGTATAAATAAAAACATCCATTAGAAATTCTCTTAAGTCAGTCAGTTTGTATGTTTACCTACCTAATGTTGATATCTTAAATCCTGCACTTTTTTGTGCTTTTAATCTAAAGCAATAGATATTGCATGAAGACTAAAGGTTTTGGGAGAGTATAATTTATTACGGAACCTGAAGGTCAAAAATCTCCAAAAGACCGAACCACATGATGAACTATTATTTGGAGGAGAAAGTAGAGTTTCACCTTTTTAAGCACACTAATCCTTCCTGTAGTGTCATACAGTTGCTCTGCCTTGCTTGCTTTAACCCTGGGAATCCTTAATTACTCTAAGTGGAACAACTTTGAAAGCAGGACATCAGAAGAACCTTGCCAAGAAACACCTTCATGAAATCGGTGATAAGAGTAAGCAAAAGAGATATCCTCAGGCTCTTCTTGCCAGGAAAGGGCCAGAACTAGACTCAGTTCCATTCAGAAGAGTGTCTTAGATACCTGTGGGGCTGTTGGATAAAAGGGAGAAGCAATCCTTGTACAGCACTATTTAAACAGAAAATCCAGGTGCATTCTTCCAGAATAAAGCCACTTTGGGTCAAAGTAAAAAAAAGTTATGTCCACAAGAAATTCCTAATTTTAGATATAGCTCTTTGCAAAAAGTAATTTTAGAAAGAAAGTCCTCAGGAATAGTTTCAGTTTTGCAAGATTCATTTCCAAATAGCATTTAAGAACTTTCACAAATTATGCTGCTTCTAGATTTCATCTTGCAGTACTTTGCCTATAACAAAACACGTGCAAAAACAAGGAAAATACTGGACCAAGATGGTAAAATGAATATAGGAGCTGACAAGTCTCTTGCAGTTTTTTAAGGTGTTTGGAAAAGGCTGCTACAACCATGTTGCAAAACACAATCTGTATTGGTAAACTTCAGATCAGATAGAAGCCTAATAGGACACACAGAAAAAAGTAGAACAATCTGCTTCTGGCAGCTAAGAGTGGATCAACTTGAAAAACAAGAGACGTTTCATTTTGTATTCTAAGATAGTGCTCAGTGGAAACAAGGATACAAATAACACTTCTGGCTGTGATAATTCATACCCTTTTCAGATATGAGCAAATAAAATTTTTAATAAGAAGATTATAATAATATAATTATATTGTTGTTTATTGTTATAACATTAATAATCATAATAATAATAATAATAATAATAATAATATGTTGTTAGATGATAATAATAGTAATATTAATAGTAATAATAATAGCAACAATACTAATACTAATACTAATAATAATAATGTTACAGGTCCAAATGACACAGGTTTTTAATGTTTATGATGTAAGTTTTCATCCAAAAAGAAAAGTTTTTCTTGGTTTTTCTTTGTGGGAACACTAGCATATTTCATTTATTGGTAGAATTTATTACAATAATATACCAAAAACTTGCATTTTAATAGAGATAATTAAACAAAATGTCAATCTAGTTACCTATTCCTAAACTGTTGGAGGATATTTGCTAGGAATGTTCCATGTTTAAAGTAGGTTGTACTGCAGGATTTTACATACAAAACAAAGCAATACATTATTGAACATGATTGTTCAGATAGTCCACTTAGCACGGAGCACAAACCCCATATTATCATGACAAAATTGTTGAATGCATAAAAGCAAGATTTCTGCCCTAGCATGTAAGAGTCATAATTGAATTTATGGTTCTTTTTCCCCAGTTACATTTAATGTCCCCTTTTCTCCTTCTCTTTTTGACACTCACCAGTATTGTGCCTTCTCCATCATCCCTCATATCTCTACAAACATGAAAATGTACTGGAAATTAGAAACAAGAACACTGACGTAGTGTTTTCAGCCTGATGAACATTTACATTTTCATTAATTTTGTATAAGTGCATGAAATTAGTTCACTGGTAAATATTACTGGAACAGATGTTAAATTTGTGAAAATCTCAGGTATTTACAAATTCACTGGATTTTTTAAAATTTCTTTTAATTTAGTACATAATTTTTATGAGGGTTTGTGGATAGATTTTTTTTTTTTTTAATTTACCCAAAATATTAATTCAAATCGCTAACAAAACTCCCAAACTGTAGGTGACTATAGTCAACTGTTGACCCTAAAATATGCATTCTTCTATTACTCCTCCAGGCTGATAAATAGAATGTATGTTTCTTTCTAAAACTATCAAGAAGAAGAAGAAGATCATTATTATTACTGTTGTTGAAATTTTTTTGTTGGGCTTGATTTCAAAGTCTGGCACACTGTCTTCTCTTTAAATTAAAAGAGAGAGCAAAATAAATAATTGCTTGTCACTTCTGTACACTTTACAAATTCTCTGTAATATAAAGCCCACATCACTTAAGTGGATGAGACAGAGGTTAAGACTAAGGTGTTTTAGTGAATTATATGGGAAGTTTACACAGTGCTAGCACTTGGCACTAGCTGAGATTTAACTGTGACCTACTTGTATAAGTACTGGCATTTGCCAAATAATTTTACATTATCATAAGTTAATATTGTGAATTGTTTGTATGAAAATATATGTTAAAAAAAAAAGAGAGAGAAAGTGAAGAATCAGGAAGAAAAGTGATAAATAAAGCACTAACTGAGTATCCAGTTACAGGTAAAAGATTAACAAGGACCAATTAAAGTAAATAATTCTAATTTCCTGAAGTATGAAGATCCAAACTGGTACAGAACTGGAGAACGGCGAATCCTGATGATAAAGGTAAGCCAGCATTTAAGACGTCTGGGTCTCAGCAGCTGAAAAACAAAAGGATAGGCTTCAAGCAAAAGTTCAAACAAATCTAACATGAAGTGACTCTTTCCAGGGGAAATTGAGCAACTGGAGAGATAAGTATGAATTATATAGATGAAACAAGAAGTAAAATAATATTTTTGCCACTTTTTCCTACACAGAGAGAAAATATGAAAGCTTGAATTATAAGCTCTGAAGTGCAGTGTTGATGTTTTAAGCAAACACAGTGAAAATTAGGTCTCACAGCTTCATGTCCATTTTCACGGCACTGCCTGGAGTTGGCATTTGAAATGAGGTACATGAAATACTTTAGTTGAAATACCAAACAATCGAGTTGGTACACCTCAATGAGCATTTGATTAATTACTTTTAGTCACAATTTAGCACCAATTGTGCAACTAAAATAGGAATACTATTATATGCATTGCCTTTGGATAATATTCTCAAAGTCTCTACTATGACTGGAAGTCATGACCAGTGCCTGCTCCCAAGTTATGTGTTTATGAATCAGAGTTGCTTTTCACTTCACATATTGCCATCCAAACGAGGCACACTTCTGTGTGCAAAGGAATGTTTCATGACTAGAGTTTTATTATAGCTATTTCTGATAAAATTTCATTTTGAAAACTGCTTTTAAAACTATTTAAGTACCCATTAGCTCTCAGTGCAGTATATAAATTAGATAATTGCAGAAAACACTCAGCCCAATGAAGGGTTCTCTATGGTCTTCGAAAGTGTGTGTTTCTAGTTAATCATCCAATGATATTGCATTGCCTACTTTATGTGGCAGGTGAAGAAGAGAAAAAATGAAGCCATAAAGAGACCTCATTGACACACCTATGTCAATTACCCTCCCTTTTGAGTATTTATTTGCATAGATACTTTGCAATTCTTCATACAACTTGCAATTACTACGTTACTGTATTTGATCATGTCTCTGAAGCTATTCATTGAAGATATTCCTAATCAATTTCCCAATCTCAGAACAGAAATTCCTTGCAATTTTTCTTTGCTTATATTGAAAATATAAATTTAAAATTTAAAACGCACTTTTACAATTCTCTGTTGACAAAATTAACAGTTTTTGCAAATAATCTTGTTGGAAAATGAGTATCAAATGGAATTTAATTGTCTAGGTTGATCAAGATCATTTCTCTGATACTGGTTGTATTCAAATACCTGGGAAAATGAGGGAAGTTTCCATGAGGAAATGAAAAAGCACAATAAAAAGCAGATGCTGTCAACAAAATGGTATGGCTATTGAAGACCAAGAAAAAGTACCACAGGTTTCATGGACTGTACAGTGGGTTGCAATGATGCCAGTTTCATCAGCAACTGGATATTTTCTGTCTTGTAGTCTTCAGTTTTTAGAATAAGCATCTCTGGGTTTTCAGGGTTAAAAACTTTGGCAGGAAGAGACTGTAAGTACTCCTCAGCCACTAGAGAATAACTATTCTGTAAGGAATATACACTTTGTTGTTCTGAAGAGGACCCACAGCAATTTTCCATGCAGCCAATCTCCATATAACAAAAGAGGGTCACACGCACTGTTGTTACAGAGAGCTGCAGAAACTTACTCACATTTCTGGCTTCCAGTACCAAGCTGCTACAAAATCAGGGATGCAGAATGGTAATAAAATGAATATGTATTTTATGTGATCAGAAACAAAAGATGTTTCTCCAAGAGGGGATGAAATGCAAGATCTTGCCTTCTTGTAGCTATCATATTTTGCCAAGATTACAGACAGAATTAATGGATAAAAGAAAACACACTATATAAAAAAAGACATCCTCGCTACAGTTTTCTTATGCCTGGAGGATGAATTGCTCCAGTGGATGTCCTCCCTGCCTTTCATGACGAGGTCAAGAAATCGGCTGTCACTACCACTGTTGTGATTAATGATCTGACCGGCAGTGACAGTAATCAAACCATAGACTCTGGAGTACAGCTAGTTCGTGCTACTCTCCCAGTGGCTTGAATCACTGCACTGGCAGGGGATCTATCTGCTTCTCCTACAGACATTTCCTTGTGTCCTTCTTGAAGCAACTTTCCATGAAAATACCAGCGAAACCAGAGTGAGTCATGATGATTAAAAAATTAAAACATTACGTTATATTTTTTAAAACCAAGTGACAAAAACCTTTGTTACATTTGGAAAAAGAGTGTATAATGAATAATTAAACTATTAATAGTATAATCCTCTTAAAAGCATAGAACCACTACTTGAGAAGATTAGGCATCTAACAGGTCTCAGTGCAATGAAAGTGGTACAGGGGAAGAAGCTGAATTTCCTTCTTTCTTTCTCCACTTTTTGTAACAGATTTTCAGTGCATTCAGTTTGATTATATTTTAACAAATATTCATGAGTTGAACATACAAAAATATCTGTATATAAGTATTAGTAGGCAAAAGGTTAGTATAAAAATATCATAATGGCTCAAAGAGTGATAAGGATTAAAGAGTTAAATTTTGAAACTGGGATGATGGTAAAGTCCACTGAAATCCTGAAGGTGAAGACAGAACACGGGAGAGATGACAGCTGAAATGAAAGAGACTGATAAAAAGGTTATACAAAAATAACAATGGAAAAATCTATTAAACCTACTCTATTCTCAGAAATAAATTTCAACTTCCATCTGGTTAAATGCTATCTAAATTAATTCTTTGAATCACACAGGAGATAGAGTACTAGAAATAGAAAGTACTTACAATATTCTTGAATCTAGTTAACAAATCAACTCCTATTCCATTTCTCGGTATTTGAAGTTCTCTCTCCAAGCCTATCCCATAGTAGGACATTTAGCACAACCTACTGAACTGAGGGAAATGATGAACATTGGCATTGGCAAGTCAAAAAGGAACACATGAAGAAAATGAGACTATATTGGAGGAGAGCAAGTGAGAGATCACTGGATGCAGCCTAGTGGACTGTGAGCTTCCCAGCAGCAACTCACAGTTTTGTTTTGCATCACAACTTTGGTCTTGAACACACTGAGCAAGACACAGATACAAGCCTTGACAGGTGAAGTTCTCACTTCTATCAAGAGGGAGACTGGGTGGTTTGTAGGGAGAGAGCCAGACTGGGCAGAACAATGAGTTTTAATTATGTGAAGGCAGCTATTCTGACTTCTTCTAACATACTGGGCTTTAGGACAGATGTTGCTGTGAATGTGTGGTCTCTGTCTAAAGGAATGCCTTGACTTGACAGAACAAATTAGCTGCCTGTTATTTTACTTAATATGCTTTATTTATGTATTCATTTATTTATTTTGAAAAAATAAAATTAAAAAAAAAAATACAAAACACACCATTCTGAACACAGTTTGGGAAAAAAAAATAAAAGTCAAAAGGTATAATATCCAGTTCTCTAGGTGTAACATTGTCCTCTAATGGTAATCAAGGTCCAATAACCAGTCTAGGAAAAAAAAAATTCCTACAAGCAACAAAGCGTTTGATAGCTTTTAGTACCATGAAGAAAAAAGCATGAGATAGATAGATAGATAGATAGATAGATAGATAGATAGATATAGAAAGATAGATTCCACTCGAATTTTAATTTCTTTTATTGTTGTTCAGAAAATAATTTTGATCCTTCTCATACTTGAGCAATCATCTACCAGATAGACATTGACTACCCTGTCATAGAATGAAATAATATATGTTTCACTTTAAATTAATCTTATTAATAAAACATTCAAAGAAAAGAGCTGAACTACATTTATTTGCTGCTAAACTCAGAGAGCTACATTTTAATCTCATTATAATACGACCTTCCGAAGTCTCTGCTCCTTAGTCCTTTTTGGGATGGAGGAGAGAACTAGTTGCTTTCTTTTGTCTTTAACTGTATTTAAGGCATGCAGAAAAAGATATACTTTGTACTTCATTTGCCTAGGTAAAATGGGTATGGGGATTGGGAGGGGAGGGAAGGCAATAGCAATAATAAGCTTTAATAAGGATATGAAAATAGCCTTCATAAAACAAGGATAAACAGCATTGTGATCTAATTTGCCCCCACATAAAATGCAAAATAGAACTCTGTGTGTAATAAAACATTAGTATCTTCATAGCCAGCATAATCTTAACTAATCTTTTCTTACTTTACTTCAATAGTTACAGTAATTCATCTGCATGAAATTTTAATGAATAAGGTTAGCAGTGCAATTGAAACTATGCTGATTCTTACCCTTCTTCTATTCACAAAATCCTTCATTAGTATTTGCATATGTTCCTAAGTCAGTTCCAGGCAGGATCAGCCTTCTCAGAATGTCAGCAACCCAGAACAGTTTTCCTCTGAACATCCCCTTCCTTTGTAATACATAAATACAATCTTCTGGGGCTCTGTAATTATCCAAAATGAGCTTTAATGTTGCAAATTACTTCAGCACCCCTATGATTTATCTGTTGTAAACACACTTTATCATATTTATATTCCTATTAGAATCTCCACTAATAATGAACTGACAGAACATAAATATTTACATGATAGTACATGGACAAATGTTTGATACCCTTATATTACTTACATTTCTTGTTCTCTCTATCACACTTAGAAAAAAAATAAACCTTTGCAATTTGCCATCTTCACAAAAATATCTTTGAAAATAGCTCAGAACATTAACAGAGCTTCACATTTGCCACACTTTTCTTTAAAAGAATGGCATTCCTTCATACTTAGCAGTCTGGGTTATTGCTTCTTCACATTATGCATCATTACTCTGAGTAGGTGTCTTATCAGCAGCTCCAGTTGTTGTGGAGACGATTGGAATTAAGCACTGGAAGCTTTTTATTTATCTTACTTGCTTTATTTCTACAAGATTTTCAGCATATAAGCTTCTTTGTTCAGCTCAGAATTGGATACATTGCCAGGCATTGTAAAAGTTACATCTTCCTTTTTTTGTATTTGTTCTTAAATTGGATTGAAAACAAAGTATGGCTTTAATTAAAGCTCTGCTTAACAATAGAAAAATTTTCCATACAGTGGAATTTCTGAGCAGTTGGGAGGATTTTGCAAAGGCCTAATAGGTGACATTCACCACTAAGCTCCAAGTAGAACTGCAATATACTTACCTATGCTAAATGTCTGCCTGACAATACTCACACAAAGAAAACTGTAATAACGCTGTCGAAATACTGACTTAGCCAACAAAACCCATGGAATTTAAAGTGAAGGTTGCTTTAAACTGGGTATGATATATAATAACTTACAAGTTCAAAAGAGAAATGTTGATGTTTAGAGAAGTAAGAAGAAAGGGAAGGAAGGATTCCAGGAAGGATTCCAGGATTCCAGGAAGGATTCCAGGATTCCAGGAAGGATTCCAGGAAGGAAGGATTCCAGGAAGGAAGGATTCCAGGAAGGAAGGAAGGAAGGATTCCAGGAAGGAAGGAAGGATTCCAGGAAGGAAGGATTCCAGGAAGGAAGGAAGGATTCCAGGAAGGAAGGACTCCAGGAAGGAAGGAAGGAAGGATTCCAGGAAGGAAGGACTCCAGGAAGGAAGGAAGGAAGGATTCCAGGAAGGAAGGAAGGAAGGATTNGGAAGGACTCCAGGAAGGAAGGAAGGAAGGATTCCAGGAAGGAAGGAAGGAAGGATTCCAGGAAGGAAGGAAGGATTCCAGGAAAGAAGGATTCCAGGAAGGAAGGATTCCAGGAAGGAAGGAAGGATTCCAGGAAGGAAGGATTCCAGGAAGGAAGGAAGGAAGGAAGGAAGGAAGGAAGGAAGGAAGGAAGGAAGGAAGGAAGGAAGGAAGGAAGGAAGGAAGGAAGGAAGGAAGGAAGGAAGGAAGGAAGGAAGGAAGGAAGGAAGGGTATCTACCATCTATCATTTTTCAGTAAATCTATTTTACAAAACATGGACATTCACAAAGTTTGGGAATACAGAACTAGAAATAAATTTCAGCTTTTCTATCAAGGCTACAGTAGATTCTACACTAGATATGCTGTAGATGACAGAAGGATGAAAAACAAAATACCCAACCAAAATTACTGGTCAGTCTGTTAAAAGCTGTTCAATAAACACTGCTATTCCAAAGACTGCCTGAGGCTTTTCTCCCTGCTTTCCTCAATATTTCACAGAAGACATCTGTTGTTCAAACACAGATTTTCCATTGCCTGATGAAATTGAGATAGTTGTTTTTTGAAATGATTGCCAATAATATTGTACTTGAGGTGACAATGTGTAAGAAATGCATAGACACATTCCAGTCTGCACTGAATAAAGGACTAATAATTATATCTTTCTGGAGGGCTGTCAGAAATATCTAGAGCACCTGTCCAGCACACTTTGCTTGTGACATAAGCATGTCACATGTCAGTAGCCTGGTGGATCTGCTTTGAGGAGCTGAGCAGTAGGCTCTCTGCTTGGAAGGAGACTGAGAGTAGGAGAAGATCAACCAGGATTCCCTGCTTTGGAGAGAGAGAGTATGAAAGAAGTCACTTAACCAAGCTTTACTACAAATTGGTTAATTTCTAAGTACCCTGTAATGTACTGTTGTACCTGTCAAAATAAAATCAAAATGTCACCCTGAAGGTGACTCAGCTTCCTACAGAGCCTGTTTCTATTGCTAAGTCATTCACATCTAAAATAGAAAATAGTAGAAAAAAAGGAGAAAGATGCAAAGTAAAATCTCCAAAGTTAGGGGAATGAGATGATAGAGAAGCCTGTGATGAGGAAGTGAATTCCATTGCATGGAAAAAGTGTAAGGTGATTTTTAAAGTACCAAGTCAAATAACTGCCTGATACTATGTTTTTTAGCTGGATTATAACAAGAACTGGTGTAGATGCTACAGTGAAAATTCACATTAACATGATGCTGTGTCAAACGGAGAGACTGAGCAACAGTCATAGTCCCACTTCAGAGTAGGTCAGTGACCAGAATATTGGGCTACAGAGACACCACTGAAAGACTCAGAAATGGGATATATTTTCTTTTTCACTATTTCCATGGAAGTTTCATGTGTTTCACTGTGTCATCTGTGCTTTGATAAAAAAGAAAAATTAAAGGATTTCAATTTTACATGAGTAAAATTAACAGAAATGTGAGGGAAAGGGCAATTTACTACAGCTTTTCAGTCCATAAAAGTCCCAGAAACATTGTAAAACCAGGCAATAATATAACTTGGGATATTAATTTTCGCTTAACCACAATACAAACAAAAACAAATGCACTTCCAAAAAGTAGAAATAGCTTCTAAACAAACACAAAATATCTAATGTTATTTGCAGTATTTTAGGTCATTAAAATGTGAATATGATTCTTTTGAAACTACCACTGCATCACTTCTACAATAATCTTTATTCCTCTAAAAGATTGAGTGTTTGCCTCTCCTCCAAAACTCTCCTTTCATCCATCTATTGTGATATACTTAGCATAATTCCAAACACAGAAAAATAAATTTAGAGGAGACTAGCAGGCATCATGCTGTAAGTTTCATGTTGTGTTCAGACAAATCACCTTGTCTTTCCAGCAAGTATTTTTTCAGGTTGGTGTTGCTGAAGTACCTAAGCAATCAAGGTCTCCAAAACAGATTAAAAAATAAGAACTGCAGTATTAGATTAAACTCAGAGTTCAACTAGTCCTGTATCTTTTCTCCTGGCTTGCACCAAAGCAAAAAATCACACAGACAGCAAATGTCGTATAATCTATTCCTTTTATATTTCCTTGAATTTCAAATAACTACAGATTTTTTGAAGTCTGAAAAATGTGTATACAGTGGTCACCAGGCTCACATCAATACACAAAAACAAGCAAAAGAGGAACATATTTTTTTTTTCTGATGGGGATTTTCATTGGTTAAATGTAATGAGAAAATATATCAGGTTATATTATAGATAAATCAGATGCCAAATGTAATTTCTGAAAAGGAGAATATTTTTAGATTTTATGACAGAAAAAAAATATGGCTTTAAAATGGGTAATCTTCTATTTCACTAAATGTGCTCCCTGACTGAGACCTTGTACGCCAAGCTTCAGCCTGAAGCAAATTGTTATAGTCAAGCTATTAACTTCTAAAAATAGGGGGATGTGATGGAAACATTAAGAAACCCACTACTGGGCACAACCACAATCCAGGGGAGGATGAAACAACACTCCTTTATATTTCCTTCTTTACCTCATCACATTAGTGCAGTTTGTGGCACTGAACTGTGTCTGCGTTACATGCATTTTTTTAGCCACTTTCCTTCCAAAAAGCAGCTTATGATGGTGATATTTAATCTCTCTCCCTCTCTCTTGTGTTTGAAGAAACTTAATAGCAGCCAAATACTTCAGGTCAGGCACTTGCCATTTGTGACTTAGTACTTAAAAAAGGTGCTACTTCCTGGGGGAGAGAACAGAAAGGATGGAGGATTGCAAGAGTGATCTGAAATTAAAATGCTTTTTAAAAGGAGATTTTTGCATTTTCACTTGAAGCATTTTGAGAAACAGAACAGTAGAATTACATTTTGTAACAAAATGTGCAGCAGTGATTTACTTTTCTGTCATGAACTGTGTATTCCCTGTGTTGTATTGTAGTGTACAAAATTTCTCATCACCTGCTATTTATTTTACATTCAGTACAGTAAAACCAAAAAAGCACTGACTCATGAGTCAGCAGGTGGGTGCCCCTCTCTAGAGGCATTCCATGCTTTTTTGCCAAGCCATTTAGCACATCTGAAGCCTTCACTAAATCATTTTTAAAAGTAATATCAGTAATAAGAGTCAGAGAGCCTTGAAAGGTGTGTGTGGTATGTGTTCTGCAAACAGGCTCTCAGCAAAAATCCCCAGAGCTAGGAACAACAGTAAAAATCATCTCAAAGGAGCAGTAGAGAGTGGAGAAAATGGATCTTAGTATAGAGGACATGCTATTTATGGAGGTCAATCTGCATCAGCGACATAACATTTCAGGGCTGTTCAGCTATAAACACATTCTCATGAGTCGTGATGGGTTTTAAGGAAGAGATCAAAAGATGAGCACACACAGTGAGTGTGTGTGAGTGCTTCTCACAGCCCAACGCTGTTTTTCTACTTTGATTACAGAGGGGTACGTTGCAATCAGGGCAAAGACAAACTGGAAAACAGGCTTTAACACTTCAGAAGGACTAACTAAATCAATACACTCGAGTCCCAGAAAATGCATTGCGTTACAGGAGTTTTTAAAAGTGTCAAGAAACTTAGAATCTTGCTAGTGTTTCTGCTCCTGAGTCACCTGGACAGCCTTAAGTCACCCCCAGTACACTCACTGGACTAGCTCAAATTCTGTAAATGTTTCACTGCAGGTAGATAGCAGTTTGGAAGCAGACAACCTGTTAAAATCAAGCAAATGTCTCTTGGAATGTGTATGGCTCAAGTGGTTTGCCCTTGTGCACAAACCTACTCTTCATAATTGCTTAGATCAATAGGCAACTTGTAAGAGTATTTTACTTGCTGGTGGGGACAAGAGATTAGACTTTCAGAGCTTAGATGTCTAACTCAATTTGAATCCCACTTCTAAATCTATCTAAATCCCTTTGGTAACCCTTTGGTTATTTGACAAACAAGGTAATAATCTGTCATGCCAGAGTCTTCCATGCATTTTTCACAAACCATATTGACTTTTGAAACCACATTTTCTGGATATTTTCTGGCTTCTGTGGCTACTGTTCTTCAATTGGTGCTATACCGTGCTTCCACTCCTCTGGTCATCTCAGCAAAACTGCCTCATTCGCTTGCCCAAGAGCATGTGACATTGCAAACCATCTTCTCTGACTTTCTGCCAACCTAGTTTGGACAATACACAGAACAGTTCTCAGTAAGTATGCAGTGCTCCATGTTTCAAAAATATTATATTCTCCAGATAAATTCAACTGACTTTCTACAGTTTCAAATGTTGGAATTATTTTTTTTTCTTTATGGGCATTTTTTTGATGCCCTACAAGTTCTGCAAGGTCCAAAAGCAAAGCAGATGCAAGAAAGCAAGTTAATTCTTCAGTGTGTTGAAATTTTCTGCAGACCATAAAATAAAGCTTAAGACAAAATGCTGAAAAAAAAAGAGAGTAAACATGAGAAAAAAATACAGAAATCCTAGAGGCACACTGAAAAAAAATGAGAAAGGAAAATGGAGAAACTAGAGAATCCAAGGATTTTTAATGTAAAGGGAAAATTCAATTGATTTTTCTAATAGCTTTTAACTTGGAAAATTTAATGTAAATTAAGAAACATTCCTCAAATTCACCAGTGACATAATTTCACAAGGACAATTATAAGAGATAAGAGTAAATTGAGTTCAGTTAATTGGAAGTAATGTATATAACAAAAGTAAATTGATAAGGTAAAATATAGATAGAAAATGCATTTTGATAATAACAGATAGTGATTGATAGGCATTTCCATAAGAGGGAGGGGTGGGTAAAAATGAAAAAAAGGCAAAGCAATAGACCAGTTTGTATATACACTGTCAGGCAGACCAGAACTACCTGCTGTGTGCACACAAGAGAGCCCTGCAATTTTATGGGGCACAAGCATTCACTGAAGATGTCATGCCAGCACACTGGTCCTAGTTAGTGCATACAGAATTCAGGTCATGTCCTGTTCCTCCTTGCCTCCATTCCTGCTACAGTGTCCAGAAAGACACAGGAGAGCTCCAGATGTGTGCTGTTGCTCTTCGTGATCGTGACAATAAAAGAGTTCACTTCCTGGCAATTGATTCTGCTCTGCGAGCACAACATAAAAATTTATTAAAGGGAAGAAAGAAATACTCTGAAGAGGATCCTGGAGTAATACAATAGTGAGATAAATAAAAGACCTTTGAGAAAAGAATTTTTATTCTATGGGTTTGAAGAGGAAACAGTATCTTTATAAACATTTCTCTTGGAACAGGGAGAAGATGACAAATGCAGAACATTTCAGACTTATGTGCAGCTGAACAGCCAGTACTGACAGTGATTTTACTGTATAGGACTGTAATGACCGTGTCAGACATTATCAGAACTATTTCATTACTTCGGGTCCCCAGATTGTCCCACTGAGAAGGTACCACTCCTCACTGCATTCTGCTTTAATACTGGCTTTGGTTTTTAGACACAGTCTACGTCTCTATAAAACCTTGCAGCCTGTACCATCATTTAAATCTCTACAAACTGAGTGCTGCACATGCCAAAAATAACCCCAGACTGTCCTGACAAGACAGAATTCTCTTCCTTCACTGTCACTGTCTATATGGAAAAGATATCAGGCAAGTACAATCATCTCAGTGTCCCTGAGCATATCAGCTACCTTCAGTGAATCCTGAAGGGACCTGCATCCCTTAAGTCTATTTGTAATCTGACTATGCTGCAAAGCAGTAGCCCAAGTATAAAATGAGTGTACTTCTCATTTGTAAGGTACAAAAGCACTTTAGGAAAAACTGGGGTTACCTTTTCCTTTCCAGACAGTTGGCAGATTTGATCCCAAGCAGTTTTCAAAAAGTTACTTCAGAGCAGAGATACCATTGAATACAAATTAAAGCTAGGTTTCTTTTCCACCTAGACATATTTGAAACTCTTGGCCCTCCCAGATAAATTAATACAGAAATTTGAGTGTCTGATTGTGACTTAAGCCATCTAATCAAAGTGCTTAGAGTTACTGAGCTACAGATTCCACACTCAGATACTCCCTGCTGTTGGAAATGCCTCATATCCTTATAGTATCTACATTTATGATACAGTCACAGGGACTTATGTAGGCATCTATAAACTGTCCTATGTATTTGACCAGACACAGATTTTGCTGAGTGGCTCAGAGCCCTTGGTGTCTCCTACACTTGGAAAGACTTCTCATCAATTCCCAGGGGTAATAGTGCATTGAATCTAATGAAACAGTTGGGAAGAAAAGAAAAAAAAGAAATTATTGACTTTTTGCTCGGTGGGTCAAACTCTCACATGGAATACAGGAAATCATTCTTTTGTGAGTTGTGGGGTTTGGTGGTTTGGGGGTGGTGTTTTTTGTATCTACAACTATTTATTTAAAAGATATAATAGCTTGGAGGGGGAATAATGAATTTTTTCATTCTCTCAGAGTGTTGCTTTCTGGTGTTTTGGGTTTTTTTTTAACCTGGGCTGTAGGAAGCCTGGATTTATGTTTCTCTTCTAAGCTATGCCACTGGGACTGCAAGATAAGGCACAGCTTTGTCCCAGTGACTGCTGTATTGACTATCCATAGATGTCAAGGAAGTCTTTGCCTGCCTCCCAGGAGAAAGAGCTGGCCATAAGTACTTAATTCTAGAAAGTTCGTAGCTGACAATCTGATATCAGAGCGATTTCCTGTGGGAAATCACTACCTCCTTGTGTTCTGGAATATGATGTCTGACCATGTTCAACTCTTGGGGGTTAGGGCCTCCTCTCTATTTTGAGACTCTCAAAGCAACTAGCCTGCTCAAGCAGCTGAATCTTGCTTATCTATTTTTTCTTAAGATTATCTCTTGTCATTTTAGGCAGAAAATGCTTGGGGATTTGCAGGAATGGGGAGGATGCAGCATATTTTTTGAAAGAACCTATAGAAATTGTGGACCTATGGCTTTGTACTTAACTATCATAAACATTTATTTTCAGAAATAAATTCAAATAATCTAAAGAGCTTCCATTTTATTACTTCTGATTGACAATTTTGCCCTCAAAGCACAAGGCTATGTTTCAGTGTTATCAGTGAAATGTACTTTAACACTTGGCAGAAGTCAGCAGTCTGTTGCAGAAGAGGGACTTGCCTCTCCCAAGGGCACAGCAGGGAAGCGGTGGCCAGCTCCCTCACTTTGAGTTTAAAAAACAAGCAGAACATTTCAACTACAAGGATAAACTTAAAAGGAAATCCAGTTAGGAGTACAATGCAGCTGTTTGATTTCCATGTTATAGAGACAAAGGCAGTGTTTCAAGATGGACATTTCCTTGCCCAAGGATGGGTTTCTCTGGGTAGCAAACCCTTTGCATGTGTCTCTCCCATAACCAGTCTCAACAGAAAAGCGCTGTGGTCAGGAAGACATTTGCTCACATATTCAGATTCACATTCAAATCTGAATCTTCTTTTCTCTTTGATCAAAACAAAACAAAACAAAACAAAAAACCAACCAAACTAACAAAAGACTACAATTGCTACTGTCATTTTCTTAAGGGTTAGTAGTACTATTCTGTACCCTAACTTGCACAGGTTAAAGAAAAAAAAATGCATCATGTTAACAAGTATCTAATTCAGTACAGAAATTTTTCACAATAGAACTGCAGTTAAAGGTTTAGTGAAGCTATTAGTGATTACTTTTCTGGTGCCCATAAAAATATCTTTACTGGTGAAAAAAAACAAAACCCAAACCAACTAAAGTTGTGTAGTTTTAATTATCATCTCCTCTAGCATAAGAGCACCAAAGAAGAGAAATGTAACACTAAATGTAATAAAAAAGCAATAGTGTTCAGATAACAATGCAGAAGAAATAGAATATTGAGAAGCATGGAATTACATGAAATTTCATATAAATTTAAATTAAAAGTTCTAATGGAAGGCCTTTTAATCTAATGAAAACATATGAATTTGCACAGGACAATGTCTCTCATTCAAGTTATCAAATTTGATAAAATGATCTCAGAAAGGTTTAGGTCTAATTATATTTTCAAAAAATAACAGTTGACAGAGAAATGAAATAATCTTCTTGAAGAGAACTAATAGAAAAGATTAATTAAACCAGAACACTACAGCAGGGAAAATGATACTGATATGTTTGCCAGTGTAGAAACACATTCAGCAAAGCAGCTATTGAAACATCAAATTTGCTTTATCAGTATTGTTTCACCAGTATATCAAATGTTCAAGTGACTACTTCTTGGAACATCCTTTCCTCGAGACTCATTGAGTGTGACTACCTACAATTAATCCAATGCCTAACTCTAAACCAGTGTAACACTAAAGGACTTCCCTCAGATATACTTCTCTCAGTGAAAAATACTCATATTAGTTAACTAAATAATTAGATATTTTGGCAAGTGGTCTGGCACTATATTTCCTGTTAATAGCAGAGATAAATTAAACAGTTTATGCTTGCATAACTCTATATATTTGGATTCTAGCATTATTTCTTTGGGCTTTCTGAAAAGCTTAAAAACCTGTTTCAATATTATCACTAGTTTAAGAATGTCTTCTTAATAAAATGAATCCAATAGGTGAAAATGCCTGGTGATACTTACATTTTTATTATTCGGTTTGTTTATAATCAGTAAAAAAAAAAAAAAAGTGGGAAAGTGGAGAATTCCATATTCATATTGTACTGATTATGTGACTGTCTCCATTTCTTTCAAAAAATGTGAAATTATAATTTTCCTTAGATAAAAGGAAAACAGTTCTCCCTTTTAACATTATCATGTACTAGTTGAGTTGAGATTTCATCACATATTTTTCATGCTAACTACATTATTTCCTAATAGGATAAAATATACGTTGTCTGCCTCCAGTCTGGTATTATTTTTAAAATGTGCAGGGTACGTTTGGGTTTTATAACCAAATTTGAAAAAGCACAGGCATTACCCACTACTATTCTCTAAACTATCTTAGAGCTAATTTTGACTTCAAGCATACTTACGATAAAAGTAACTATATAAGTTTTAAGTATCAAAGAATACTCTAGACTTATTCTGTTTGAATTATACTCCAGGTCTTGAGGAAAGTTTTAAAGGACTTAGATCACTGGAAGTCATTATGCCTTTCATGGGCAATCAGAACAAATGTTATTAAAATGAATATCTCAGTAAGATTCAATTATTTATCACAGGTTTTGCTTATAATGATACCACTTTCCTTTTTTTAACATCCTGGTAAAAAAATTGAATGAAATAATAGTTATTCACAAGCTAGTATTATTTGACCTCAGAAAAGAAAAAGGTTTTACTTTGCCTCACAGATTTTTTTCTTTTGCTGTGCTTTTTAAAGAGGGATTTGGTTTTTGTGTTGAAAGGGATTTTTCAGAATCAGTTTTCCAGAAGGGGATGTGAGTAAGTTGAATTTAACTCTTTGTTCCTGTTGCCTATAGCTGGAGTCACTGAACTCAAGTCTTCAAAATTAACATTAACTTCAGGACTACAGGAAGAACAGAGCCCACAATGTCTGATAATACTTTAATGAAACAATGTGCAGAGCTCACAATATCTGATAATGGCATAGTGAAACAACATACAAGTGTGGGTTCTCAATGACATTGTCCAGGTCTAAGTAACCAAAAATACTTTTTCAAATTTATTCTACAAGTTATTTGCCAACAACAATTAAACAAAATTATTGTCTTTTTATTAGTGCTCTTACAGGAATTTAGATGTTAAAGAAAAAAAAAAAAAAAAAAAAAAAAAAAAAAAAAAAAAAAAAAAAAAAAGATAATGTAATGTCTGTTTTCAAGTATGAAAAATAGTACTTAAAGCACTATGTGTTATTGTTGCCCTGGACCCCCCTGGGCTCCCCCGGTCGGGTCCCTGCCATGTGACTCTGGGTCTGTCTGATGTTCAAGCAGCCCGAGCTCTGATCTGGTTGGTTGTTTATCCCAGCTCCGCCCCTGGTATCCCATTTCCCCCTGTCTGTGATAAAACCAAGGGGACACAAAGCCTCGCCCTGTTACCCTGGCCGATTCTTGCCCAGGTCAGTGCTCTGTCTCTCAGGACAGAGGGAATAAATGACTTAAGATCATACAGGAGGTTTGAGCTATATTTCTCTTCTCTACTTCTGCTTCTGGTGGTAACTGTCACTAACACTGGCTTGAAGTGGGGCTGCACAGTAGAGGAATATTTAGGCTGTTTGTAAATGGTTTAAGATATTCCAAGACATAAAGAGACAAGCTCACCACAGAAATTAAGCAGTGGACAAAGTTATTCAATTACCAGAAATGGCGCCCATGCTATAGACTTATTTTGGATTCAGTTACTTTTCATTATATTTTACTGAATGTCAGGGAGGTTTCCTAGACAGTCCTGTTAATCAGATCATGAAAGTAGCCTGTTCTTAACAAACCACAGCAAACTGAACTCAAGAGCTCCAATCCTTACAGTTTGGTGGGAGCTTTAACAGCCTCTGGAAAAAAATCAGAATGATATGCAATTGAGTGCACAAAAGTTTTTGCGATTATATCAATAGTTTTAATTCACTAAGAATAAACAAGTCTGGGAAAAGTTTCTATGCTCAGCCCATTCTTTATCATCCTTCTAGTATTCCTTTCAGAGGTGAATTTGCACTCCTCACTGCTCTTCTCCCTTCCTTTCATCATGTTTTATATCCTTAAGTTGTTATCACACCTGATTATTGCCTCTCACATGCACACACCCTTCAGTGAGGTGACTTGCTTTCACTCTTGTTCTGGGGATGACCCTGTCTGCTTCAACTCAGCACAGCCTATCTAAACTTAATGCTTTCTGTGAGGTACAATATAATTTTCTACCCCATGAGGCAACCTTCAAATAATATTTCAAATCTTTTGCATACAAAAAATTTTACATATACTTGGGTGACATTTTGTATAAGTACCTGTTTTGTCTGCTCATCTGTTGTGTTTCCCATTCTTCAAAAACAGTTGAGTGAAGCTGCCAGTTTATCTTTTGACTTCCACATTCTGCATCAACAGGACCACTGTGAGAGGGACACAGCACCTTTTTGCAGAGGAGGTGGAAGGACAGCAGATCCCACAAGCCACCAGTAGGATTAAGGACCAGAATGACCTGGGAGTGGACATGTGCTCAAATTTAGGGGTGATAGAAACAAACTAATATTAGCCATTCTGTACACTTTGCTGCAAACCAGAAACTGGATTAAAAATAAACCTTAAGGAAAGACTCTACCACACAAGGACAAGCACTAAGAGGGAGATGTGTTTGCAATTTATATTTTAATTTCTCATTTCTAACAGATCTGACTTTTGCTACTAGCTGTCTCATACTAGTTTGTGTCATCACAAAACCTAGCTTTACAGAAATGAAGCTTTAATGGTTTCATGAATGTTGCAGGAGTAGGGCTGAGGCCATGATATGTCTAACCTTCGGAGAGCTTAAATTCCTTACACCAACCACCATGTCACCTGTCCTCTGTTATGCATATCTCCAGGTTTTTATAAACATTCTTCTATAATCTTTTACCTTGTAAGTCTGCTCTCAACAAACTCACCAGCGGAGGACACAGTAGAAAGTTGGCAGGCTACATGTACCCTAAATATCATATTATTAAATAAAAATTGTAGAGGACAACCCCATACACAGGGAAAAGACTGACAGCCAGATGCTATGTAGGATGGATGCTTCTATACACTAACAGAGCTGCTCTTATAGCATGGATTGAGTATATTCACATCTAGTCCCAGAGCTAAATTTAAGTCTCTGGCAGCCATGTATTTAGCAATATAAAAATAGTCATTAAATCTTAGAGACCCACCAGAGGTCTTTTGAAGAACTAGGCAGCTACAGCTAAGCAACCTAAACTTTTTTCTTATTAAAAGCCTAATATGATTAGCTTGGTTTCAAGAGAGATTTATTTTGCAATATTTTTGGAAATACATTTTCAACATTTCATTCACAAAAATTGATAAAATATTTGGCATTTCTTCTGAAATATGAATTTATACATTAATTTGGAACCTTTAATGTAGGGGGAAATGGCATTCTATTTCCTTTATTTCAATTCACTATTTTTTCATCTGAACATTATTCTGTTATAGGTCAAGAGGGGCATAATGCAATACTGTCCACTATGGCACATTATTTCTCTCATATCCTGTTTTTCAATTTTAAAATATTAGGAAAATTTTCCCCTAGAATAAATGGAAACATCCCAATTTCTAGATTAATTCCTTCTCTCCATATTGGGAAACTGATGTATCCAATGTCCATGGCAATGGACAGAAGTCTTGCAGTTCCTGTTGAGATGACTTGAACCAATCGTAGAACAGCAGTGCTTCACAAAATGAACTTTAGCACAGGGGAACTAATCTCCCAAGTCTCCTTCAACAGCTAATGGAGAGACAGAAGCATCTCTACAGGCAATTCAGAAGAGAATTCTATAATCCTCAGGAGAGGAATAATACTGAAACTAATTTTAGATTCTGCCTTGCCACCTAGAGGAACCTATCTTTCCCTGTTGAACACCTTGAACCTGAGGAGATCAACAAACCAGGACCCATTTACAACCCTAAGGCTGGACTATTTCATCATAACTCAGATGCAAGCTGATATAAAGCATTCACTCAAATATTGGTATCTGTGTCAGTTTTCTTGACTTATTTCTACATATACATGGTTATAATCTGAAATATCAAGTATTTCTATTGTTTTGACCCCCAGCCATCAGTGATAATAAATAAAACAATATTAATATACAATCTGCAGTTTTATAATAATGTTGTATATCTACACATATGCAAACTTTCATTTTTGGGAGGAAAGAAACTTTTTAACAAGTTTTTCTTGTGCTGTGAATAATTGTTTTGTGACTTTTCCATAATCAAAGAGATTTAAAGAGAAATTTTGGCTTCAATCACAAAGGATTTACTTGGTAGGTTCAATAAAAGAAAAAATCCAAGTAATTCTGCTTTTAGATGATTTCCACTTTTGTTTATTTCATGCTCTACATGAGACTGATAGAATTAATGAATATTGACAGCATTGCAGCAGTAACAACTGCACGTCAGCAATCTCCATGAAAGAGACCCTAGTGTTGGAAATTAATTTCTTACAAGGTGACAACTCCATTTTCTTTCTAGTGCAGCAGATAAAAACTGAATGCTTGGTTTGGGCTGTGTATAGCAGATAGTACCATGAATGTTCTGTCCCAATTGCATTCCCATTGCTCCCGGCCAATGACGAAGCAAAAGGCAGTCAATACAACATTCCTTATGAAGCATCAATGTTAGATGTAAAATAGATCAAGAAATACTCTAACCACTATTTTTATAAGCTGATCCAGCCTGGTTCCACAGAGTCCCCTTTTGAGATGCACCACCCCTTGGCTTCAGGGCCAGGCAGGCCTCGTAGTTGGTCATCTGGGGACATCTGGAAGTGGCTGTGTCCAGTACAGGGCAGACTCAGCCACTACCCACAAAGGCCACCCTGCAGCCCCACGTCCACTGCCTGGGTACCTGCTCTGAGTACAACCACATGCCTTACAAGACTGTGAAAAAGATTTCCTCTCCTTAATGTCATATCTTAACCCCACCAACACCCATGACAAAACTTCAGTACTATTTTTATCCATAGCATTTGATTTTGCTCAGTCAAGATAAACTTGTTTAGCACTTTTAAAGTTCCCATACAAAGGGAGGACTTAGAAACTTCCTTTCTTAAAAACTTCCTGTCTGTTTTACCAATGCACTCATTGTTTCTGCACTTGTAACTGTGACTGAAAGAATGGAAGTCCTTGAGCTGTTCATCCGTACTATCTCTTGTTTATAATTCCTTTTTCCTTAGCTTACAACAAATCATTTCTATCAAACTGTTTGTTAAGAAAGATTTAATGAAATTTAATTCTGACTCTTTGTTAAAATCCTATTATATCACAGCTAATTGTGCATCTTTTGAGAATTTTTTGTGCAAAATATTTTGTTTTCTAGCTAAGTACATCCTTTATATTTCAAGGATGCCTACTGCTCTAGACTTTGGTTGGCTCTTTTGATTTTGACATTCCACCATTTTAGCAGAAGTGATTCCAGAGCAAGGAGGCAGTTTCATGACAGTAGTACTGGACAACTTGGAGACCAAAACCAGTGAGCCTTGAGGAAAGGGCTGATAAGCACAGAGAAGTGCAAAAGCATAGATGATAAAAATCATCAAGACCTAAAGGAAGAATAAAAAAAATTTTGAGCACTTCCTTGACCAAGAGAAGGAGTAGGCTACCAGTGACTTCAGTCAATGAAATGGATGAAGGTGAAATTCATTTGGAAAAGATGAAGAAAACATTTGAAGGAGAAAGATAGACTGTTCATGTTTTGCACACAACTAATTCCCCATTATAATGCCACTCCATCTGTAGGCAGATAGAGTAATACCTAGGAAATCAAATAAAGAATATACTTTTACATTATGAATATGCCTAAGGTCTGTTAAAGCAAAGATGATGATAGAAATCCATGAGGCTGCATTTGATAGTGTTCATTTATATCAGGACTGGTTGTTCTACTGTCTTTTGCTTAAATAACTCTACAATTAATATTCTTATGTGACTTAAAATAAATGAACAATAGATACCATTGATAGAAAAATTGATTGAGAACAGAACAGCTACTAGTCATTCTTTGGGCCTCCCAGAGGACCTACTCTGGTAAAATGTGTCATGGATGCTCAAGTAGGGATTTCAGAGACAGATTTAAAGACTATAACAAACAGGAGGCACTCTACCTTTAATGAACACACACGGCATTAACAACCTGTCATGTAACAGATGTAGAGCACACAACAAATACTTAGAGACACTATTCCAAGGAGAACAAGTCACCATATTTTTTGTCCTTTTGATATACAGCTGTGATTAGACAGGCTACACTCATTTTATGTGACAAAGCCGCATTGTGTTTGTATTTGTTCCGAGAGCAGTGATCAAATTTTGTAGGTATCATTCTGTGCCTTTTAGTGCTTCACATGTGAAAAACAGTCTATTTCTTTACAAATGAAACAGAGATGTGAGTTAAAGGTGACATGCAGTTTATTTTAAGCAACTTAAATTTTTTTGTGCACTGAATTTCCCAAATAACAAGGGTAATGGGAACAATCCTCACTTAAATGATTTAATTTCTTTTGTTTCTATGCAACACAAGTCCCTTGGAATCCAGAATAATGTACTCATTGCCTGGTGCACCAACTTTCCTGTGATCTGTAGTCTGACATCACACATGTGAAGGAATCTCAGTTAGACACGATGAACTAATTTGGGAAAGTAAAGGAATTTTATATTGGCCAAATTTAAGAATCACATGGATACTTCAGAACCTAGAATGAATATTTTGCTAAAAAGATTTAAAGATAATTTAGAATTACACTTTATTAAGTTTAGAAAGTTTTTTGCCTCACTCATATATTTAGATACTGAGTCACATTTCCTTGTGTCTGCAACTAGGCTATCAGATCGACCGGACAGAACCTTCATGTCGAGTTGCTAATTATTCTTTATTACATTTCATACTATTTCTAATGTATATGAGCAGTTCTCAGGAGCTATAATCCCTTTTATTACACTACCATTACCATTTTATATACCCAGTAGCCTTTTATAATCACAGAAGAAGGAGAAAAATAGTTTAGATCATGAGAAATACCTTGAGAGTTTTCTTTTCAAAGAAAAGACTGCAGAAAAATTTTTCCCAACCATAATATAACTTAGAAGAAAATTTTCATGTTAATGGATGTACAGCCCAGATGTGCTTACTCACCCTGAATAGAGGCTCTGGTATTTAAATACTACAGTTTAAGGACATAATTGGTTTAAATTAATGAAAATCTTTGAGCAGTAACAGTTTACAAGCTCTTAACACAAGGTACAACAATTTGATTTTCAAATAGTTTGGCACTTTGTCTCACTACCCTTCCATCACTCTAAAATTTACAGTTGGTGACAGAGAAGTTGCCTCATATAAAAGAAATATGAAATCTATATAGTATACATAATGCTGATTAATAGAAACTGTAAGAACCTAATATTCAAGCATCTGGATGAGGACTTTACTATCTTCTTTATCAAACTACAGTACACCCATTGTTTTGTACCATAGTTAAAATTATCCTGAGATTATACTCCTTACACAGTCAATACTCAACAGCATTTTGTGTGCTTTGCTTTTCTAAGAGAAACACTTCTGACAAAGAGAGAAGAAATTTATAAATCAAAGAAGAGCAAAGACCAGTGTTGTCACGGCAGGACAAAGTGCATTAAAAGGTAACCCAGTAGTTTCCAAGCTGTTCCATTTTTGGGGTCACAGTCCTCCTTCCATTGACAAAATCTAGATTCACAACTACTTAGCTGCTTGCAGAGGGATCTGTTCTGTGGTCTTCCAGGAACTACTTACACACACTATGGATAAAATATATTTCAGGCATCCAAAACAAGTGTTGAAGACTGGAACATAAACTCTTCTTATGTGTTGATAAAGTATCTTTTAATGTTTGTTTGTTTGTTTTTAAATAAACCATCTTAGAGTCATTCTTAATCTTCCATTTGGTGAGATAAATAACCTCAATATCAGGAGTTTTCCACTTTGCAGTGGATTTAAACTGTGTTTATTCAGTCCTGTGACACTTCTCTGACCCCCCCCTCCTGTTTATCCTCATGGCTTTCTTGAGAGGACATTTAAGAATTGAATTACATAATAGCAAGAAGCTACAGAATTATTTTAACAATGGTAGCCCTGTTTTCTACTTTATGCCACAAAGAATGAATTACCATAGACTCGAGAGGATGACTTCAGATTTTTATTTTTTCCTGAATTTTATAAGTAATTAAGGAATCAGCTATCCAATATCCAGTGTGATTTGAAGATCTGGTGTTCATAAATTTGCCCTTTGTGCACAACTGCTGAGAAGCATGTATTTCTAGATGCTATTCTTTTCCAAGTTTATTAATATAAACACTGGTTACCATACTTCTGGTTTTTTTCCTCCCAAAGTTATTTCTAACTCAAGAAAATATAGAACTATCTTCTGGATTTTTATTACAAAAAGTGCCCCTCCTGTTATTATTTTGCCTAAATGTTATTTCTTAAAAGATGCATAAATGGTGATTTTAAAATTCCAGTCATGTGAATCATCCCCTCAGGTTTCCATTATACCAACGAGGTTGTGTTTATGCTCATAAATAAGCAATTCCAATTATGCTTGTTTATTACCCAAGCTCCTATCATTGGTGTATAGGCAATTAAAGATTAAAGAATTTCTTCTCTCCTCGTCCTTTGGTGTCTTGATTAATTTTGTTCTCAGCATCACAATTCCTTACTGAAAGTTCATGTGTTTCCTCTTTTCGCCCTTCTCTTTTATTTGATGCCATCCTAACCACTTCTTTGGTACTTGCCTCAGTGATGTTTTCTAAGGAACTTTAAAAGGTTTTTAGGACTTCCTAATGCCTGTGTTGAAAATAATTCTCAGAACTGTTTGCCATTTTATTAGCAGAGTAAGGTCTTAACAGAAATCCACGGTTGATTGGCAGCCAGCCGTGCCATGCCTCTGTCTTTACCTTTTAAGGAAGCATGCAATCTACTTCGGCATTTTTCATATTGTGCCACATTTCCTATCTTTTCCATCAGGATAAGTTCTAGTACTACAAAATACTTACTAGTACCCAGCAATCCACTTCAAATTGTCTTATATATTAAGTTTAACTAGAATGCTACTGGACTCTGCCAGGGCAGACCGAATCAAATGTCACTTCTTATAAACAAAATTCATGCTGAAATTCCTACCACATTAAAGCAAAATAAATTGTGGTGTGGTAGTATGAATTCCTTTTGCCAAGTTGTCAGGTAAAAAAAAGTTGAACAATTCACAAAAACAATTATGTTCATAGGCAGTCATTCTTAAATGTGTCATTTCTTAAGAAAGATTTATGAATAATTCAAGTAATGACTTTAATTAGTGTTTAAATGATCAAAAAAGATAGTTCTGCTTAAATAATTATGTGATTTTTCTAGTAACTGTTTTACCACCATGAAAATTATTGAAATAGAAAACTTCCTAAGACAACTAATCAAACTTGAATAAAGGCAGACACCACTATATTTTTCTGTGGGTAAATTTGACTGCTTTAGTCATGCAAGCAGAGTTTACAACACATCTCTGGGGAGTACACAAGTATCTTAACAAATCTCAGTTATGTCTTTCACAGGTAACAGATATTCTTAAGACTGACATCTTCAACTTCCTTATGTCCTTCTTCAACTTCTGTAAGAGTCAGCAAAACATTTTGTATTGCTAATATTTGGAGGAGGAAAAGGTCCATATCAATGAGACTCTTGCAGACACTGACACTGACAAGAGGCTGTGATTAATATTTTGCACCTGTCATAACCACAGGGTATAAATCCTGTTTCATGGAAATCAGTGAAAGTTTTTGCTCCTGACTTCACACATTATCTCAATCTTAAAAAAGTGTGATTTGGTTGCCCAACTGGAGTTAAACAATATCACTTTTGGCATGCTTTCATAATGCACCAGATCATCTGTCACTCCAGAAGAAGGGCACTGAAACACACTGTGTCAGATCTGTCAGACCCACATGAACGTATGAGATATAGAAAACCTGAAATAGCATCAAATGCCTGTGTTTAGGCCACTGAATTTTATCCAAAGCATTTCTTAACTTGGGAGTTATATATAAGCGATGGGGAAGATGAAAAAAATTCCATTGTTATATACATATTTTCTTTTTTAACATGACTTAAGCATTCTATGATTCTGTGAACTTGTAATTCAACCAAGCCTTCTTTTAAGTAGCAAAGCCTTAGGTAAAAATAATGGGAAATTGAAGATCTGAAGGAGGAGATACTATGAGGTCTCAGTTTTAATTTTCATGGGAATTAATTTATAATATTTTTTTAACTTTGATTGCTAAAAAAAAAATTTAATTTGTGTCTACCTGCCTCTAAAATATCTTTCTCCATTCTCCTGCCTTCTCAGACTTTAACACAGTGAGTGGAATTTTAGGTGACTACTTTAGCATGAGATGACTTGTTCTCCACTGACTGTACTGAACAATTTCCACAATCGGGGATTAACACCCAGCTAATAGGAAGGGTGAGCAGTCTTAGACACAGCCTGGAACAGAATCCTTCCTTCATCTGCTGGCACACAGGTATTTGGTTCCACTGAAACAACCAGAATATCAGAGAGTTCATACAAAGCCAACAAACATGACATTCAAAGTTTGCCAAAAGGCAGGTAGGGCACTATGAGGTGTCTCAGCTGGCCCTTAATGGCTGTGTTTAGGCTACTGAATTGGGCCCAGAGCGCCTTTCTTAGAAACTGGGACTAAGAATGTTGCCAAATCTTTCTTGGCAGAGCCTAATAAAGGCTAGTCTAGATTTTGTTCCATGATTATTATGGTTGATGCTGAAGAAAACTGTCTACCTTTTGCCAATCCAGTTGGCTCTCAATATATTATAAAAGTATGCAATTGACAAGCAACATGCACAGGAGTTTACTCTGAAATTTTTACAACAGTGAAATTCTGAAAATGGTGAAATGCCTTCTAATGGACTTACTGATGTTTATATTAACAGGGAAGCAGGTTTCCAAAACACAGTAAAGCTTTTTCTTTCATCAGTAAAAATATATTCTTGTGAATTGTAGAGATTCTTGCATTTGTGAAGATTCATTTGGAGCAAAAGTAAGAGGATGGTAATCTCACTAAAGGAGTGAACTCACGAGCATCTCAGAATATATTATTTTCATGATGTACAAAGTTCAAAGCAAGAGGAGTTAGGAGGAAGCAGAGTGAGGAATTGAAAACAAATAATCAACTGCTTATATTTCAGATACATCCAACTTTTTTCATCACCATGCCTTTCTTGTAACATTGCAACAATGGTGTGAGTTGAACATATGTGCAGTGAAGGATTTTTTGGGATTAGTCTTCTTAGTCCAACCTATACTGTTGGAAAACAGTTTTCTATGTTACATTAAGAAGTAAGACTCACTCTTCATGAGACTCTATGTTTTTTAAAAATAAATAATATTTTTTCAAAGTTCTTTTAGAGGACAAAGGAAGAGATGTACAAAAAAATTTGAATTACCATTCTTTGTCTCACATGGTTGTTTCATGAGAAAGTCTTACAGAGAAAGAAGAAAGTCACTTTGCAGTCCTCCTGGGATATAGAAATCGTGTATGAATCCATAATGTCTTCTCTTCCATGCATTACTGGGGAAGGAAAAATCAAAGTAAGCTTTCTCTTCCAGCCCTGCAGTGTGCTTACTTTCTCTTTTTGCTGATTACATGCTCTCTTTACTGTTGAAATAATATTAAAAGCACATAATAAAAACTTTAACCATTTAATTTAAACCTGGTTGCTTGCTTTAAACAACATATACAGAAATGGTCATCTACTTCCCAAAATAAACTCCTGGTAAACAAACAAATTCATCAACAGCTACCATGAATTGTAAGAGGGTTTTATATTTCCTTCAGCATAAAACAGGGAAAAATAAATCCCATCAGTAAGTAAATGAAGTGGATCTCAGCATAACCAATCTATGAGCTGAAAATTAGTTTAATTCCCATGGTAGGAAGTTTAAGAGATTCATAGATTAGAGGGCCAGAAGGGACTGTTGTGATCAAATTTATAAACTTATGCAGAGATTTTCAAAGGCACAGAAGACATTTGGGTATGTAATTCCCACTGACTTACAAAAGAATTTGGATTTTAATTGTGACTTCATTACAGAGGACCTCTTTCAAAGAATAGTAATTTGACCAATACTCTAAATCTTAAATCATGATGCATAATAGTCAATGTCACTCATGATTCAATTACAAGTGCCCCAACATAGTCAAAATGTAAACAAATTATAGAACCCTCAGTCCCCAGTATTTTTCTTCTGACATTGCCTGAACTGGAGCTAAAAGAAATTTGATTGCTAGGCCTGTTTAAAGACCTGTGCAGCCACGGTGGTGGTGAAAGTACCTTTAGACCAAGATAGAAAATACAGCCTATCTGAAGTAAGAAGTATAGGCAAAAGCCTACACCTCGAGGGAAAACACATTTCTTATTTAATTTATTTGACAAAATTATTCTTTCTTTATAGAAAATGTCCTGATTATATCAGCTCTTTATGATAAGTTGCAGTTTTTCAAGCTTACTAGAGCAATCAAGATTCAACTTGGAAGGGGTTAAATGCATTTTTGTTACCAAAAGGACTCTTCTTGAACAGGAAAAGGGATATTCATAAAAAGAAAAGGAAATTTGTTAATCTCTTATAGCATACTGTTTCTCCATGGCCTACTTCCTGTATTTAAATACACTTTATCTTAGTTTTAAAAATAGCATTTAAAAAAATAACAGAGGAAGTGTTACGCTGAGCGAAACAGCAATCCATCTATTCCTAGTATCCAGGCTCCAAGATTGGTTGTTAACCCAGACTCTTATTTTGTCAGATGTATCTGGTGTCTTCTAATGATAATTTTAAAACTCTATTTGTATTTCTCTTCTGCTAAGTGATTTTTTTTAAATGTTTGTTTACTCATTTATTTATTTCACTATTACTGGCTATGCTTTCTGAAACGCTACCACAAACACAATAGCATACCTTTTTTATTCCAACTGTGTTGGCTCTGAAGAGCCAGCAGTTGATGGTCTTCTCCAGCAGTCACATTTTGAAAATTTTGCTGTTTTTCCTCAAGCATTCTCTCTAGTTTCAAAGACAGGGAGAAAAATTAAGGCTGAGAATACTAGTAGTACTGAAGTTTTCTTACCAGGAAAGAAGTGTTTTTTCAGTGTATCTGCTGCTGCTGCTTCCTTCCTAAGGTGGCTGACATGGAAGCCTTGACTGTAAATATGCTGACCACCCAAAACCAAAAAAACAAAACAAAACAAAACAAAACAAAAAAAAAAAAAAAAAAAAAAAAAAAAAAAAGAAAAAAAGAAATCTCAGCAATGTGTTTGCTATCAAAACACCTCTCATATTTGTACAATCTCAAAAGCTGAAGAGGTCATGGGAATTTTTTTATACATTAGTCAGTTCCATCTACAGTTTGGGTTCCTTACTTCTACATATGTAAATGGACTTGTGCACTGAAATTATAATTTTGACTAATTCTGGCCAATAACTATGTCATGTGCCAAATGGAAATAAAGAGAAATTGATCTGATTGATGGGGTTTTTTTGTAGGGGAAAAGTAGTGTCATCTCAGAGACAGCTTTTCCAGTCAAGTACCTTATTGAGAAAAGTAGACATCACTGTCTTCAACAAATCATATTTATGCTTATTCTGGAAGTTCAGGCATATGCAAAATAACAACTCTGAAATGGTAATCAAATTATTGGAAAGAGATAGTGCATGTTTTTCTTTATCTGCTCCAAACTCAGTGCCACCTTGTCTTTCTCTACTACTGCTAGCTGTAACAAAGATTAAGCGAGCATACTGAAAAACACAAAGAAAGCTCTTTTCACAGAGTTAGTTCTATATTCTCAGTAAAATATAGAATCAGTTTTCCAAACAACCCCTTTTTTAATAGTCATGCTTACAGTCAGATAAAAAATTACTTTTGAGTTTTGTAGAGAAGAATGACTGAGATAATTTACTTTCATTTTATAGGGATATTTCATATCACTAATACCTTATTAGATAGTTTCATTTTAATCTCCCATCACTGATTATTAATACATGTTTTCTGTTACACGGACTAGATAACATCCCCAAGCTGAATTTTCAACACATTGCTCTTACCTTTGTATTCTATTGTATTGAATTCAAAAACCTTTAAGGCTTGCCTTTTCTTCTTGTTTTTTTTTTCCATATTTTCTGACACTTCTTCAACATATCTCTCTCTCCCCATTCCTCTTCACAAAAGTGGGATATAATGACCTCTCTTATTGTCCCATCTCTCTTCAGCCCACTCAGTGGTCACTTTCTGAGGATTCTTACATAGCTTAAGCATTCTGTTTCTCAGAGATCATCATACCTGCAGCAGTAAAACCATATTGCTCAGTTTGCACTTTAGCTAGTACATGGAAGACACGATTCTAAAGAATACTAAAAAACCTCTCCCTGGGTCCATTTACTTATTGCTCTTTGTCCTTCAATGGTCCTGTTACTCAAAGTCCTGTAATTTGCCTCCGTTGATACAAATTCAGGCTAGTTCTCTTCTCTCTCCTGTCTTCAAAATGTTTGCAAACACCATGGTTTGTCCAAAGAAGCTACAATCTCATCAAGTTTAGACTGTGCATAGAAAGATTCAACTCTAGGAAGTCACTCATTTTACAACAACAATAACAATTGCAGGTTTAAAGAAGCATGAAGCATCACACATCACATGGCTGATCTGGAAGAAGTCAGCAACCTGCTAACAGCAGGAATAACGCTCTCTCTCTCTCTCTCTCTCCCTGTCTCTCTCTCTCTGTCTGTCTCTCCTTTCCTCCCCCATCCTTCCTAATCTACTTTTTCTCTTCTATGGATCCAGAAACTTTGGTGGTTGCTGTTGGGATGAAGTACCTGCTTCTATGCACATCTTGATTAAAACACTACTGTGCTACCAGTATGCTGGTTTCACTACTTTATACTGATGCTGAAACTTGATTTGTTAGATTTTGTTTAATCTCACCATGTAAGTAGTTTTCTTTTGATTGTCTCACTAGTTTTCTTAAGCATCTTATCTTTTCTTGCTTGCTTCCTGTGGATGTAGAAGCTAATCTACCTCAAGGGTGATTGCTGTGCTTACTCAGCAAGATAATATTGCCTTTGGAATTAATTTCTAGAAAAGCCAAGAAAAATCACAGAATCTACAGATGGGTTCAGAGGCAAACTCTACTTTTTTGTTTGTTTTTTTTCTTTTTGTTTGTTTGTTTGTTTGTTTTTAGTTTTCAGTGTATAAAATCAGCATTTGTGGAAAAACAGACACATAAAGACTAGTATTCAGTATATTCTTTCCTGGCAAACTGGGAGAAGAATCTATACTGATAGCAAATGCTGTAGTAGGCTTCTTTCTTTTAATCTTGAGAGGTGATAAAATACCACAGTAACAGCAATGAGCTAGAAAAACCTCTATAAAAGAAAAACAATTAGAAACATGCATTAAAATACATTACATTTCTCTTATTTTCATTTTACGTGAATACAGAATGCTCAAGCTACAGTGGGACAACAGCTGCAGCTCATTACAAACACGAAACATCAGGAATACTAACATATTCTTAACCTTTTAGCATGAACCTCATACATAATTAGTGTATCTGAAAAATATAATTCTTAAGATTAGTTCTCCATAACACAATCTTCTTTCACATACTTCCACTCTTCTTTTATCCACCTATAATCGTCCTTTCTTGGATTCAAAACAAGAAGAGGGAGAACAGCAAACCACAATTTAGACAGCTTTCAAGCACTTAAGAAATATATTGCTTTTACAGTGTAATTATAAAACTTCGTAGTTTGTAAAGTTTGAAGTATTTAAAGATGTATATATGATTTGAAAGAAAAGAGGATTTTAGTTATTTTAGTTATTTTAGTTATTTATTCAAAATTATCTTGAAAAATATGATTTAGGAATACAGTAGGTTAATTTCTAAGCTGTCTTTGGTATCAATATGTTCCTTTATAAGTAAATAAATAAAACTAACTTAAATTTTTCATTTTATATCTTCTGCTTCTTATCAGAGAACAGGAATAAAAAATATCAATTTCACATGTGCAATGAATGATATTTCAGTGTTTTGTATGCCTCAGCAAACTAGTTTTTCTGTTACTAGTCAGAAATTATGAAATCAGTACCCTCAGTCTTCAATTTCACACATTTCTTTTATTCCACAACAGGTCCTTTGAAAACCACAATTCTGACAATTTTTAAAATTCATTATCACATTGGACACATCTTCAATACTGTATAAGATAGAAGTGCATCCAACAGGCAAAACCTGTAGGAAAGCCTTTTAACTTTCTAACAACATTACTGAAGCAGATTTTACAGAGCAGGCTCAAACTCACAATAGGGAGAATTAACCTGTGATTTGAATTAGAACATCTCTGTTAGTGTTGATTCACATGTAAGTAAAGTTTATGGCCATTTTCAAATTCTGTTCTGTAGTGTATTGGTAGAATGCTTGATAGTGGTGAAAGGGAGAAAGACAAAAGAGAAAAATTGCTAAAATGTAAAATCAGGGAAAGGAATATTGTGCCTGATTGTGGAGATGCAGCAAAAAGCTGTAGCTTTCCCAATTAAAATGAAGTGGTTTGAGTGATCTTTTTAACTTTGAGATATGGAAGTCTCAGTTTTATTTAGGATCTCCTAGGTAAGCAGACTGAGAACCGCCTCTCCCTTTTATGAAAGCATAAAGATCTTTTTCTTTCATATAGAAAGAGTTCCTTTTCCCTCCCAGATGATTTATTAAGAGTACAAAGATTTCAGTCTCCTATGAAGTCTCCTAAATTGTTCATCTTTAAGCATACACAAGGATGTGATAACCTAATATTTTTAATGCAAAAATATGCAGAAAATGCACTTAGAAATACCACAGGGACTCTTAATACAGCAAAAAGAAATTGGAAAAGCATATCTGCATTGTGTTTTTCTCTTGCTTAAGCCACCCTTGAAATGGCAGGTTGGATATTATCCGCATGACATTCTGAACACTTCATACCTTGTTAGTGAAATTTGCTCATACATTTTACTCTGCATCCAGTCTGACAGTACACAAGCCATCTTGAAAGAATCCTTTAAATAATATCTTTCATACAGAGCTCTATTTTTTATTATTAATGGCTTTCAGAGCATGGGCTGTGAACACAACTCTGACTACTTTTCTTGGACAGAACTACTACTCCTGGAGTTGTCAGCTCCAGCTGTGCCATGGAAGTCTAAAAATAAATGGATATGCTGCAACCTGGTGAGACAGTTAAACTCCTGTGGTGCTCATTCTTGCTCCTCGGTGAGCTACACTAGTTCATCGGGTCTAGACCAAAGAAGTTCCGCTCTGCTCCCACGTAGTTGCAGAGAAAGGTTTTGAAGTAGAAAACTATTTCTTGGAAATGGGGAGGGAACTTGTCTGTTCTTGTTAACCATGCAATAAAACACACTGAAAGTCCTTTCAAGTCTACAGTAGTTCTGCCATCGCATGGTGTCAGCACAGGATATTCCTGCAAAGACCTAGGTTGTGAGGGAATATACAATCAATTCATCCCTACAAATCAGTGGAACAAAAATCATTCCGTGAAAAACACTGCCTTTCCCCCAAATCATACCCTCCTTTTTTCCCTTTGCACCCATCAGTGTGCACCTTGTGTGCATGAGGCATTGCTAGTCTCTGAGTACAACTGCTGATATGTCATTTACATGGTTCCCCTTCTTCTGAGCATCCTTCTGTAGGCATTTTTGCCATTTTCTCCAGACAATGTGGCATCTCAGTGTGGGTTTTCCCTATCAGAAGAAAGCAGCAACACCTTGAAATAAAATCAAAGCCACAGCCTTAGAATAAAAAAAAAACTTGTTTCCAGAAATGTAAACAGAGTATACTAGATGTGTCATCCCAGTAGTTTCAAAAATTGAGAAGAGGAGAGGGTCTTAAAAATTTTCAGCAATAGCCAACACAGTTAAAAGTAAACACTAACTTAGTTCTCTGGAAGAGAGAGATAGAGAAAGCAGATAGTAGCAGTCGCCTTTATAAAAATAAATGTGTTAAGTCACTTGAAATAACCATCAGTAGCTACAGTTAAAAAAAAAGTTACAACAAAAACTAACATCAGTGCTAAAATTCAAAAACTTGCTCCAGGCTTTTAAAATTTGGTAATAGAAGGTAATACATTTTATAAACTGTCAGCTCAGTGATTTGACTTCAGCTTTATCTACTGGAATGCAAGAGGTCAGGGTTAAAGAACAGCCAGAAGCCTCCTGCCTTTGGGACCAGCAGGGATGAGAAGGATCCATCCTTCTGGACTCAGGGGAGGGAGGAGGTGCAGCTCACTTCCATCTGGAGCACTCCCCGAGTAGGTGTGTAGCTCCAGCAATGACAGCAGTAATTATAATCTCAACTATGGCAGAATAGCTGAAACAGCATGGGACAGTATTTAAAAAAGGAAGAATCCTCAGGAGCTATTGAATACCCTTTGGAAGGCTGAGTATGCTTGCTTTAGAAGTTTTCCTGAACAGTGAATAGAGGGATTTAAGACAGCAGGTATAAAAACATGCATTGTTGGAATCTAAGACAGTGGAAAGGAAAAACCATGAATCATCATTAGTCATTTTAAGGAAATAAAGTGATATGTTCTGAATTCAGATGAAGCCCTTGACAGAAGCAGTGACAGCTACCAAAAAGACAACAAAGCTCTCAAGCCTCCCTTACAATGATGGCACTACAATTGGATTTTACATGAAGCATAGTCTGCTTGCTCCTTAGTTGTCATTTCTGAATCAGCTAGGGGCTGACACATCGCTGCTCCAACAAATAACTTATCATTGAGCTTACAAAAGGTTAAAGTTCTTTTTATTTATAGATCACAAAACCAGAGAAACAGCAAGAGGCAATATTCACATCCATTTCTTGAAATTGTGCCCCTTAAAATTGAACTGTGAAACAGGCATTTAGCCAAGGATGTTGCAAGTATGCAGCCATTGTGGCAACTCTGCAAAGGTGTGCTGAACACATTCTCAGCTGCTTTGCTCCTTTGTGAGCAGAGAGAGGATCACTCCCTTCAGTTCAGGAGCAATGCTATATAGCTACAAAAGCAGGAACAGACTTGCCCACAGGAGGCAAAACTGAAACAAACAAAACCCCACCAACACAATAAAAAAAGCAAACAAAAAAAAACCAACAAAACACCGTATACACACACAAAACCCCACCAAAAAACTTCTTCAATCAGAATAAGGTAACTATATAACAATTTTCTTCTGAAGGTGGTCTTTATAAAGAGCTGGTTCAGGTTATCAGAAAGCATTTTCATATTGCTCCTTGCTAGACTATGCACTGACCCTTACCTCAGGTTTCAGCATGTAAATGAGACTGAAGGAAATTAGCTCCAAAATTTCATCCATTGCCTAGCACAGTGATCACAAATCTTTACAGGTAGGTATCACTGCTTCCCTGTGTCACATCTGTCATCTTTTTCCCCTCACTCATTTCTTCTCTTCCCTAATTTCTGTCTTCACAGAGGAATGAATGAAGACTTCCAATCTTCCTTTGGAATCCAGCTAATCTTCTGACAGTCTCAAGTCTCTCTAGGACTCACAGCATCTTCTGTGTTTTTCCACAGGCAAATAAAAAAAAAAAAAAAATAAAAAAAAACCCCAATAATGAATTTTTTAACATTTTTAACTCTTTTTTTAACTCTTGCAAGAAATGACAGGAATTTACATCTTTTGTCAAGAGCCTTCAATGGGGAGGATGCAAATTGTGTAGGTAATAATCTCAGTACAAGACAAGAGGGAATCATTGGATTATTTTGTCTGACATCTCATGTATCATAAAACATTGCAACTTAGATGATTACACTTCATCTTATTTATGTCTTTACAAAACTCAGTAACTTACATTTGATTAAAACAAATATCCTCAAAAGTCATCTGAAGGAAATATAGAAATGTAGAATTTCTCATTTGTTTTGGTAGTTTGTTCCACCCGTTAATCACCCGTTAAAATCACTACAAAACCCAAAAGTTTATTTACAGAGTTAGGGGTTTTTTTCTAACTACAGCATAATGCTGTTGGTTCTTGTTACAACTACTGTTCCTTTTTTTCTTTTTTTTTTTTTTTTTTAATGAAATTAAAAAGCCCTTAATTGTACAGGGTGTTCTCACAAAACAATAAATGCTGTAATCAAACTGCATGTAGATCTTCCTTTTGACAGATAAAATTGTGAGAAGATACTAATGAAGTACACCTCTCCACACTCCTTGAATTTTTCCTGTGGCTTCTTTCTTCTCCACTCCAATTTTTTAACATCTTCAAAATACAATAAACTTAATCCTCCTCCAGTATCAGACGCCCTATTACAATATTGAGGAATAGTACAAAAACCTATAGGACATTGAGGAATTGTAGGTAATGACTTCAAGAGTGTAAGGAAAGAGTCAATCTTATTTGGCTGGTAAAGTGCAATATAGGAATTCAAATGTCTGGGGTTTAGTTTCCATCGTATTAAAGACTGTTATGTAGATTTGTGTAACTATTTTCCAGAATTTTCAGATTTTGTTAGACCAGATGTAATAACTGCAAGTAGGATCTTCTCTCAGATGTTGGATCATTTAATTCTTTATTGGTTCTATGTGCTTTGAGATCCCCATCTAGAAATCTTCATTACAATCAACTTTCACATACATCACCACATTTATGTTGCCATGACATAACTACAGGTGTTCTAGAAACCACTGCTAAAATCTCTATAAAGTTCTCTGTAACATAAAATTGAGGACACATAACAGTGGTTTTCTGATCGCATATTTGAAAACTAAAGCCTTGAAAGTCAGAAACAATTCTTAAGAGGACAATCCAGCTTCCACTTTAACAACAAAGTCCAATTTATTTATGTGTCTCTATTCATTCAGTATAATTCTTCTACATACACAAACAAAAATACATATTTATGGGCAAAGTTTAATTCCAAGGTTGGGAGGCATAATGGAGCCTAATTTTATTATACTAGATAATTTTCCTAGAGGTGCATATTGATTTCACACTGTCAAACAAACTGCAAAATGCATTATAACAAAACAATTAAAACTGCTGATAATTATTACAATTAACTCACTGCTTCATACTAATGGAATGTTCAAGCATCCGAGAATTCCTGATTATCAGAAACTAATGGATGTTCAGAAAAGGATGTCATTTTCTATAACAATTTGTTCTTGGCCAATTTAATGTTCCCTCAAAACAGTTTTCCATTCCCAAATGTCTCATTTGTGGCTTTACAAAGGAAGGAATCATGACAGTATTGTTTCAGTGCTTATTTTGTCTTCAGAAGTCTCAGGTCTTTTCACTTTGCTGTTATGCCAGGAGCCTATAATCCAAAATAAAAGAATCATAGAATCATTTTATACATTGATTTGTTAAACAGAGCTGGAGGATTCTCATTTAAAGCAGTGTTAAATGTGAACTAATTCTACTGAAGTGTAAGATTTTGGCTGAAAGAAGACACTGATCCACTTTATCTAGCTGCATTTCTGTGTCATGTGGGCTACTTTGGCTGTGTGAAACCTCCTTATTGTATAGCTCTTGATGCCTGTTGTGCTGCTGTAACACTTGTGATGCTGTTCCAGTGCCTGAACATGGTGCCTTTCTATCAAGCACCCAAGTGGAGTTTTGCTATTCAAATCTGACCAGTAGCCCTTTGATAGAAAGAGCAAGCTGGGAACAGCAAAGTACAATCCCTTAAAGCTTACCTCTGTCCTCATGCATGTTTTGCACTTAGAGTGCCAGATGCACATCAACTGAATGTTGCCCTGCAGTGGAATGTTTTCTGTAGGGACTCGTACAGCTGGTTTGGCAACCACTTTAGAGTTCATGATACAATAATTTGCTTTATGAAATACTGTTATGTACTTTTCAATAGGGAGCACTGTGATCGAGGGTGGCATCAATTCTATAGGACACCTGTTTCACAGAACAGAACTTTTCCAGTGATTAATATCTTGGGAAAAAAACATATCTCAAAAGCTACAGTTTCTGAAAAAGCCTGAGACAATTAGATTCTTTTCTAAGATTTGTATTTCCAGTATCTTTATTTTGTTATTCAGAGAAATAAAGTAATTAACAGGGACAAGCAAGTATTATTACTAATTTCTTTAACATCATCCACGTGGTTTTGTGTATTGAATTTACTGGAGAACATCTTGTGATGTAAAGGTCTTACTGTTCCTTAGAAATAAATACATTTAAAATAAATTAACCATCACAACCTTATGAACCTTTCCATAGAAAACAAAAGAATGTGAGTGAGAAGAAAAGTTTTATTTTCCTTCATTAGAAGTGTCTAAGATATGATACATTTTGAAGAATAACAGCCTCTCTTTGAATTTTTAAATAAAATTTTCAATAAACTGGGGCAGAATTTCCAAGGATTACTTTAAGACCTTTAATCTTTTTTTAAAGTAGGAAATATATTAGTGTTTTGCTGATTTTTAAAGCAGGAAATACCCTAGTGCTTTGCTGAATCAGGTCCTAAAAGAGCAATCCAGTCACACACTGGGACAAAAATATCACAGTGTGTAAAATATCCATAATGTGATTAAGAAGAAAAAGGTCATTTTGAAGCTTAAAAATATTTAGGAGTTGAAAATTTAAACTGTTTCCACACCCAGAGTAAGCAATGTGTACCTTCACTAATACATTCACCTAGTTACACAGCTCAGCTAATTACACAGCTTGAACAAACTGCTTTGTGTCACTGGGGAGAGAAGTAAGGAGCATCTAAGTCCATTCTGGATTTTAATGGCTGAGCAATAGTTCCTGCAAAACACCACAGCTAATAGAGACTGGAGGCAGAAGTTCTCATCATGCCAAATATCTTTTACACGTACCTGGAGAAGCAACCAAGTATCTCAGCAGTTCTGTGGTAAACATTGTTTGGAGAGACAACACAGGGCAGGGAAAGATTTGCCAGCAACTGAACAAAGAAATTGCCTGTTGTAGCCTGACTTTTCTCATTGAAAAAGGAATTTTTTTTAAATAAGCACGGTGGCAAAAATAAATATCTGTCTATCAGAAACTTCTCCTAATGGGAAGACCCAATATCATCCCAAACATGAGGTTTTTTTACATGTTGAAATCACATAACAACATATTAGTGCCAAAAGGCATGAACATCTAATTACTGTCCCTACATCTGCTATATTAGAGTTCAGTGTGTCAAATGAATTCACTAGCTGGTTGTATATTTGCACTAAATTACCCAATAGAGCTATGATTTTGACTACAGACATTAAGTGTGTCAAAATAAAAAAAAAAAAAAGCGGGGGGGGCGCTTTATTCCTCTTTCCTCTTTCATCTTAATTTTAAAATGGAGAATTGAAATACCAGCGAAAAATTAGAAAAGGCCATGATGTTTTTGAAGGACTTAGGAGTACTCTGGCCTAGAATACAAAAACCCTATTAACTTCTTTTTCTCAAAACATAAATGTGGGCTCAAATCTCTAGCAAATATCTGAGAACAGCTGAATTGTACTATAATTTCTAGCACACTGTTCTTTTATATTTTTTTTTGCTACAGTGTCTTCCCTCCACCCCTTTTACAGACTCCACAGCCAGGCTGTCATAAAGAGATCCTTAGAATGATTCACATTTTAACAGTACTATGGATATGTAAAACATGAATTAGACTTACTAAAAGAAATAGAATCAGAATGTAAAGAAGAGGAAAATACTTTTTCTAGGAGCTGTGAGGTTCACTGTAGCCTCAACCCAATTCAGCTCCTGGGCTTACTACTTCACAAAATTGCACAAGCTACCAGATAGGGTAAATAAATGCCACATCTATCCCTGCTCCCTTCAGTCAAACACATCCTAGGTTCACAAGTTTGACATGCTCAGACAACTTGCGTTTGCAAATTTTAATTTAATTATATTTTTTAAATCTTTTCTTCTCTGTAAGAGATTTTACCATATATTTCCATGAATCAGATGGCAGATGTAAGTCATCACATCTTTGTTCTGACATTTCAGTACTCTTTTTAAACCTCAAGGCCATTACCACATTCAAGGATCTGAAATGCACATAACACACATTTTAATTCTGGCTATATGACAGACTAAACCAGGAATGAAAAGATGAAGACATGTCATCACAGATGCCTGGAAGAACAGCAGGAGGCATTGAAGGTAAACACAGTAACAACATGTCCCAGCCCAAGATTTCAGCTGGAAAATGAGAAAATGAGCAAAGATCAATTCAAGTCCCAGCTGAGCCAAAAGACACTATTAAGCACAGAGAAAACCTTTACTTCCTAATATCAAGACAGTCAAAATCAACTTCACTAGATGAGTTTTTAATTTTTCATTGTTCACATAAGAATGCCCTTCCCTGAAAAAAAAAAAAAAAAAAAAACCCAAAACCAAATCAAAAAACCCTGAGACTATTGGCAGGCTAAGCTAAAAAGATTGCTAACTGTCAGTAAGTGGAAAAAACTCTTTAAATTTGGACATTTTATGAAGTACACGACATTTTATGAAGTTCAATTAGTTTTTGCCTCCTGTGGTGAATTTTAAACATTCAGAAAAATAAAACTCTGTTATCACCTCAAACGGTTTGTGGCCAGCCTTGTAGATGGGCTGAAGCATGTGCCCTGAGAGTGTGGGGCGAAGACAGAGAGTCAGACTAAAACTTTTGGCTTTCCTGCTGAACAGAGGCTCAGATAGGTCATGGAGGTGAATCACATTCAGCTTTTGATAAAGTAATTGAAGCAGGGTAGTATTTTCCATTGCTTACATCCTTTCTGGAAGCACACAGAAAGATTACTTGTGTCTCCAGTGGAAAAAGACTTGCCTTTTTACCCCAGGAATGTTCATCTCCCATTTTCTTTCAAGGCCAAAATATCGATTGCTTACTTCAGAACAAATGCGACGGATACAAAACTAAGTAAGCAGTGAGGGAAGCTGATGAGAGCATTTCACATCAGAGGCTTGTTTCCCTTTCTCTGTCCCAGGCTGAAGTTACTGTGAATTATTTTAATTAATCTGTGTTAGAATGTCATAGCCTAAATGAGTTCAAAAGACTTCAATATAATCTGTAGCACATCACAAATACTACCTTCAGCTACAGTAATTTCTGTAGTCTTAAATCTGAGAGACATGCAGATAAAATGACAGGTGTATCATAAAAGAATAAAATATAGTAGAAATCAATTACAGTCAAGCAATTTTTCTTCCTTAAGCAACATTTTTATAAAAATTACTACAACAAAAGTGACTGTAATTTCCTTAATAACTGAAAGATCTACATATTTTCTCTAAAAACTAAATTCCATTTTTTTAGTAAATTAAAAATAAATTCTCTAGTTTTCCATGATTGCTATAGTTCATGGCATTGAAAACTATGCCACCTGCACCAATAGAAATGCATTCAGTGACTCATGTCCTAAACAATCAGATGTAATTAATATGATAGTCAAAATTAATATGATGTTTTCATATCTGAGATGAAACAGGCAGATGGGGACAAGAGTCTCACATGCATCTGGCACCACATAATAGGAGCCTGGCAATAGTTTCTTTTCTTGACTACTTATTAACATATTTGATTAAGTAGAATCATAGAATCAGAATTGTTTAGGTTGAAAAAGAATTCTAAGATCATCAAGTCCAACCATAAACGTAACACTGCCCAGCTCACCACTAAACCATGTCCCTAAGCATCACATCTACGCATCTTTTAAATACCTCCTGGGGTAATTACTCAACCTCTTCCCTGGGCAGCCTGCTCCAATGCTTAACCACTCATTCACTGAAAATTTTTTTTCTTAATATCCAACTTAAACATCTGGAGCAACTAGAGGCCATTTCCTCTTGCTCTATTTCTTGTTACTTGGGAGGAGGCCGACCCCCTCTTTGCTACAATCTCCTTTCAGGTGGTTG
This sequence comes from Lanius collurio, assembly GCA_020086605.1. Lineage (NCBI taxonomy): Eukaryota > Metazoa > Chordata > Aves > Passeriformes > Laniidae > Lanius > Lanius collurio. Next base: position 2,494,044 of record JACBWW010000061.1, on the reverse strand, counting down.
TAGAGAGCAATAAGGTCTCCCCAGAGTCTCCTTCTCTCCAAGATATACAAACCCAACTCCCTCAGCCCCTCCTCATCAGACTCCATCTGCTCTGCTGGTGGTGAGGGTCCCCCATTGCTGCTGCGGCCACACCACCACACGCCAAAGAGTTCAGAATCCCCTGGGTTAATACACGCTGTGGGCCAGGTGGGAATGCCCACGTGTCTCCCCTGCAGGGGCTGGCCTGGCACTGTCCCTTGCAGCACTGAGGGTCTGCTGCATCATCTCTGGTGCTCTGGTGCGGGGTCTGGGGACCCCTTTGGGGGCCCTGTGATGGGCCCTGTGACCCCCTCCGGCTGTGGATCAGCTTCTCCCCCCAGTGAGGACCCCTCAGCTGGGCTCCCTGCACAGTGGAGGCTGGGCGGTCACTGCGCCTCTGACCAGAGGCTTCTCCAAGATTCCCAAAGCCTCTCCTCCCTCCACCCTTTGGTTCTAGGGTAGCCTGGCAGCTGATAGCCCTGGGGCTGTGGGCTCCACCTTGGAGGTGTTAAGCCTGTGCTTTGGGAATGTCCCCAGCCCTGAGCTTTGTCTTCATCAGTGACTGGTGTAAGGCCTCAGTCAGGGCCCCATTCAGGGTGAAGTAGTCTTCTCTGTAGCTTTTGCAATACAGTTTTAAAGGTCCTTCAAGAAAATGTTTAACTCATAGACTACAATATTTCAGTCTCTGACAGTGGTGTAACGTTGGATCGTGGCTGTGGGTGACTCAGCTGAAATTATGGGGGACCAAATAAAAGTAATTCTATAATGAACGTTTTAAATTCAGAAGATAAAACTTTCAGGCGTGTAATGTGGCACAGATTTAGAATCTCCCTAAGCCTTAAGCATGGGAATTTTCTTTGATTTTCATTACTAAGTGGAGGAAACTTGGAGAAAAGTGCCTCAAATCTAAACAGATGAAAATAGTGTCTTCAAAAGCGAGAAAAACAAAAGAGCTGCAAGAAAAGGAAAAAACGTTTCATCAGTAGTGAAACTTATGCGTTACAGGTCAATATGTTTAGAGAAGAAGTGAGAACTGCAAAAGTCAAGATAAATTAGATCTTTCAAAGGCTATTAAACAAATACTGAAAATTTTCTTATTCACATAATTAAAAATAGATCAAGGAAAAAGATTAAATATGATCTAGATATGGCCCCAAAACTTGAGTTAATATTTTGCCTCAGTTTTTAGTAAAGTTGATGGCATTAAGCATATTAAAAGAGGCAAGCTGCCTTATAGAAATCAGGGTCTACAAATGTAAATTACTATGAGTAGGGTACAAAAAAGTCTCAGTAGATATTCAGCGTACTCAAGTTGGAGGAATTTATAATCTTTATCAGAAAGATTGTATGATGTCTTGGGTAATTCTGTCTTTCAGATGAGCGTAGCTCCTGGGTTTAGTCCATATAGTACCACTGTGGTTGTGAAAATAAAAGTATTACTTGGGCAGTTATTGTTACCTAATGATTTAAAAGCAATTTAAAGGAAAGAATGATCTAAGACTTAAAAGTAAACAGATAATAAGGTAAAAAAACTTAAGATCCCATTAAAATTGTGTTGGCCAGAATAATAGACTGCCTAGATGTTCTTCACACATGATTTTAAATTAATGGTAGATAAGTTCAATAGGGTAAAATGACCAATGCAGACCTCAATGAAGAATTTGTTACCATAAATCATACTAAAAAAAATAATTGTATAGAGAAGAAGTTCTTGCAGTTTGGGAATAATAGCAATACTTTTAGCTATCAACTAGGATTTTATTATTTTGAAAGGACAAGAGGGAAAAAATTCATTTGACAGCAGGATAACTATGGGCCGTGGAAGTGGTTGCAAAACAGTGAATAGAAATAGGAAAATGAAGGAGTGAGGGGAAGACACAGCAAACCTTTTCTTCAACAGATTCATATGTAAACTCTTTTATCAGCACAAAGCAGCCTCTGTCAGTTGAAAAGTTTACCTTTGGTTTTTCATGGCACACATTGCTCACATACACTAATTAAAAGTGACATTTAATAAAATTATGTATTTTTTATCAAATGAAAAAACAAAAGTAGAATAAAATATACACTTTGTTAAAAATAAGAATATCAATACAGATTTTTCAAGTACATATTTATTCTTCCAAAATGGTACTACTATAATAATGACACCAAAAAAAGAATATAATGACATAAATATAATATAAATATAATGCACAGAAATGAAAATAATATTTTAGCAATGTTTGAACATGTATGTATTTGGGATTGATGTCAGTTTCTGTTCTGAGTAGATCTTCTTCACTATTTCCCATAGATTAATATTTATATAGCATATGAAACATAGAAACACACTTATAAATTATAATTCGATTAGCCTCCTCACTTCAGACCGCACTTCTGAAAAAAAAAAAAAAAAAAGCCAGTCATGAAGACACAACCTCTGCTGCAAAGTTTTCAACTCGAAGTGTGTTGTGCAGTCAGATGGAGTCAAGAGTGAACAGGCAAAGGAAACAAGTTGACTTCACATATCACATTGTTGGCCTTATGTTTCTTTCCTAAGACAAAACATGCCATACATATCTTATGTACTTCTACCTTCACATTCCAAGTCTGATTCCATATTTCAAGAGAATTAGGGGAGAAATTAATTGTTAGAATTTACAGAATTCAAAACAGGGATTAACAGCACTTGACTGACCAAAAGGAAGACACAGTCTACCAAAATCCAAATAAAACCATTTTTCAGAGGGAGTTCTAGTGTAACTATTTGCTCAGAAACAATTTATAAGTTACTATTTTTCACTGACTATTCCACTCAGGTGCAACACAATAAGGAGCATTCTGTTAAAACCTATATCCAAAACCCCTTTCAATTTCTGAATATAAAGCTGAAAAAAAAATTATAAAGCTTCCAAATGTTTTCATCTCTTAGGCTGTTGCCCCTAGTTTCTAGATGTCAAGGGCATACTTGAATATATCATTTTATTGGCTAGAAATAACTTATTTTGATAAAACTTTTAAAAGTAAAGCTTATTTGGTATTTGGTACAGATTATTAATAACCTTAGAAGAACCAATTGAACTAACACAGAAATGTTGTGTGAAGTTTCCTTTCAGAAAAATCAGGCCTACTTACCTTCCAATGCATCTGTAAACACAGCCTAGGATAACTGCTTTGTCAGATGAACAGTTGTTTTCCAACCAGTAAGACACAGCCCCAGATCTGCAACCATCTAATTCAAAACCATACTGACATCCTCAAATATTTTAGAAAGAGACATGAATATGATACAATAAATATCAGTCTGGTATAGAATTTTAATGTATTTCAATGAAAAATGGCTGGTACGTTTTCCGCTGTGCTACATATTCCTTTATTCAAAACAGTTTGTTTATGTATTTAGATTAAAGACGTAATTCATGTCTCTCAAGAAGAGTTCCTACAGTTTTCATAGGCTTCCATGGACTAATCATATGCTAGCTCTTTTTTGTAGAAAGGTTTACTGAAAGTTAAATTGATCTACAGAGTCTCTCACAGTAGTAATTTGACAAACAAGGGTATCAGCAGTACCCATATAAATGAATAAAAGCATACTATCGACGCTGTTTAGAGACAACATGCTATTCCTAACTCTAAATTGAGCAATGATATTATGTGCCTTAATGACATGATGAATGAACATATCTTTAAATTATTATATTAAAAATTTTCTGAGTCAATATCTCCACCTATGTCTTTTTTTTTATGACATTTGCTGCTAAATAGTTATTTTGATGATCCCAATACCTAGAATAAACCACTATTCTGACATGATGAACTATTTACAGTACCTTCATGACTCCTGTTACAAGCTCCAAAACTGGTTCTTTAAAATTGGCAAGGATTTTTCTTGTTTTATTTGGCAGAAGTGAACTCCTTAAGAATAGTATTCTTTCTGAGATGTTATTTTCTCTGCAAGTTCTCTGAGACTATTGACAGGATGCTCTAAAGTGAAAATCAATGTGAGTTGCAACAGTTTTGAAAGAAAGGCCAAAAATATCCTAAAAATGAAAAACCATAGTGCTTCTTTTCTACCAAAACATTGCAACTGGTCATCTCTGCTTTCCTGTAACTAAGATTGAGTATGGATTACTAAAGTTACAATTTATACAAAACTAAGCAATGGACTGGGTCAGAGAACACCTAGGCAATCTTGACATGCTCAAGTCCATGGGTCTTGATGGGATGCATCCATGAGTGCTGAGAGAGCTGACAGCACAGGCCACTCACAATGATTTCTGAAGGGTCATAATGATCAGAACAGGGGCCTGAGGACTGGAGGAAAGCAAATATCACCCCAGTCTTTCAAAAAGAGCAAGAAGGAGGACCCAGGCAACCAACGGCCTTAATCCCCAGAAAAGTGATGGAGCACCTCACTCTGGAGGCCATCTCTATCCACATGGATGACAAGAAGGTGATCTGAAGTAGTCAGCATGGATTCACTGAAAGCAAATCATTCTTGACTAACTAAATAACCTTGTACAATGAAACAACTACTTGTATGGATGAAGGGAGAAAGCAGTGAATATTGTCTACCTCAGTTTCAGCAGAGCTTTCAACACTGTCTCTCACAGCATCCTTGTAGGCAGACTCAGGAAGGGCAGTGAGTGGATTGAGAAGGATGTAATGGATGGATGTTGGATACCTGTCTCTAGTTCAATAGTCCAATACTGGGCCCAGAATTGTTGAACTTATACATCAGTGGGTTGGGTGAAGGGGCAGACGCCTCCTCCGCAATTTTGCTGATGACACAAAGCTGGGAGGAGTGGCCAATACCCCAGAGGGCTGCACAGCCCTTCAGAAGAATCTTGACAGGCTGGAGAGATGGGCACAGAAGAACTGTCAAAAGTTCCACAAAGGCAAAGGCAGGGTCCTTCTGCACTGAGGAAGAAGAACCCACCAGTACAGGCTGGGGGTTGATCTGCTGGAAAGCAGCTCTGAGGAGAAGGACCTGGGGGTCCTGGTGAACAACAAGCTGTCCATGAGCCAGTAGTGCTCCATGGCCAAGAAGGCCAGTGTTATCCTGGGCTGCATTAGGAAGAGCATTGCCAGCAGGATGAGCGAGGTCATCCTGAGCCTCTGCTCATCCCAATCTGAAAAGATTCAGATCTACTGCAAATCAAATAAAATTTGTTTATAAGGTAAAATCCTGTAATCATGGCCCCAAGAGAGTCAGTGTGAATTTTATCTTTGTTTTCAGCAGTGTCAGGATCTCACCCATATTAAACAGTGCTGGTAGGGGCGGCATAAGAAATGCTGTTGGGTGACTTAATAGTACTTTTCAGCTTACTTGCTGTAAAGTCTCCTGCTCCAGACAAGAAAACTCTAATTTTACAAGGTGACATGAACACAGGTTATAGAGACTAGATATGTTTTTTTCATGTATATAATACTGCTGACTTTTCCTTTATTGGAGTAAAGGTCTGATTATCCCCAGAGATATCCCAATGTATTTCTTTAGACAAGGCTTTAATCCCTCTGCTGATCCATCATTTCTTGGGTCTATTTCACTTGACAAGGCCTTGACCAAAGCCATACTCCAGAATTCTCTAATCAGGAGCTTGTAATTTATTGCTCACAAACAACTCTAAGACCTGTGCTCCCACCTATGAATCATAGGTCATGAATCTTGGCATCATGTTAGAGCTTGATTGCAGACAAAAATTCTCAGATTACTTTTCAGAACAACACATAAGAAGACGCACTACTTACACTGCATACACTTAATTTTCATCTGTTAAATAAAATTCATCTGACCTTGACCATGTGCTAGCCAAAGTGTGCATACAGCACAAATGTGGAAACAATGAGCATAAACTCATTTATTGCCTTCAGGATAATAGATTTATTTCTATGCTCTGGGTAGAATGTGCTCATCCAGGAAAGCAAAGGAGAAATCCCAAAAGGTAACCTTTTCCCTACTCTGCAGAGCTGCATTCTAACTCCTCTCCCACAGAGCACTTCTGGTGCTTGTTTGGTCAAGATTGCTATTAGATGCAGCAGAATAAATCTTTAAAACAAATGTAACCTTTAAGATCACCTTCTGTCTCTGTGCTGAAAATGTTGATTGTGGAGTTTAATTTTCATTTTTCACTTCCAGTTTTTCCCACTCTTTTACAGCGCTTGCCAAATTTCTTCTTTTACAGTCATCTATACCTATTGTAAAGTGGGTTTGAAAGACCCAGTAGCAGGAAGAATAAAATTATTTATACATAAATCTGTCTGGTCTTGAGATGTATTGGAGGCTTTTTTCTTTAACCAGTAGTTGATGTGATGTTAAAAAAGTGGATGCTATTAATTTACATATGTTCATATAAAAAGATCTATTTTCAAATGTGAAACTGAGCATTTACTGTTCTAATGACTACTACATTTACCACTAAACCACTACAACTGTATTGTTAAGTATTTCTCCGTAGCAGTTATACTTTAATTCTCTTTCATCTTAATTTTTTTCCCTAATAATATTTTTGTGAAATGACATGCTTGTCACTTAGTATGTAGCGCACGTTCAACATGTATTGCTTGATAAAAACAGAACTAAGTTATTTAAAAAACATACACAATACATTACTCATTGCTGGAAATCCAAACTGCTTATATTGCTTTATATCTTCTGATGGCTAATTGTCCCTGCAACCACAGTATATACAATTTAGAAGTAGAATTAAGTTTAATATTTAAGGCTTACTTTTCATCAAGTACTACTGAAACAAGGGGAAAACATTTACTGGAAGAATGCAAGATTTCTTCATTCTACAGTTCTGTTGCAATTCATTTCCCTGACATCAAGTATAAGAGAAGGTCATTTTAAAACAAGCAAATCAAGCAAACAGAAAAAAAGGCAACCAATGGGAAAAAAAAACCCACCGCAGATTAAATGATGCTAATTTGATGTCATTTTAACAAATTTTACATTTCTACATTAATAAAACATCTTTGATTTTTCTCTCTTCATGTATCACAGTTGCATTCCCTGTTTTAATGTCTCTTTATCACTGCTTATTTTTACCCCTCCCTTTCATTGTTCTCACTTGCTAATGTCAACTTCCTTCTTTTGTCACATTCTGAGGAAGATGCCAAATGAAAGCATCATTAGCATGTACATAAGTCTTCAATGACCGAGTTCCCATCGCTGGGAAAATCAAGGCACTGATATTTAAATACAAAATCCTTCATTTGACAAAGTCAATCTGGCAGTTCTTTACCTTCCAGGACAACTGAACTCCCAGTCTAACACAAGATGAGCCTTTTGGATGGCTGGGGGTTAAACCAAGCTGCTAGGAAAGCCAGAGAGAGGATCTGACTCCCAGTTGCCCCTGCTAGAGAAATTAATCCTGGAGTTTAGCATCTGGATCCTTCAACTGCCAAGCTTGCCCCAGTTGTGTGTTTCATCGCTGGGCTAGATTAAAAAAGAATGATGAGCAGGAGCAGGTTCCGCTCCATTGGTGACAAACTAAAAGGAGAAAAAATATCACAAAAACAAAACCCAAAAATCCAGGAACAAAAAAAAAAACCTTAAATCAAGAGTGTCTTGCCATTGCATGTGTATGCTAATACACGCTGAAACAATGCCCTGCTTTAAAACTATGTCAGGAAAAGTCAGCCATGTCTGTCAGTTTGTTTTTGCAAACAGTGTGAAAGTTAGAGGTGGCAAATTTGTGCAGGTTCAAACTCCTATTAAGGTGCCACCTGTCAAGTTTTCCTTTGAGCACACAAGTTTATAAAATGCATTTTCTTTCAGGGTGAGGGCAACCCTCATCAAGCATTCCACTCTCACACACATCCTGTACACTCATGGTAATGTGATTTCAAAATGCAGATGTGCTCCACCTGCTAAACTAAAATCCAGATATGGGCATAGTTCCCCTTACAAAGTTCATCCAGGATATTCTGGGGATTTGAGCTATTCCCATCATAGCTTGGAGTCCATCTGCAAAGCTGAAAGTGTATTCAGATTTAAAAATCCCTACTTCGTAATTCATGTCAAGATCCTCATATTTTTATTTTCATAAGTGGAGGTTGCTCAGGAGCATATTTTGACATCTTGCCTATCCATATATTTTAACTGCAACATTTTGGATTCTAGCTGTAAGAAATAAGGGATAAAGAGTGGTACAGGACAACAGATCTCTGCAGTCCAAGGCAGCTCCTGAAACATGCAGTTTATTTGCACAGGTCGTGAGTTCAGGTGCTCTGCTGAAGCTGCCAGCCACAGCTTGAAGCGTGCCCCAGAGAGCAAGAGAGAGGGAGAGAGAGAGAGAAAGAGAGAGAGAGAGAGAGACAGACAGAGAGAGAGAGAGATCCCTAAAATCTGGTTACATGATATTATAACTCTTTCTATACTGAATATGGTAATAGTACAACATCCAATCAGTAGAAGACATAAAACCTTATAGAATTTACATACAACCTATCAAAACTGCTACATTACCATACTGTGTTACATTTTAACTTCTATAAACTACTTTCTAAAGCTACTTTTTTCTTCCCTGCCACGCTGGCAGGGTTTCTCTGTCCCTTGGACTTTACAGCTTGCTGAAGCATCCTCTTCTCTGCCAAGGACATTGTTCAATCAAGAGGGATTCTCCTTCAGCTGGCTAGCCCAATGTTTTTTGGTCATACAGTAACTAACAGCTTGGTATCTTATATCTCAAAGCTAGCTTTCATTTCTATTTCACTTACAGGTTTCATATTTCCAGAATCTTTTGCCAAGCAGTCATATTTATAAGATTTCCCTATCTCATCCTCCTCAACACTAGCGTTATCCAAAACCCAGTAAAATTGTCCTTTGTTTTTTCCCTCCTCGAAACAAATTTTGAGAGCTTCAATCATACTATCAGAAGTCAAAAAATCTGGACAAAACATCACTGACCCACCATATCTATGACAGAGATGGAGTGAATCAGAAAGGTGAGGTGAGGTTTTAGAGAAGTCTCTCAAAGATAATAACTTTTCTGATGAGGTATATCTTATTTAGAGAGAGGAAAAATTAATCCAGCTCCATAGTTTCTGTAAATAATTTCCAGCTGTAGTTTTATGCTGCAGGATTACTGTGTGTATGTTATACCTAAGGGAGATGTTGTCTTGATAGCAGAAAATGTATCTCCTTGAACAGCTACAACCTGCCATAGGTAATGATAGTTGATTTATCTGCATTATAGAGAGGCCAGGACACACAGAAGTTGGTGAGAAGAAGAAATGAACACTGGGAGAAGTAACAGGGTGAGAACTCCATAAATACTATTCAGCTCTTCTTGTTGATGCTGGAAGAGTCTATAAGAAAGTATACATCAGAAACTGGGCTACAATGCTCAGATTAGCAGATATCCTCCTTTCTCCAGATAGACCACAAAGGAGAATGCACTACTCAGTCCTTTCCACCTCAAATCTATAACGCAGTCATTTCTTTTCAATATAAAGTGATAATGCCTATTAGCTTAATACCAACATTGTGTCATGGCAGGGTTTCTGTGGCCAGACCATATCCAGAAAACCCTCTTAGTGTTACATTTGGGCAGGTATAAGATATATTTACAAATATAAGCACAGGGGAGAAAAATTGCTTCTGCAACTAGTACAGACAAAAAAAAATCAGGTTTTAATTTGTCCCTTACTCCATTGTTTGGTCAACATGGCTAAGACTTTCAAAAGTTTCAGTTTCTGCTAAGTGACATTGTTCTTTAGATGATGCATTTTAAAGAAATATCTTTTTTCAGACTAGAGTCAAACTGTTTTAAACATTCAGTTTTCATTTTCTTAAGTAGGAAAGCAGAAGATATTCAATTAGCTACTCATTTTGAAAATGCTGAATATTGATCTTACATATAGCATAGCTACATGTATCTGCTATTGTTACACTAGACGTGATTATACAATTACAAATATTTGGTCAAACAAAAGAAAATGTTTCTACATACAGATAATGTGGTTTGTGCAGACAAAAAAAATATTTTCAAGAGCAGAATCTTTTCTATCTATAGAAATTCTTTTTTCAGTGGTTTTTTTTTTAACCTGGAAAATATTCCTTCTTTGCAGACCATATCTTTTCAATCCTCTTTCACAAATGAAAATGTAAGACAACTTCACTACCATTTTCTAGCAAAAAAAAAAAAAAATTGTGTGTACCACAAGACAAATTCAGGCTCTAAATTCAGTTATTTTCCACAAACGATTAAACTTAAAGTAAATGAACGTTTAATACATTTTTAGGTAAGTGTGTTATAACTAAAGAAATATTTATGTTATTAATTTACTATAAATTACCATGTAAGGCATTATGATACTTTTTTAAAATTCAAGTAGCTGGGGGCTAAGGGAAGAAGTTTTCCTTCGTGCCTTGTAGTGCCTATATTACTTTGCACCAAATTGATTCCCACCCCTGAATACTTGTCTTTTTCTCAAAAATAACTGAGCAAACTCCAGTGGAAGAAACATATGAAATACACAGTTGTATTGGGTTGACCCTGGCTGGGTGACAGGCACTCACCAAAGCTTCTCCATCACTTTCCTCTCAGCTGAACATGAGGGAGAAAATATAACAAAGGTTCATGAGGTGAGATAAGGACAGAGAGAGATCACTCACCAAAGACTGTCACATGCAAAACAGACTCAGTTTGGGAATATCAATTGAATTTGTTACCAGCAAAAACAGAGTAGGATAATGAGAGGTAAAATAAATCTTGTAAACACCTTCCCCTCCCCTCTCCCTCCTTTCCAGGTCTACCTTTTTGCCCCCAAGCAGCTCAGGGAGACAGCAAATGGGGGTTACAGTCAGTTCATCACAGATCATTCCTGCTGCTGCTCAGGGAGAGGGTCCCTCCCCCACTCCAGTGTGGGGCCCCTCTCACAGGCAATGGTTGTCCATAAACTGCTCCAGCATCGACCATTTTTCCACAGGGTGCAGTCCTTCAGGCACAGTATGCCCCAGCATATGTCCCCCTGCAGGCTTCCTACCAGCAAACTTGCTCTAGCAATGACTTCTTTTTCCCCAGGTCTCTGCCAAAATCCTGTTCCAGCACAGGCCTCCCACAGGGTAAGAGCCTCCTTTCAGGCATCCATCTGCTCCAGCATGGGCCTCATCCACGGGCTACAGGTGGATGTCTGCAGTCTCGTTGACCTCCATGAGTTCCAGCGGCACAGCCTGACTCTTCACTGTCCCCACCACGGCCTGCAGGTGAATCTCGGCTCCAGCATGTGGAGCATCTCCTCCACCTCCTTCTCCACTGACCTTGGTGTTTGCAGAGTAGTCCCTCTCACAGGTTCTCACCCTACTCTTCTCTGGCCGCAATTGCATCAGTGCAATAACTTCATTTCTCTTCTTAGATATGTTTTCACAGAGACATTACCATCATTCCTGATTGGCTTGACCTTGGTGGCTCCATCCTAGAGCCAGCTGGCATTGGCTCTGCTGGACATGGGAGAATCTTCTGGTAGATTCTCACGGAAGATACACTAGTAGCTCCCCCGATTACCAAAATCATGCAACTACAGGTCATGCAAGTCGAATACAACAGTGAAACAGGCAAATGAAAACAGAAAATTGGTAATTTTAATGTAAACAGATCCAACAAACTTACAAGAAAAAGAAGGAATGAACTTACAGTGGAGATAAAAAAGTAGGATCCAGACTGTATAGGAACTGCTCAATTTAAGTTTTGCTGTGTGAAAAGCAAGACCCTTTTATCTAGTGTGATTTTTTTTTGATGGTTTTAGTTTGTTATATTTCAGACAAACACAGCTTTAAAAATTGAAAGATATAAGGATTGATTATGTTATGTTTAGTATGCTCTAAAGAAAGAATGGTCCGGTTCCACTCCATGTCCTTGGCTGCCTGGAGTAGCACTATCGTTTTTGTAAGCTCTTTGTCCAAATACTTAAAGAAAGTACAAAAGAAACCTTGGTATAATATAGGCAATCCGATTGTAGACTAAAAAAAATTATTAAAAAATACAGAAATCACCCACCAAAGAAAGAAAATTTGCACTGCTTCATGGAGATGTAAAGTGTAAATCAATAATATGGGACAACTCAAAGATATAAAGGAAATGGAACAAACTCTAGCTGGTACTAATTCCAGAAATCTGATAGGGAGATCATAAATATGGATATGTCTTGTTTAATCATAAATTTAATCAAGAAATGAAATTCATTAGTTGATGAGAAATGTTGAAGAGATGGCAGAATATCTCTCAGAATAGAGCTTGTGTCCTAATCAGATGAGAAACACATATTCTGTAAAGCAGATGAGTCAAACTGCAATTCAATAACTTCAAAAACCCAAGCTAGATATTATGAATCACCCTTGCAAAACAGGAGGGCACTGTCCACCTCCACAAAACATTGTGTGGACAACCTTTTCCATACTGCCTTTTTTGTGTCATAAGCTCTGCTATTGAGGACCAGATGCACTATTAGTCCCTAACTAACATAGATACACTGTAACACATAAATTTAGGCCTGGTTCTCAGAATGAAATTTTAGCCTTAGAACTAAGTAAGTACATATAACCTATTGGAATGAAGGAATGAAGGAATGAAGATCATCTCAGAAGGATAATGAAAATAAACCCATATGATTAACAAGAAGCCAAAAATAAGACCCAAGGAAGTGCTGATCACTAAACTTGCTTGGAATTAAATGCTGTGTCTTGAACTTGAGACTCAAAAATCTAGGCACCTTTCTTCATTTTGGATTCCTGTCTGAATTCATTCCCAGATCTAGACTGCAATTATTGTTTTTTTCAAAGAATGAGATATCCTGGATAGGGCTTCATGTTCATTTACACTCTGGAAGAAGGAACAGTGCTTGTTGTGAAAAAAAACATAGAGTTAAACCCTTCCACCCCAAGGAATTCTCTTTTCTTCATTCTTAATTGTTTGTATGTCTGCTCAATGACTATTCCATTGTGCAGCTTTTGACCAGGATAGAGTTGCTGAGCAGGGCTTACACAGAGCCAAGGCCTTTTCTGCTTTTTATACTGTCACACTGGTGAGGAAGTTGGGGGTGCAAGGGAGGTTGGGAAGTGACAACTGACCCCAGCTGACCAGAATGATATTCCAGACCATATGACATCATGCTCAGTATATAGAGCTGAGGGAGTTGAAGGAGGAAATAGAGGATATTTGGAGTGATACTGTTGGTTTTCCCAAGTGGCTGTTATGTGTGATGGGTCTCTGCACACCTGGAGGTGGCTGAACACTGCCCATGGGAAGCAGTGACTTATTTCCTAGTTTAGCTTGGATATGCAGCTCTTGCTTTCACTGTTGAACTGTCTTTATCTCAATCCACAAGTTTTCTGCCTTTTATTCTTCCCATTCCCTCCCCCATCCCATTGGTGAGGGAGTGAGCAAGAGGCTGTGTGGGGCTTGGCTGCTGGCTGGGGTTAAACCAGACATAAACAAAACATATCCATACATAAACATCCACACATAAACAAAAACTGTCATAAAATAATATATTATGATGCTGTGGTAGGGAATGACTTCAAAAACTGTAGCATGGAGCTATTTTCCCTTAGAATGCCCTTCCTGATCCTGCACATCTCCTACACTTCTGCAGAGTTACAGTGATACAATATCAACAGGAACATGGATCTATGTCTTCACATAACTTCACCTGACTCACCCTTTGTTGCATACTCCTTAAATTGAATTTTTAAGTGACACTCCTGGCAAGTGACAATGCTGGGTTTCAACTCCTTTGTACTAAGAAAAACAGGACTAAGATCTTTTGTTTCTGTAAGTGATTGCCCTTCCTACCAGAGGAGAGAAAAGTGAAGAAGGAAGGAAAAAATTATTCTAGTCAGATTTTAAAAAGAAAGCAGATTCAGCAACATTTTGTTACATGTTTAATTCAACTTTGTTCAGTTCCTATGTTGTAGATGCCAAGAAGGTGTAGGTGGGTGGTCTTAGCTTGAGCAGTTCTGGGTATGCACAAAAAAAAAAATTATAACAATAAGGACTTTTAAGGCTGAACATGAAGATTGAATTTCAAACATTTTTACACATAGTGAACACTAAGCAAAGGTTTCTTTATGTAACCATACTGGATGTGGTGTATTTTTGCATTGCTCAGCAGACAGCAGGTACCCAGGAAGGAGAATGCATGTTCTTTGGCAAGTACTCCATACAGTTTAATGCCCTTACACCATATATGACTTAAAATGAGTCCTTAAATACCTATTGATCAGTTCCACATGTATCTGAGCCACATGCAGCATCTGGTATCCAGCTCAACAAAATAGCCCAAATGAACTTATCTGCTTCATATTCCATATGGCATCACCCCAAGAACCTTTTGGAATATACATATAAGACAGACTTGAAACTGGCAAATTCAGGACCATGACATCACCTTCCACTGCATTTCAAAATTACTCAAAAATGGCACCATGCCATTTGGAAAAGTTCCTGAACCCACACTTTAAACTATACATAATTTTTTTTACACTTCCTGAGTCTTTTTTTTTGGTGACTAGTACCCCTTGAAAATAAATTTTGAGGACTAATTTTTAAAGGTTCTCACATGGAAAAAATGCTGTAGCTAAACAACCATATAGAATCTCTAACTACATATAAAGCACAATAGGTGCTTAACTTCATACACAAATGCCATTGAAACATTGCTTGAAAAAGCCAAATTAAATTACAGGATGATTTTTCTTATATTTAGGTGAAATCAGCAAAATTGATCTGTTGTTAACTGGGTAAAAAGGCTAAATTTTGAAATTACATACTCTTCAAGATGTAGCAAATTTACACAGAGAAACAGGAAGGATTAAAAAATTTAAAATATAATTTTAATGAAACAAATGCAGTATAAGTAGTTCCATATTCTAAATGATAACAGGTATGTGTCATATGTATCATTCAGAAAAAGAAATATTATTGACATTACTAAAACAGGTAAAAATAAATTATCCTGAAAAAGTAAAGGAGATGTGGAGGCTGTTAAGTTACACTCTGGAATTCCTACTATTAAAAAAAAATATTTTAAAATACCATTACAAAATAATTAGAAACATAGTGAAAGAGCACTTGATGAAACACTATTAGGAGTCATCTAGAATCTGCCTGTGGACATGAAATCTATTAATGTAGGAGACTTGTGTCTACTGAATCTCTCCTGGGTAGTCTCTTGCACTCCTCAGAAATAATCTGTTCTGATAGTAGTTTATCCTTTTCCTGTATGTTTTTTATTTGACTATCATTTGTGTCAAACATAAGGAATTGGATCTTGTACCTTCAGCTACAGGTTATAACCCTTTTTCATTCAAATGAATCTATTAGTTAGATTCAGGAACTGAATAAGAAAAAAATAAATCTTTTCACTACATCAGTACAATAGCAAGGTTTTGATGACAACTAAGGCTCCATTTTGTGTAAAAAGAAAATAATAGTTTTATAAGCCATAATGAGAAGCAAGAGGGATGATTCATTCTGGCATCCTTAGAAAGAAATGAAAAAGTATTATAACTCACCAGATAAGGGAATTGTCCACCTCCATGTAGTTACTAGATAAAAAAAGGGAAGAGTAGGAAAAAGTATTTTGGACAGAGAAATACCAATGCAAAGAAAAATGATAGATCACTGAATCTACTGGAATGCTTTTGAAGAACATACCAAAATATTATTTAAATAGAATCATAAATGGAATAATTTATAGAAATTAAGAAATAAACTTTGACTTTAATTACATATATGTATGTCTATACAAAGTCAAGTGTTGCGGTTTGAGGCTGGTAAAGCACCAGGCATCCATGAAAACTATTCACACATTGTCCTCTGCTACAGCTAAGCAGAGGAGGGAAATAGAAAACTTCATTTTCATGAGTTGATTATTAAAAATAAAAATTAAGGAAAAACAGGTTCAAAACTTAAACAGTGTAAGATTTATTATTGATAGAATTAAAAGTAAGAAGGGTAATGAGAATCAAAGCAAGACCTTTTTTCCCCAGTCCCTCTCTCTTTCTACTGACCTTGTAACAAAACAAACATGGGGGTTTGGTTAGTATTTCACTTCTTAAGAGTCTTTCTTTATGTCAAAGAAAAAGAGTTTCTTCTGCTGTGTCATGGGATCCTTCCCACGGGAGATAGTTGTCTGTGAATTTTCTAGAGTGGTTTTAACTCTCACAAGCAACAGCCTGCTCGAATCTGCTACAATGTGAAATCCCTCTCATGGGTCTAGCAGTCTTCCCACAACTGTTGTGTGGGGGTCATATCAGTTCATGGGGTTTAGTCTTTTAAGGATGAGCAGGTCTACTTTGGAAGCGAAGGCTGTCTTCCTCAGTCTCTAAAAGCAAGGGTCATCTCTCTCTGAGTTCCTCACTAGATTACAGCTTTTGAGCATCCACATGCTCCAGCATGAGTACTCTTCTTGGGCTGTATGTGGGTCTCTGTGCCCACCATGCACCTCATAAATTATAGGAAAAGAGTTTGTAATATTACGGTCTTCACCATGGCTTGCAGGAGAATCTCAGCTCTGGCAATTGGAGCACATCCTCCCTCTCCTTTTCTTCACTGAACTTGGTGCTGCCATGTTGGTTTTGCTCACGTGTCCTCACTTTTCCTCTGACTTGGAAGAAAGTTGGTGCCTGTAATTGAGAGGTTGATCTCATCTGGGCTCTGCATTGGGGACTTGCTGGCCATGTCCCTCCCTGCTGGCCACATGGTCCCTACGGGCACCACACAGGCGGCTCCAGCCTCAGGAGGGGCCCGGCCATGTGGCCCCCAGTGGCCCCTGGTGGGATGGGCCCCGGTGGCCCTCCCCTGGTGGCACGGCCCCAGCTGCCATGCCGGGAAGGGCCCGGCAGCCCTCTCTGGGAAGGCGCCTGGGGGCCCCCTCGCCACCCCTCAGAGGGGAGCAAGAAAGACAGGTTCGTGTGGTTTTTCCTTTCTTAAATATGTCATCACAGAAGCGTGAACAACTTGACTAACTGGGCTTGTTACCTGCTCATCATCTGAGCCTTCAGCGATTGGCTCTGTGCCGGACATAGAAGTTTGGAACAGCTTTTTTCTCCTGCCCCCACAAACCAGGTTTTGTTAAACTAACACATCAAGATACATCAAAAAACATAGCTATGACTAGCTTATTCCTTAATCAATTGAAAAAAGAATCAAAATAGGTGAGTAAATCCAACTATGTTACATAAGCTATTACCTACCTCATTTGTCAGGAGTTAAACAGAAATGGTCTTCTATAGCAGTAGCAGCAGCCAAACTGTGTGTTTAATGTTGAAGCAATGAGATGAGCAACCCACTGAATTAGCCCTGGGAGTCTCAAAACTCACAAGCAATGTTCCAGGAGGATTCATGCACTACTGCTTTATAAAACAGAAGAGGTAAAAATTGAATAGAAAGGACTATTCCTACATGTATAGGGATCAACAGTCATTTTAGGAACCATTTTGAACTGCACTGTTTAGTCCCTTCTGTGCTTTGAACTGGGGTAGGTCTGTTATTTCAATTCACTTATTTCATCTACGTTGTGCAGGCGTAAAAGCAAAGAAAACCAGTAATGAGGCAGGCAACTATTTCCAAAATTCTTCAGAGATGTCACATATCTATTTATTCCTCTTCCTGTTCCCTCTGCTGAACAATCACTGTCATTGTCTTTGGCTTTACTCTTCTACATCAATGCTTCCACTGCTTTTAGCAAACTCCTTGTTACCCTCTGGGGTTATACTGCTTCTATTTAGGACAATGAAATGATTTCCACTCATTTTAATGGTTTAATGCCAAGGTCTAAGGTACTAACTATTCACAGAATTAAAGAACCATTTGGTTTGGTTTGGTTTGGTTTGGTTTGGTTTGGTTTGGTTTGGTTTGGTTTGGTTTGGTTTGGTTTGGTTTGGTTTGGTTTGGTTTGGAGGGGACCTTTAAGATCACCGTGTTCCAATCCCCTCCTATGGACAGGCACACCTTCCTCTAGAGCAGGTTGTTGACATGGCCATCCAACCTGGCCTTGAAAACTTCCACAGATGGGGCATCTACAACTGTTCCAGTGCCTCACCATCTTCACAGTAAAGAATTTCTTCCTAATACATCACGTAAACCTACCATCTGTCAGTTTAAAGCCAATAGCCGTCATCCTACAACTACATACTTTTGTAGAATGTCTCTCTTTAGATTTCTTGTAGGATCCCTCTAGTTACTTGGAAGACTGCTATAAGGTGTGCTGAATCCCAACAGGTTTGAACCTGTGCACGTAGAAGAGGTGCTTCAGCTCTGTGGTCAATTTAGTGGCCATCCTGTGGACCTGCTCTAACAGGTCCATGTTCACTCATGCAGGCCTCCTCACAGTTTTGCCCAGCTTCCTTATTGTAGGGATGCATCTTTCATGAGCTTGGAGGAGGTGATCTGCGAATATTAACCAACTTCCTTGGGCTTCTCTTTCCTCTAGGGATTTATCCCATGGTATATCAAGCAGATCCCTGAAGAGGCTCAAGTCTGCTCTCCTGGGTAGTGAACTTGCTGCACACCCCTTTCACTGCCCGAAGGATCCTAAACTCTACTTCATCGTCATTGCAGCCCAGGCTGCCCATGAGCTTCCCATTCCCCATCAGCCCCTCCTTGTTGGTGAAAACAAGGTCCAGCATAACACCTCTCCTCACTGGATTCTCTGTGACTTGGAGAAGGAAGTTATCATCAATGCATTTCACTAAACTCATGCATTTCTTAGTCCTGGCTGCATTGTCTCTTCAACAGACATCAGGGTGGCTGAAGTCCCCCATGAGGACCAGGAATTGTGAACATGAGGGTGCTCCTGTTTGTCCTTTAAGACTCTCATCTGCTCTGTCTTCCTTACAGGGTGGCCTGTAGGGGATCCCCACAATAATGTCACTTGTCCCTGCCTTCCCTTTAATTCTGATCCATAAGCTCTCAGTCAGCTCCTCATCCATTCTCATGTGGAGCTCCATGCACTCGAGCTAGTCACTGATACAGAGGACAACATCCCTTCCTTGTCTCTCCTGCCTTCCTTCCTAAAGAGCCTGTATCCTTCCATTCCAGCGTTCCAGTCATAGGAGCCATCCCACCAAGCCCTGCAGGTGTGTGCATGTTCCCGACTCCTTTTGTTTATTCCCTGTGCTTCATGCACTTGCTTAGAGACCTTTAAATTGGGTTCTATTGGTGATGACTCACTGGCTGGAGTGGCTTGAGTTACTATTTGCTGCTTTTCATGTGCTCTCCTGCCGACCTGTGATGCTGCTCCAAGCTCTGGCCATCTCGCTGGCCCTGGCATCAAACTGGTATGAGTGGGATAGATTGATGTTGCCATCCCACAGCAACCCTAGTTAAAAGCCTTCTTCACCAGCTTGACAAATTTATTACCGAAGATGCTGTTCTCTGACCATTGGAACGCATCTGTCCCCAGTAGATCAGGTTTCTGAAACTGAGTCTCATGGCCATCTTTGTCTGAATTCACGACTTTTTCTAATTTTTTTTCACTTTTTGAAATAGCTCATAATTGTATTCTCTGCCTCCATTAGAAAATCTCTCTATTGCTGCTGTATTACACTTACACTCTATAACATTTATATTATTTAATTATGTGAAGAGTTTTGGGAAATAGTATAATGAAAGGCATTATATAAAGCAAATGTACATTGTATTGTAATTTGGTTTGGTTACTTTAGTGTGTTTATATGCTTCAAGACTTTCTTCCCTAATAGTTAAATTCATTTATGTCACAGATGTTTGGTTATTGGTCTCCTGCCTCTTCTTAGAGGTACTGTAATTGAGCACCTGCGTGTGGGGACAGAGGGAATTGGGGGTTCTTGATTAATTTTCTCCAGCTATAAATTATTTATTGCCTTGTACCAATCTCTTGTCATCCTCTTTGGGACTCTTTTAAACTGTCAGAGATATCTATTTACTTTTAATTGATTGCTACTTTGTGCTCATTGAGTTTTCCTAGATGACAAACATAGAAGAAATATTAAAACTAGCCATATCTAACTACAATAGGAAGAGGTGGCATAGTACAAATTATTCCTAACAGTGGAGTCTAATCTTTTGAAGTACTGAATTGCAGATAGGGATATCTAGTCAGCCTCAAAGAATGGCTAGTGAGTTTAAACTTCTTGGGCAAATTGCTGCAGCTGACCCAGTTTGAGTACAGGGACAGACTGTCTGAATTCCAGAAGTCCTTTCCCACCTCAGAAATTCTGTAATTCTGGGACAGAGCTAGATACGCATCAAGTTATCTCTTTCATGGAAAATTAGGAAAGTGAATTTGGCTCCTTAAAATCTTATGCACAAAACTGGGCAGTTCCACCACTTATCCAATCTGTTTCTCTGCACTGATTCTCTGAGCCTAATGGTACTGCCTTCTTCAGTAAGACAGTCGCATAGATATTAAAAAAAATTAGCTTCTTACTACATTTTATATTAATGTCATATTGTAACTGTCTCTGTTTTAACATCGTCTGTCATCGGAATCTGCCGAGCATTTATCCCACAAGATTAATGAGACGTTTTTAAAAATACCAGCCCTTCAGATGTTAATACTGTCATTCTGGCTCAAAAAAAAGCCCTTGAATAAGAGGAGAAAAAAAATATCTCACCACAGGAAAATACTGTCCACACTGTCATGTGGAAAAAACTACCTGAAAATATCTGGAGAACAGCAGCAACTGTTGCCTCACATGAGCAGAATCATTATTATATACCAACTCAATAGGAGGTCAAAGTTATGGCACCAGAAAGGTCAGGAAAATGATAACAGCATTTGGAAGAGCCAATAGAACTGGTAGCAACATAACATCTGGCTGAAGGCTCCATAGACTCATAAATGGATTACTGCGAGCCATCATTTGTGGAAAACATCTGGATACAGGCAACTCATATTGTAAGTGACTTAAAAAAATATTGTAGGGATGCATGGCAGAATTTATAACAATCTACAGTAATATTTTAGATGTATCAAGACGGGGATTTTTTTAAAGCACTCAAATATAACTACAATTTACTATAACAAAATTATCAGATGTAAGAAAAACATCCTAATTTACTATATAATCTCTACCAGAAACCCTGGACCCTACTTCTTGAAAAAATATTCCGGCTGAAAAAAGGAAACTTTTTAAATGAGGACACTCTTGTCTGCCTTCAAAATATTTATCTATCTAGCCCAGAAGGACAACACACTCAAAATACACATTGTCATACAGGATGCGTACATGGCCTTATCAGCAGAGATCCAAAGCTATACCATCCCATTAGGTTTTACTGGGAAGAAAAAATTATGATACATAGCATATTGCTATATCTAAAGCTCATGTCACAGTGTTGTGCTGTTGCTCAGCTTTGATCAAATTACTTTACATCCATATTTTACACACATGATGAGAGATCCACAAGAAGATAATTGAATTCCTCTTTCCCAGACAGACAAATAAATCCTTGTACTCCATTTTCAGTTACTGCCTGAATACATTTCAAGTGGTCTACTGCAGCCGAAAGGAGCCACTGGAAAGTAAACTGTGTAGTCCCTTTTCTATATTAATGCCATTAACATCCTTTTCTGAAACTGATAGACAAAGAACATGCAATGGAATATAAAATCTGCAACAAGAAGCTTAAGTTACTTACCCTGATTATTTTTTAATAATCTATTCAGCTTTGGATATTAACTCCATTCAAAAAGAATTCATATACTTATTAGAATATACTTTTAGATGTTCTGTATCATAGACATTTGTATTTATTCCTGAATTTAAAAAAGATATCTGCAATGGTATTTGTTCACCCCAGTGTACATTCACCCTCCTCTCAGAAAAGAACTCTTTCAGAGAGGGTTGGCACTTAATCCAAGCCATATTTCTATATTCAAACAGTTACACCAAAAATAAAACCATCATAACAGCGTACCCACATATACATTGCAATTTTTTAAAGGAAGAATAAGAAGATTCCCTCATTTAAATACAGTGCATGAAGAACTGAGTTTTCATTTCCTAACCAAGTATATTGATAGTATTTTAACTAAGACATTATCTTTATTACACTTCTAGAAAGACCTTATCATAAACCAGTGGTGCTTAAGGCGTATTAAAATTTTAAGGATTTTCTCTCTCAAAGAATTAGCACAATGTCCCTCTGGCACTATTTAGAAATTCTTCATTTGCTCCACAAACATTAAAAAGCTGGAGGAGCATAAGTGTAAAGATGAAACACCGAATAAGCATTATTTAACTGCATTCAAAATCAGTCTAATTTTAAAAAATTATTTATTGAATATTTATATCGTGTAAGACAACTAAATAATACAAAGGACAGGAAGTTTTTGAAATTCAAAACTAAGTGGCAAAATTTGTAAATATTAGTGCTTCCGCACCATGGGATTACTTTTCATTAGCAATAAAATCAGCCTTTTAAAGCAATTACAATGCCTGTGGATCAGCCCTGATCAGCCTCTGTCATTTCTCTATTAGTCTGTTGTAGGTAGACAATGAGTGGTCTTACACCAAGATAATGTGTTTGAGTCAATGATAAAATGTGTCATCTTTTCTTCTTATTCAAGTCAGTTTTAGCAATTACACACCCCTCCTTAGAAAGCCTCTTTCAGCTTCTTCAGAAACTTGATCAAAGGGTGTTGAGCTCTTGTTCCAGCTGTCTCCTGGTTAGGGAGGATCACACACCATTTCAATCGGGAAGTGGAGACAACAACATAAGCACTGGATCTAGAGTGGATCACAAAGCAACAGCATTTTGTACAGATAGGAATGAGAAAATCTGGATCAACTCTTTCAGCTCAAAGGAGACCTCAACCTCCTCAGGATGGATGCAGCTCTGCGAGACTGGGCCCATGCTCTTCACAAAAAAAATTTCTTCCTTGTGTCCAATCTAAATCTACCCTCTTCCCTCTGGACCCACTCTAAAAGGGAAGCCCTAACCCATCTGGTTAGGACTCCAGAGCTGGATGCAGCACTCCAGGTCGAGTTTCACAAGAGCAGGAACAGAGAGGCAGAATCTCCTTCCTTGCCCTGCTGGCCATGCTGTTTTTAATGCTGCCCAGGATAGGGTTGGTTCTCTGGGCTGCAAGTGTACCTTGCCAATTCATAACCAATTTTTCATCCACCAGTCCTCCTCAGAACTGCTCTCAATCCATTCACCCCCAGTTCATGCTGGTAATGGGGATTGCCCTGACCCAGATACAGGACCTTTAACTTGGCCTTGTAGAGCTCCATGAGATTCATCTGGATCCAGTTCTCAATATTGTAAAGGTCCCTCTGGATAGAATTCCTTATGTATCAACTGCACCACCCATCTTACTGCCATCTGTAAACTTGCTGAGTTTAGCACTAGATTCCACTACATATGTCATTGATGAAGATATTAAATGGGTTATGTCCTAGTACAGACTCTTGAGGGACACCACTCATTTCTGGTTTTCACTTGGACATTGAAAATATGACTGCAGCTCTTTGCATGTGACCATCCAGCCACTTCCTTATGCATATTACAGGTCATCCTTCCAACTCTTATCTCCAATTTAGAGGCAAGCATATTGTGGGAGATCATATCAAAGGTCTTACAAAAGTCCAGATAGATAACATCTATTAATGACCCCCCTTGTCTACAAAAGCAGTTACTTCATCATAGAAAGCCACTAGATTCAACAGGCACAATTTGCCCTTGATGAAGTCATACTGGCTGTTTCTAATCACGTCTTCGTCTTCCATACGTGTTGACACAACTTCCACGAGGTTCTATCCCATTATCTTGCTAGGCATTGAGATGACACTGGCAGGCTAATAATTCCCAGCATCATCTTTTTAATCCTTTTTAAAAATGGGTGTGATATTGTCTTTTTTCTGTCACTGAGGTCTTGCTTTTGTAGGATACACCTACAAATTCTGAGGAAACCGTTTGATGCCATTGTGATGCCAATCTCAATTATTTTTGAAGGGTTGTGATGATTAGTGGAGGCTCCTTAGGGGCTGGTAGAAAGTAAAGGTCACCCCTGCCTTCAAGAAAGGTAAGTAGGGTCCGGAGAACTACAATTCAGTCATCTGCACCTAAGCCTTGGAGAATGCAATGGAGCAAATAGCCCTGGAAACCTTTCCCAAACATGTTAAAGGAAAGAAAGTGATTGGACCGGTCAGCAAGGATTTACAACGGGGAGGTGATGCCTGATCAACCTTGTAGCCTTCACCACAAAAGGGCTAGCTCAACTCAGGGAGCAAAGGTGGGGCAGAGAGGGGGAAGAGAAGTGGCTGTTGCTCATTCCAACTTTCATAAGGCTTTCAAGACTGCCTCTCATATAATCTTCATAGACAAAAGGAGGAAGTATGGATAAATGGGAAGTAGTGTGCATTGAAAACTGGTGCAACCACTAGGCTCAGAGGGCTGAGCTCAGTGTCATGATGTCCAGATGCAAACCATTCCATAGTGTGTCCCAGCACAATGAAATTTGCATGCATGAGACTGGCACATTTATGATAAAATAATTTCTAATCATAAGTGTTTTAAACACAAATGTCTCCAAGATTCCTTCAGAAAGAAAAGTACCAGTGCCAAGCAAACATCCATTCAAAACAATGTAGATATTTGTGTATGGTATTTCTCAGACATTCCTTCAAGCCCTTTTTTTTCAGTTACAAGTATCTTTCTAATAGTATGTGAAAATGAAACTTACTCAGAGAGACAGAAATCAGGCTCGGACTTTAGATTTTCTGTAATTCAGTTTGAAAATAAATGTCATTAGAGTGTTCATATACTTAGAAGTGAGCTTTATCTTTTTTTTTTTTTTTTTGTTTATCACAAATGGCGTAATCTCAAAAAAGGTCTATCTATTATGCTACCTTCAAAAGTGTAAATACATGGTTAGTTACACCTACACATGGCTTTCATACATCCTTAAGACCTTCAAAGTAAAATAAAGTTTAATTTTTTAAATACAGAGGGTTAAATATAGAGCTCTGAGCAACCTGGTCAATTGAAAAGTGACCCTGTTCACAGCAGGAAGGTTGAAACTAGATGATTTTTAGGTGCCTTCCAACCCAGGCTATTCTATAAACACGATTCTATGAAATATAACAAACCAAAGGCAACTATCTGGGCAACATCCAAGAAAAGTAAAGAACAGTTCATGCTGATGCAATGCAACTGTGAAACATAGTTCATTTAAGCATTTTCTTTTTTTAAGATATGAGTCCAAAAAATGAGTCAAATGCAATCATAAGGAAATGCAATGCAAAGAACAAGAAGGGTAATACAGCTGAGATGCTAAGTGGATCAGATCATAAAGACTAGAGGAAAGGAGGAAGAAAGACAGAAAAATAAAAGGGAAGATGATCTGCATGGGGATTCCATGAACCAATTGTGTAGAATAGCAAATCTAGCAGCTCTGGGCCACCATCTCTGAGCTCAGCTCTGTCATTCTTCATTAAGGGATTCTGAGATCCGAGTTTCTGCTGCAAGTAATTGCTATGTATTTCCAAAATTATAACAGCCAGTGCTAATTCTCTCTGTGGTGAAGGTAACTATTGCCCTTGAGCATGGAATGCTCTGGGAAATGAGTTATCATTCAAATGCTTAGAAGAGAGGATATGACGCTGGTAGAGAAACAGACATTGGCATGTGCAGCAGTCATGGGTATGCTTCATTTACTTCAATAGCTCTCTTTTTCCCTCCCGCTCCTTCCACACTCCTTCCCAGTTACTGATTATTGCTGCACTGAGGTGAATTAGTGGTGCTTTAAAAAGAAGGGGAAAATGACATAATAAAAGTTCTAAAATGCAAAATATGAGAGAAACATACTGCACTGAAAAATAAAATGGCTAAATTAATAAATAAAAAGCATGAACCTATAATATTACCACTTACTCTTCAGCTACATCTTTGACTGAACAGTACTAGCAGCACATAGTACAGTCTTTCTTTCAAATGAAAAATTTAATTATTATTAATTTAAAAGAGTGTGTTAAAACACTATATGCATATATACAAAGAGATGAAGATATGAAAATTTAAAAAAAGTAAGTTCTTTAACACAACTTCAGTTAAAGTTTACATTTATAAAATACTTCTGTATCAGGGTGGCATCTCTGCCCACAGCAAGGGGGTGGGAACTAGATGATTTTAAGGTCCTTTCCAGCCCAAATATTTCTATGAGTATATAAATGTTTGCATTTATGTAATACCTATTACATACCTAATATTTTATTTAGGGTAGAATAGGCACATGAGGGAAATTTAAATATATAGTGTGAATCAGCCTTGGTGATCAGTTTCTTCAAATGGTGCCTGACTGTCTTTTCATTTGTTAGAGTATAATTAGGAATAAATTTATTGAAGTTGGAGTTATAGCTAAACACACCTTGATATATATGAAGAATCCATTCTATTGGTATCAACAACAGACTTATTTTTATGAATTTATTAAACAATTATTCTATTGTCACTTGTTCTAGAGCAAAACATAGTTCATCTCAGAGTAAGTTCAGTCACTGCAAAGTTGATTTCCTTAACGGAAATCTAAACAAAAATGGTGACTTTTGGTGTATGCATAAAATGTATCCTCACATCACGACCAGCAAAAGGATGTGGCACACTGGCTGGTCCTTTTAACTGCTTTGAGCCTTACACAGGTACTCAGTTTTGTTATGCCTCAACAATGGCATGTGGAGGAGGAGTGCACATGTGCCACGTGCAGGTGGCAATTAGAAGAAGCCTCCTCTCTGGGGGGACTTTGCCTGGCAACACCCCACACCAGGCAGGCAGTAGGGGACACTGTGAAGGGGTTTCTCCCATCAGGTCGTAAACAGGTATCCGCCAATGGACGGCAGAGAAAGGTGGGACTGGACCAATGGTTCCCTGTCCTCAGGTAGACTTTGGGAGGGGCTGGGGGGTATAAAATCTGCCTGCGTTGCTGCTCGTGGCGGGGTTTGTTGTTGGTTGCTGCTCCCTCTCGCTCCCTCCTCTTCCTTGGCCCCACCCTGCCTTCTGGCTCTCCGGCCCTCGCTGGTTCGCCCTCTCACCTGTCCTGCCTTCCTGCGCCCCTGACCGCCGCCTTGCCACTTCCCCCCCTGTCCTTGCCTGGGCTGCCAGCTTCCTTCCCTGCCGCCCCGACCCAGTCTGTCGCCATGACCCTGTCCAGGGTCCCGCTCCTCCCGTCCGAGCTCCCGCTCACCGCCGGCCCGGTGCCGTGGCCGCGGGAGCCGCGCCGCTCCGGGTGCCGCAGGCTCGGTCGGACGCAGCCCGTCCGCAGGCAGGCAGCGCGCACCGCCCGGACACCGACAGCGCTGCCCTGCCTCGCTGCGGGTAACGCTCTCTTTTCTTCGCTGTCCCCTCTCTCTACTCTCCCCCAGTCCTTTTCCATTTTCCTTTCTTCTTTGCTGTCTCCTCTAGCGGTCTTTCGCTCGGGCAACTCCTTTTCCTTCTCCTTTTGTTATCAATAAACGGTTCTCAGATACAGTGTTTGCCTCATTTGGCTTCATTCCTTTCCCGACCATCTACTTTTAAAATAACTCCTCACAGTTCCCCACAGTGGAGCGCGGCAAGAGAGCAGAGATGTTCAGTCAAGGAAATCATGCTAAATCTAGTGCAGAGCTAAAGCTCCAGACTTCATGTATGGCAGACATAAATGCTAACATGAGTGCTTTGATCTGTTGATCCTTCCCTACTGGATTGAATTATTTACTAATGTAAATTTAGTCCATAATTTCTAGTACTCTACATTCAAATTCCTGCCATTGATGAGTTTTATGTAACTGTAACAAGGACTGTTCCACACTAAAGCTCTTAATATACATAAATTACCCTTACTTTTTTGCCTCCAAATCAACTGTTTAACATCTCAGATCTGCTTTTGAATTTATCTCTGAAGAAGCGCATCTCTTGATCTACTTGTGTCAGCAGGAGCCGAGCTCCTTGCAATCCTCTGAATGCTACGATGTTCAGCTCAATGAATCTTCCTTGGCCCAAGCTGATTTTGATCAGTCTCATCTCTCAGTGTGTTCTAGGAGATACATTCATTTTTTTATGCTAAATGATGAAACTGAATTCATTCCTTAATTTTGACACAACATCTTTGACAGCAGACTCCCTCAGTGTGGGATGGAATCAGAGAACCTGTGCAGTAGGAACCAGTGCAGTACATGGCAGAGGAATATTTTCCCCAGTTTAGACAGCTTTGGAGGACTAAACTTTGTTTTCCTTGCTCTATTAAATCTCCTACAACTATCAAGCTGAATTTGCTGCGTCTGTATACTTCTCCCTAATCTTCTTTGACACAGTTCTCTTTCTCTTCATATCTATTCACTGTTATACCCCCGTCCTTGCTCATATTGTCACCAACAGGTGGACAAATCAAGTAAACCTCAGAAACATGTTCACTGTAGCAGAAAACAAAAGCATCCACATCAAAAAAAAGCAGAAAAGAAAAGAAAATGTACATTGAATCGCAGTTTCATTAATGCACTCAGCCTTTAGCTGAGATTTTGTGAGGTAAATGGCCCAAATCAGGCTACAAAGACATTTGAAAATGCATATATATCTTAAGGCTCTGTATGGTATTTGGCTTTAGAACAATTATTGGAGAATTCAATTAATTTTTCAGGGTACTTTATGCTGATCTGTACATGTCATAAAAGAGAACTTCAGGCAAAAATAATGCTGTCTTTTGGCATGAACATTGCAAAGCAAAGCAATGTCTCCTGGGACATCTCTATTGCTAGCATTTCCTGTAGCAGCTTGGGGGATTGGAGGGGAGGCAAGGGAAGGAGGGATTGCGTTGTTAGCACTGAATACCTTTCAACTCTACAATTACCTCTGAGTATTGACTCTTGAGTAGCCATTTCAGGGTGGGATCCTTCAGAATAAAGGCAGTTTGTATATGGTCAGTCTGAAAAAACAACACTCTGGGTGCATTGACAAGTTAAAACCAACTGAATTGTTGTCAATGCTTTACAATTCACTATTTTAATGTTCTGAACTACACAAAGTAAAATAACTTTATATAAAATACCTTTTTGCATAATTTTAGGCAAAGTTCTGAACAACACAGTGCTATTCAAATAATCTGAAGAGAGGAATAACCTAAACAAACAAGACTGGTATTTCTAAATTACTAGTTTGGTCCAGTGTATGTAGTGAAGGGGCAGGGAAACTGAGATCTCAGAACGGAGATATTATTAAGCCTCATTTGTACCCACCGAGTGAAATATAGAGAAGTCCAAGAGCATCAGTAAATCTGCCTTAAGAAGTCCTTTCTGCAGATGGATGAAATAATGTCATGGCAGAACCCAATAATGTCCCTCTCTAAATTAAATTAACAACTTGCTTTTCGTGAAAAGAACAAATCTACAAAGCGCTAATGAGCAGAAAGATCTGACTCAATGTTTTTGCCTCTTTCTATACACATTCTTCATTTCAATGTGAGGACACAGGAGAAAGGAACATTTTGCTACACAGTTATCAGCATCTCTAATATATGCCTTCATCCACTCAAGGAATCCATTTAGGATTTTGGGAAGGATTCAGTTGCCTAAACGTTAATATCTAACGACTTTCGAATCACTCCAAGGAAGTAAAGACGTATACGTAAGGATGACAGATACCACGCTGGACTTATGAGGGAGTTGTACCCTTCAGTAACAACAGCTGGGAGCCAGACAGCACAGCCTACAGCACCTCATGAGCAAGAGGTTATTTATATAAAACTCAAGAGCATAAAGCTATCAAGGTATTTATATCTAGCCTGACTCTGTCAGACACACAGCACATAATGACAGGCTTGATGAGTAGGTCTGAAGGACAGTAAGCATGAAATTATCTCAAAGAGGGTATTTCCTTCCCATCCTTCCTTCTCCTTCAGCAATGGGCTGTTGGCACTGTTAAATTCTGTTGATATTTAATAAAAGCTAACATCTGTGCCTTGCTTGCCTCCAATTACAGAGCTTCGTCCTAGGGCCACTTTGGAGCTTCTTACAAGCACTGATGCTTGAAGCACAGTTATAACAAAAGAATGGACTGACAGTTTTTTTTCTGCCTCTAGCTACCTTTATTTGTTCTTTTTTATTTTATTTGTCTCAGTTTTGGTTTTGGTTGGCCACCCTAAATGACCTGCCTGCAGCAATGGCACCCCTGTAGGAGAGCATTTGATCAATCCCCTTTTTATGCAAGTCCTCCCAGGAGCTGAGATATCAGTGAAGGATGTTCCCATGCCCTGATGACATGCAAAAACACATCACTACTTCTACAACACTGTTGGATCTACTGAATTGGCTGGAGAGTATTACAGGGATTCTTTGTCTATAAGCCATGACAGATAATGTAAAAGTACAGTTTACAATTGTTAACAATGAACTCATTATAAGAAGGTTATCTCAGAATTTCCCTATAAAGCTTCTTCGGGGTTTAAATTCACTTCAAATCATGTTCGACATCTGTCAGCAAGAAGCAAAAGCTGGAGAAAAAAATCTATCCAATTTTTTCCATTTTTACCTCTCTAAGAGTCTTTTGGAACTGCTAGATGACTAAGAATAACTGATTTAGAACCTCACATTTAGTAAGAAGACAATATGAAATGTGAAAATAGAGGAAGGAAGAGAAAATGTGAAAGGAAAATAAAACAGTTCAACTGACATCTGAGTTGTATTGAACCAGGCATGTTTTCACTATCTAGCAAGCATTTCCTACTCACTTAAATTCAAATTTTTCTTGATTTTCAGGCTCCAAATATTCCACTTTTTCAGCAGTGCAACCGTTGGCCTTTTCTGAGTCATCACTGTTAGTGATGTTCATTTGTATAGATCATTAGTAAATTAGATTTCATGTAAACAAAATATTGAGGCCCATTTGCTACATAATAAACTATAGCTATAACATGGAATTTCTTAAAATCTGTTGTACGTTAAAGGAATCGACAGATGTGTCTAGTTCTATACCTTTTGTGTGCAATTTTTGAACATAACTATATATTTACATATACTATTTCTTTCTTGCCTACATTATGTAGGAAATAGTAAAGTTGGTGTAAACATAAATGAACTTTGGTCGGTAAGTTTCTAAGTTATGTTGGATGCACAACCATAAGCTAAAGAATTTGGTTCTCTCCATTATTTTCCATACTATCTAATTGTCATAATGCTATGAAAATTCACATTTTAAAAACAAGGCCTTTCCAAGGTATCCAAGCAGAAAAATGGCGGTACATTTGGAAATTCTGAAGTTTTTAGATTGGAGTTCTGTTCTGTAAACTGGCATGTACAATATCAAGACGCATTATTGATCTAACTCAGAAATGTATATATAATTTTCTGTACAAACATACAGATAACTACTTTTTTTCTGCTGTACTGCAAAATGTTACTCTGGGGAGATGTCTGATATTCCCATCACACTAGTCAAAGCCAGGCTTAATACAAGTTATTGCAAGTAAGAGAAACAGGCTACCTGCATGCCAAGAACTCAAGTTAGATACAACAGTCTCTGAAACACAGCAGATTTTTCCCCTTTTCCCCTAAGGACCTCCAGGTTATTCAGCAAATGGAGCTGAACCACTCTACCATTTTTCAGTCAGTGTGAAATAGGCCCTAAATGGAAAAGTAGTCTGGCTGTGACACACAACTTCAGACACTGATTTATCATCCAGCTCAATGTAATGCTTTACTGAAGAGCACTAAGAAAGTAAATTTCTTTTTATATTCATATCTGCAATTAATTACAGATTCAGTTTCACCACAAAAAAAAAAAAAAAAAAAAACAAACCCAGAACAGACAATCACTGCTGATGAGTACGGGGTCAAAGAAAAACTGAGCACACACTACATCTGTATTATTCTCTTTAATTGAACTGCCATTTTATTAGAAACAAATAAAGTCTTCTTTCTCTGCTCATAAAAAGCATTTATGTCTGCATCTTCAAACCCAAGTTTCATTCAGGACTACAAAGGTAGGTCCATTCTTCATAAACATGAAGTTGATTATAATCTGGTTTGTATATATTTTTGAGTAATTAATAGAATTTTTTTTACCTAGACACCCTCTTAGAAAAATCAGAGCTAGAGAACACCTGTAAAAATCCAGTAGGGATTTTTCTTCTTATTATTTTTAATTAAATACAGCACCAAATCATTCATTCTTACTCTTTTTAAATCAGTAATTTTTTCCTAGGAAAATATGGCTTCCTAATATACAGGATGAGCTGAAGTCACAAAACCTTTTTTAAATCTAAAATGTCAGAAGGTAAGTCCATTTCTTTGAATAGTTGTAAGGCTAGAAATTAGAGCTCTATGCCACTGGAAATGATCAGTTTCCCAGTTTCTAACTTTGGAGCATCCCAAGATACTGGATGTTAATGTCATGACATTTTAGATATAGAGAAACTCTTTTAAGCTATATTTAGAGATTTCAAAGGCTCCCTCTGTAACCTTCACACAATTGGACCTCCAGTAAACAGGGAATCTAACTTTACCTTAGCAGTACAAGAGATAATCCATAAATATACTTCAATGCTTTAGTATGCACCTAAAATAGTTTATTTCTAACATATTTGGCATGTACAGAAAATATGATGATATGATTATACATTAAAGGTTTTACTACCATAAATGTAGGTCATCCAGAACAAATAAAACTGATAGCAGAGTTTCAGAAAAGGTAGCCTGAAGTGAAAAATTTCAGTCCAGGCTTAGAGTACTCAAGAAGAAGTCAGCCTTTGAATTTATTTATTTATTTATTTATTTTATTTATTTATGCCTACAGGGATAATATTTCTCTTTAAAGCTGCAGGTTTTTCATTGCAGAGAAATCATAGCAACTATAATATGGCATTTACTCCCACCCTCCATGAAAATTTCCTGGTCCTTACTTCCACACCAGAAGTTCCACACAAAAAAACACCCCGAAATGATTGATGAGGAAACACCAGAGTTTGTGTAACATTTTGTATTGTCTTCTGCAGTACAGCTGTGTATTTATTCAATAGTATGTCTTAAACTGAATGGAGAAATACACATGAATTTAGAAGGTAGATAGACAGGACCCTTGGACCATTTCATTTACAAATTTATTTTTAAAGTCCATTAGTGTTGGATTTTATGTGATAGATATTCTTCGTCGTCACCCAATTTATGTAGTACCTTTTACCTAATTATAAAATAGGTTCCAGCCACAAAGAATGAAATTTAGCAAGATAAGAAAAGCCTAATAGTTATTTTGATTGCCAGTATTTTGTAAGGGGATTATATTTAGGTCAGATTCTCCTGTATTCTTCTTCTTCTCCCTGGGAACAATCATTTATTCATTTTTCAGGCTAGACAGAAAAAAGTAGAGTCTTACATATTTCCCTTAGACTAATATTATTTCTATATGACAAATTCTCCTCACAAATCTCTTAATATTGGTTTGAACAGTTCTTTACAAATTAAAGCATAAACCATCGTCAAATACCCCACTCTGTTACTTGAAGAAATCGTATGCAAATCAGCAGTGAAATTTCATTAGCTTGAAAGAACATATCAAGCATGTTTTATTTCTTCCTTTTCCTCTACAAATATTATAGAGTCATCAATATGTAAGCCTATCATAAGACACATGTTATATTATAAATGCTGTTACTCAGCAGAATGCTTAAAATTTAGGAAGCAGACCTCCCAGAAATTCAGCAATTTAGAGATTGTCTTACAAAGCACTGCAAAAGTAGATGTTCACGCACAGCCAGTTTTCCCATAAATGAGGTTAATTTGTGTTAGAAAACTGTCAAAGAAGCTGTCATATTCCATTGTCTTTCCAAGTATAAAAAAGTTAAAAAGATTACAAGACTGAAATAATACCCCAAAGGAATCCTGGGCAACACAGAAAATCAGCTGGTTTATAGCTTCTTATTTTTAAATTTCATTTACATCTGATTTTATAGAGTAACTTTTTTTTTCCTGATTGTACATATTGAAGAACCTCATTCTTTATTTTTATTTTCATAATATTTTCTTTAAAATTGCTGCAATAATAGCAATAGTTCCGTGGAACTCTTTGACCCTGTACAAATGCAAGGTCAAATGCTTCATTCTAGTACAAACTTGAATTAGTAATTTGATGCTTTTTTTTCTGTGCATTTTTAATGAAAAAAAAAAAGACAAAACATTTCACATATTTATGAAAATAAATACATGGTGCAACTAGTAATAAGTGTTAGTTAAACACAAATCCTTAGAAAACCAATATGTACTGGAGGTGTTCAGGACAGAATCTGTATGTGTTGTAGCTACCACAGGGCTAATACAGTTTTACTAGTTTTGTGATTTTAAAAGTTTAAACTATAGACTGTACTTCTAAGAAATTTTAGGAGAAGTTAACAATGCAAAGATATAATTGAAGTAATTCTAGAGAAATAGGAATCAAAAGTAATAGGATGCATTAACATGAGAGAACAGTAAAAAAGAGCTTAAAGCCCAATTTCACAATTTACTAGAAAATGCCATACTTGGTGTCATAACACAGAATTCAGTGTACCTTAATATGAGATCAATTCTGGTTTCGCACTGCTTTCTACATGGTTTTCAGAATAATTGCTTTGATTTGCTAGGATTTGAGTGAGCACAGAAACAGACAGCAAATACTGAAATATGTACCCATTCTCTTAAAGGTTAATAAAAGTATTCATTAAATGGGTTACATTTTATAACTATGTTACCTTATGGCAGACATATTTACTATCCCAAGTATAAGAAATAGACAGTTTTACCTATTTTTTCTTCCCTTTTTTTCTTGAAAAAAATGTGTTCAGTTAAATGCTTGATGTTATTATAGCATGCTGTATAAATAATTGCACATTTTTCCACTAAAAGACTTCACAATTACTCCTTTGTAAGTAACCTCTGAACACAGCAAGTGCATGCTAAAATCATATTGTGTTTTGTTCTGTGGCATTGAAAGCAAACAATTATTTTTACTGTGTAAAGTTAATGAATCCAAGTAATGAGTCTCCAGTATATGGGAGGAGGTATAGGGGAAAATAACACTGAATTCGTGCTACCACAGGGAATAAATTGCCTTATCATGCCTTTGGACTACATTTCTCTCCAACAGCTACATTAACCAATAGTTTAGTTCTGGTTTTTCAAAGAGGCATTTGAAAAGCTTAATAAGTGCAGTGTCCTTTCAAGACTGAGTCTCCTCATGCATCAAGCACCAGGAAAGCCTTCAAAATTCACTGTCTACTGGTTAGCATTCATTAGTGACATTTACAGTTTCACATGCCTAGGCCTGATTCTCATAATTTCCTACAAGGTTCAAATAACTTAAACTCTTATTGATTACAGACCATTCAGCATTTTTCAAGAGTCAGACAGGGACAAGAACATGCAACCTCATGAACTGTTTATCTAGACAAAGAAATTGAATCGATGCAAGGTGTGGATTTAAAATATTGTAGTCATGTCTGCATAACTTTTACATGTAGAACTGTTTTTCTGAATAAAATATGTTTATACACAGCCACACAATTCATACATACACATACACACACACACATACAATTAGCAATCTCCAGATAGTTTGGAACTGGATTAGGATCTGGAATAGGAGACTTCACACAGGACTTTATATTGATCTGCTTCAGCTTGCTCTGCCACTATTATTACAGCAATATATCTAAAAATTCTTCAATGAAAACTGATCTTTATGATGCAGCAATATTTTGGGAGTATTTCTAAATGGTGAAGATATCACTCATATGAAAATAAAATGCAATATATTAATCCTTCAGTGTTGTTTCTGTTGAAAAATATAGCCTCTGAAATAAAGTTTTAAGACTTTGATTTGAAGAAACAAAATATTTAGTGCATGAACAAATTCAAATGTATCTGTTATTGTGCTTATATTGGGACATATCCTTTCCTTTTTCCAAAGTAACTTCACATATTTACAAACAAAAAAGCTGAAGTGGGTGTATACCTTTTCGTGTACATAAATACATGCTGTCCACAAACACAGATAAAGGCTTATCCCCTAGAAAATATTTTCTCTAAATTCTTTTTATTTCCATTCATTGCACTAAGAGTAAAAGCAAAAGCATTTAAGTATCCATTTTTTGTTTTCCTTCATTATTGTTTCCCAAACTGCTAATTAGAAAAGATACTTCATACAAATGATTAGCTCATATCTGCTTTAACACTTGAAAGGTTACAGCAATAGGAAAAGGAAGAGCTTTAATTAAGGAATGAATTATTGAATACTCCATTTTAATTGAGGTAGCCTTCTGCTATTATTTTGTGTGTTTACAGATATTTTATGTGATTCTGTAATCAAGATCACACACAAAAGAAGTCCTTTAACTACTGAGGCTAGAGAATGAAGGGTGTTGTATGATCACATTCAGCCATTTAAGTTCAAGAATCATGTGAAGTATGGTTTCCATGACAACAAGCCGCTAATTGCTGACAGAAAATAAAATAAAAATCAACCTTGACGAAATTTGGCAGTGACATGGAAGCTGAAAAACCTTCCAAATAATTATATTACAATTTTCACGTATGATGAAGAAATACAAGCAACCCCACCTTCTGAGATGTGGTGAAAGCACTCAGAGTTCCAGGGTTATTTTGGTTTTGGCAGAGCTGGCTGCATACAGTAGTCATTGTGCATTACACTTGGTAGTCAACACCTATCTTCAGTAAGAGATAAGAAGAGATGTCTGTGATAAAGTGATGAAGGATTTTTGCATCCTTGGGCTACAGATCAGCAAAGGAAAATGCTGTGGAGAATGCATGAAATAAAGAAATGACACAAACAACAATATTTTAGCATAAATTCACAGGGTAAGAAGAAAAACAAATTAAACGAGAGCAGAGGGGGAAGAAAGGAGCTGTAGTCACTCATACCTCCCATGCTAACATATTAGTAAGGGTTTCAGACACCTCTGGCTTACAGATGGAAAGAGTCTTTTGAGACTAGGGAAAACTACTTGGGAAGTACAATAGTGCCATTCAAAATTTACCGATTTATGAACTGCTGCATATCATTTGTAAAAATTGCTTCAGCCTGAGTTACCTTTCACCAGCTCTGTAAGTCGACTCACTGGGTCACTAGGAGTGAACAAGAACATTTTGATAAATTCAGTTTCCATGACAATGAATTAGCCATGGAAAGAGGGATGTGTTGAAAGATCTGTGTTCTGTAGAATACTCTTCAAATGTTTGCCTGTTTTCATTTTTAGCCATTTAGTTCTCATGGCTCTGTTCCAGGACTCTAATTCACCAGTAGCTGGTTTTCCTCCACAGATTAGAGGAGTAATTCATCGGTGAATGTTTCACTCAGTGGTCCCATCTAATGTAAGAGAATATATAAATGAATTTTTCCAATTATGCTTTTTTGTTTGTTTTGAAAGAATGCAGCAGTCTCTTGCTGTTGTTCCACTCTAACCCAGCTACAGAATACTTAATCTTTCCTTTTTATTGCCCAATACTGTACTTAGGAGTACAACTGTAATTTGCAAGACATTGAGAGTTTGTTCTAAATAGCAACGAGCCCCCAAAACAAAACATAACAAAACAAAACAATGCTTTGGAGTTCGTTTCAAAAAGAACAAGGCAATAAAAGTATGTCATATTCCAAAGTCTGCTATAGCCTACATCAATGGGAACTGCTGAGAAAAAGACCTCAGAAAACAACTGGTATTTATTTTTGATAGAAGTGCTTAAAGTTGTTTTTTATTTGTCTGCCTTTTGAAAGGCTAAGCCAGTGGGACATTTGTTAGTGTCAGAACTAAAACCTACTCAAATTCAGGAATGTCATTCAGCCGTTTTCAGTGGCTCCTGTGTGAGAGCCTTATACTAATGAGATTAAGAGTGAAGTTGTTTAACCATTCGTGGAACATGCTTATATTTCAGAACACAAAGAATCAGGGGATCAGAGGAGCTGTTTCCATGGCTATTGGGATAGATGGGTTTCCATCCAGAGACAATTAAGACAAATTTGACTCCTTCAGAAAGTAAACCTGTTCTTAGTACCTCCAGCAATATGCTCCCCATTGCCATAAATAAAAACTGAAAGGACCAAGCACCTTGTTTCCACCGTCTCTGCTGAACGGCATCGTTTCATGTACTCCACAAGAAATGGAAGGGTTTTTCAACAAGCTGTTAGTGTCTGTGACAGCCCAGCATGGTCTAAAATGTCTGAAAGATTTTCAAAAGAAAAAAGAAATATTACTAGCAGGAAAATAAAGAAGAAAAACAACAACAAAAAAAAAGAAAAAAAATTTTAAAAAAGGAAAAATAAAAAAAAAACACTACAAAGGAAAATGCTGTGGAGAATGCATAGAGTAAAGAGAGAGGGGAGGGGAGGGGAGGGGAGGGGCCATATCCATGGAAGTGTTCAAGGCCAGGTTGGATAGGACCCTGAGCAGCCTGATGTATTGAGTGGCATGCCTGCCTATGGCAGCTGATTTGGGACTAGATGATCTTTAAGTTTCCTTTCAACCCAAGCCATTCTATGATTCAAAACTGTTTTACAAGAGAAGTGTCAATTCCATCCTGAAAAACTTAACTGAGAAAGTATGACAATTTTCCAAATTGTGAATGCCATTAATACTAGAGTATTATGAATATATTGCAGAGTGGAAATCAAAAAGATTATTTTACTCAATGAGACTTAGCTGTTCTGAAACAGACCCTCACAAAAGAAAAATAAGAGAAAGAAAAAATTAATCCAGGCTGATTGCTACTCAGGAGCCTTGAGTCTCAGTCTTGGTTTAAGACAGTGGGGGACGGTTGCCATCAGGCACTACTAGAGTAGTACTGGACAAGATAAGCCTAATGACTTGTTTGGTTTATCTGCCATGTGCAACTGTTTCACCATTCTTAATTCAGATGTGAATGAGGTGTGTTAATAGTGCCACACTTCCACTCCTGGAGCCGAGGAATGCGCGTCCGTCGGTAGCAGGCGTTCAGGTCCCATTGATATTATGGTGAGAAATCACTCAGGCTGCTGCTCTCAGTGAAGCACAGTGCAAAGCCCACTGCGAGAGACAGATGTCAGGGGCTTCTTCACTCCAGCCGTGACCTTCAGTTGGCACCAGACACTGTGGCGCGTCTCGTCTTGTTAACATTTTAACAGGTGAGAGATGGATAAACAACAGTTCTCACAGACCTGTGGATCACTAATAAGTGTCACAAAATACACACCAGAGCTCAGGTGCAGATCATTAAAAAGGAAGTAGGAATGTGAGGAATAATGACACGTCAATCTACCTCAAATCAAATTTGACACCCCCATGATACTTGTTAGCACCATGCTCAGGGAGTTTTGCCTTCTGTTCTTTTGAACTTGAACCAGGAGCACAGGACTGGAACTTATTTCCAGATGCTTTTGGTTAAACTTTGAGGCCCTACTCAAATTAAGGAAGAAAAGAAGAACATTCAAAATTTCTTTTTTTTTTCATAATAAAGGTTTAAGTGATCTAGTCAAGCACCGTGAACTTTAACTAATAGTTTCATGCTACAGTAATGGCACCTATTATTTGAATTCATTTCCCATACTGACAGCACAACTCAGGCATACTCCAGACTATGACATTTTAAGTGACTGGTGATTTTCAGTTGTGCTTTTTACAGTACGCTTGTATGAACTGCAGACTGGAATACATACACATCTCTGTGTCAACTACAAATCATGCTACTTTTTCTTTTGCTGCTACATAGAGAAATATCTATTTTTAAAAGTGGAGTATTCTCAGGATATGTATGTTTTCCCATGTTAAATTGGATCAAAATGAGGAAATACTTGAGATATAAAACAAACCTTTAAAAGTTTTCATTGCCCCAGTTAAGCCCATGCTGCTCTAGTCTTTATCAATATAACTGAATTTTATAATCTAACAAGATGAAGTACAGAATACAGAAAATGTAAAGTCAGTACTAAGCAAAAAATTAGTCAAACATATGTTTATAACGATCACCCATGTCTCATAGCTACCACACAGTCATTCAATTTGTATGTTTATATTTTATATTGATAATAAAATATATTTTATAATAAAATATTTTATAAATAAAAAAACATCTCACCAACTTTCATCTCCAATACACTACAAGCAGAAATATAACCACAATTTGGAAAGTTGTACCTGTGAATGGAAGAGGCTTATTCTTTTCCAATTCTTATTCGGTATTAATCAAGGTGCATAAAACCACAAATTGATCACAGATAATTCACAGAAAAATGTGGCAGGAAATAATTCATGCTTCTTCACTCCTTTCAGCTAACAAATTCATAGTTGGAAACATCATTTCAAACTAGGACAAGGTTAGGAATAAAAGTCCAAAATTTTTCCGAGTTTCCCACATGGGTTGGGATTCCAGTAGTGTATGAGGCAAAACTTGGCTCCAGCATGTGTTATTCTGATGCTTCATTATGCCTTGGCAAGACCACTTCACCATGATGTGCTCACTTTGAGTTAATTTGACTTAAGGGATAAAACTCGCAAATGAAAAGTTGACAGCTTGTTTCTCCTGAACTTAAGATACAGAATCATGTTAACACTCAAGTATTGCCACTGACTTGGAGCTGACCTAGAAACCAAACCATGGGCATAATTTATAACCACAGAAAAGAGACCAAAGTAGCTCTTTGGAATGATCAATCTATATATTCTGCAATCAGTCTCATTTCTTTTTAATGAGTTTTGCAGAAGGTGAATTACTAGTATTCATCTGTGCTATCCAGTCATGTTATGGAAATAAATTAGAAAATGTGAATATATTTTCCCCTTTTCTGTTATGTGTATTACATACTCCTCCATACACTCTTTGACAACTGTGGATGAGGGTTTTATTTTAATTTGTTTGTTTGTTTGGGTTTGTTGTTGTTTTTAAAAATTAGGGGAATTTCCTGACAAATACAAATGAAACCTTTACTAGATCTGCCTTTACAGAAATCTAGTCAGTGTTCAAAATTAGTAAAGTCTAACTCCAATAAATAGTTATAGGGTCTCAATAGTGCTGAAGTCAATAGCTGGTCTTGTAACAGTGTTATAGTATAAGCACTGCTGCAGGCCTGTACTAGTCTTGAACATGGGATCAAAGAGATAAGAGCAGAGAGACAGCATCTCTTTCACTTTATATTCCGCCACTCTAAGGATCTTTACATGAGTTCAATTCTCAGTGGCATTTTGTAATTGATTTTTTTTAATGTATCTTTTCCATCAATGTTTTTTCAGGAAGCTTTTCC
This sequence comes from Lanius collurio, assembly GCA_020086605.1. Taxonomy (NCBI): domain Eukaryota; kingdom Metazoa; phylum Chordata; class Aves; order Passeriformes; family Laniidae; genus Lanius; species Lanius collurio. The sequence continues at coordinate 2,452,831 of JACBWW010000061.1, read as the reverse complement.
AAGGAAGATCATCATCAAGTCAACATCAGAACAAGATAAGACCACATGTGTCTACTGCATGAAGGACTGTGGGGTGTTTACTCACCATCTCTACTAAAGATTCGTAAGCAGTGTGCTGGTAGGAAGATCTCTATATCCCATTGACTTAATATTTCTGTGTCATCAAGTATTCAATATATTGAATTTTTTTTAATTCAAGTATAGTAAAATAGTACCTAGCAAGGTACAGTCTTCAACCAGGTGAATTCAGTGGCAAAACTAACACATTAAAACAAATATTGATCTAACCAAACTGATTAAATGTCCACCGCAACACATTATAAGCCATATTCTGAAGTGAGTGGGTGATTGTCATTGCAGCTTTTTGTCCAGAGCTGCAAGTGTGCAATTTTTTTTTTTCCCAAAGCTCAGCATATTTACTGCGGAAATTGCTGAAATCTTCAGAAATCTGGCTATTTTTTTTGGTGAGATAAATAAAAGATGAGTTCTCTTTAAAAAGCACTTTTTACATACCATAATAAAAAAAAGTATCAGAACTTATGCTTTTCATTGCTTCCAATCTTGTGTAGACAGCTAGAAAACTAAATAACAGATACAGAACTCAACATAAACAGTTGACAAGCCAAAAAAATAAGTTTTTATCAAAAATACTGATGTTCAACTACTTACTTTTTACTGTGGTTTAGAAAGGGACCAGAACGTAAAAAAAACCAAAGTCACAAAATATACAGAAAAGTGACTGGAATACTACCCAGTAGGAAAGCCCTGAGGGTGCTGGTCAACACTCAGTTGGACATGAACTAGCAGAGTGCCCAGGTGGCCAAGAAGGCCCATGGCAACCTGGCTTGTGTCAGAAATAGTGTGGCCAGCAGGAACAGGGAAGTGATCATCCCCCTGTACTTGGCACTCAAGTCCTGTGCTCAGTTCTGGACCTTCAATTCAGGAAGGACATTAATGTGCTGGACCAAGTCCACAGAAGGGAAATGAGGCTGGTAAAGGGTCTAGAGAGTGAGTCCTGTGAAGAGTGGCTGAGGGAGCTGGGATTGTTTAGCCTGGAGAAAAAGAGGCTCAGAAGAGACCTTATCACACTCTACAACCACCTGAAAGGAGACTGTAGCCACATAGGGGTCAGTCTCCTCTCCCAGGCAAATAGTGGCAGGAGGAGAGGACATAGCCTCAAGCTTCACCAGGGGACGTTTAGGCTGGACATTAGGAATAATTTCTTCACAATAATGGTGATTAGATATTAAAATGGACTGCCCTGGGAGGGGGTGCAGTCACCATCCCTGGAGGTGTTTAAGGAAAGACTGGATGTGACGGTTAGTGCCATGGTCTAGTTGACAAGGTGGTGTTACGTCATAGGTTGGATTTGATGATCTCAGAGGTGTATTTCAATCTAAGTGATTCTGTGACTCTGGAATATGGAATATTCTGCTGCCAGGTTGTACATTCGTAAATATATTCAGCTTATTTTTATGTAAGCACAAATCCATTCTACCTATCTATCTACTCAATGAGCAGATGATTTCCAGAAAGAGATTTGAACTTTTAGAGAACTGAATGTTCTGTTGTCTATCTTTACACCACAACAGAAAAATTATGAAAAAAAAAAGAAAGGACCACTAAATAAGAAATTGGTGGTGTGGACATTTTGGTTAAGCACCTAAAATCAAGAACAAATGAAATCTGGACCAGTCTGGTTTTCTGAACACTTCCTTATTCACACAAACAATATTTGCAGGAGAAGCTAAGTCTGGCAACAGACTTAGTCTGCAGCTGACTCTTCCACAGTTCAAGTGAAATCCACAGGCACTGAACTATAGAGCATTCAGGAAATTCTCTCCCATGACACAAATTTCCCTCCATAATATCTAAATTTAAAAAGTAAAATAATTTAAAATTACCTACTTTCACAGAAGCTTTTATTTATAGTTAAGATTCTGAAATCACTTAAGATTGAAGACACATTGTTAAAAAAATCCTGACACTTCTTTTCTTCGTTAGTTTATGCAGCTGCTCTAGATAACCAGCTTTAAAGCTATAGCCAGCAGCCCCATGATTGGAAAAAGGGAATAAAGCTGACACTCTAGGAGGAGAAAAATCAGTTAAACATCAGAACCGAGTGCCTCAATTGCTCTGCACACTGTGTTGCTATTGTGAGTCTGTCTGCACAGAGTTTTCATACAGCTCTGAAAACGCAGTTTTCTCATTACTTCTTTTTCTTTTATTATAGAATACATGTATTTGTTATGATCAATTCTTGGAACGTCCTATTTCTTATGGAGAGATAGTTAACCAACATGTCTTAACAGAAAAGTACAAACCTTCTTTACCTCACAAGCCATGTTTTATTTATAAATTTGAGTTTGTGCAAGTACTACCCTTTGTATGGTGGTAATATCTCACAATTTTCTGTACCAGTAGGAAGGTTCCTTTTGCAACCCAATCTACTATTTTCTTTCAGAAGACAAGTAACAATATGAAGCAATATAATTTTTTTTTCCTCAATAAGAAAAACAATGGCAATCCAACCACTCTGCTATACATGCAGCCTGCTGTGTCAGCAGACAGCAGAAGTGGCTTTTGTAGATCCCACGAAATCCTTTCATATGCCTTATTTACAATTGTCTTATGTTACAATGTAAGATGTAACCAAAAGCATGTGTTCTATCACCATCTGTTGAAACCAGGTGGGTCAGTGTTCTTTATCTCTTCCCCATACATCCCTGATAACTCCCTCCAGAGGGATATCTTCTGTTAATGGGCCATCTAACCTCACTGCATGACTCATAAAGTTACATCATGCCATTGTGAGATGCTCTGCCCAGGGGGAGGAACCAAGTATTCCCACCTGTATATAATCTGAGGTTTGGAACACCACAGTCAGCCCTTACCTACTGCATTCCCAGAGGGGAAGAGCTACCACTGGAGCTTCAGGTGAACACCAGACCCTTCTACAGGATCACTGCTTCAACAGGACCACTTCATCTGGACTGCTACCGCCACCCTGCCCAGCAGGGTGTCAAGTTGTATCTTGACTCTGTCAGTGTTCTTGTATTATTACACTTATTTTAATTTTCCTATTAAACTATAATTCTGACTTGCAATCTCCCACTGGTTTGTTTTCAAACTACCGCAACAATAAAATTATATGCAACAATATATCAGCTGTGATAGTTTCAGCATGTAAGTGACACAAGGGTTGGGATTCATACCTCATAACATACAGAATGTAAACACTTATAAGTCTTTAGCCATTTTTCTACCCAGTTAAAGGTAAACAAAGACCTCCAGAAGTAATTCCTCTGACTTACCCTAAATGTCTCCAAAATTCCACTCTGGAGTTGTTTGCTTTTACAAATGCAATTTACAGAGGCTAATGCAGGTATGGTAATTTAACCATAAAATTCTTATCAGAGAAGAAAGAATTCTGTAACAAGGATAATTGGAAGAAGCCATATATCTCATATCTTACAATAAAGTTGGAAAAAGCACGTCTAACCCAGTAAGTGGACTTTGTGCTCTGAAGTCTATCTATGTTGTTTTTCACTGCATAAACTGGACTGAAAAGAGGTGCCCCTTTATATATGTTGTGACTTTACAGACCTTGATGTTATCTGACAGTATTGCAGTTTCAGAGTACTTTCAGTTTCCACTGGATTCCTGGGTGCCTCATTGTGTTGGCCAGGTGACAGGGTTATGGCTTTGAACCCTGCACACTATGCAGGTGATAGTTAGTGTCAGAGTTTTTCTATTAAGCTTAAAGCCTACTTTTTTTGCAGCAAGTTGCTTCCTTTGAGATAGGATTTTATGACTTTGTATCTTATATTTGCATGTTTTTCCTACCCAGGGAGATAATTCCAGCACAGTTTAGGCACATGACATTGAAGTATCCAAGAGCATTTATACTGAATCAGTTCAGACTTAATATTCTACAGTGACTTTTTTCTTTTTCTTACTCAGCAGAACCACCAGCTTCATTGTACATTTACATTAAGTGCAAATGGGGGCTATGGGAGGAGGAAGCTGAAAATAATTTTCCAGTCCCTTGGGTGTCTGTGGTTATTTTTGTCCTATAGCAGCCCCTGATGGAAAAGGACATGTGTCAAACCATACTCTGCCTGCCAAACCTGATGCTTCCTCAATGGCTTGTTGTGTTCCAGCACAGTCATCAATGACATCCAGGTACACTAAAATCTGGAACCAGTTTTCCTGCCATCTGCAGACCGGCAACCGCTCACTCTTATCACAATGAGGCCTGGATGCCAGAAGAATAAATAATGTTTATGATCCTTTTCTGACATATTTGTAGCCTCAAACAATAAGGAAAATGAAAAATATTTGTGTAAGAGAAGCAAAGCCGCACAGTGTTAAGATAAAGCACTTGGGAAAAGCTTTACTTAAAGTACGTGTCATGACATAGTGTCCAGGAAACATTTTTCACCAAGTGAAAGCATGCTAAATTATGCTCGTACTGTCTTCTCTTCCATGTGGTTGCTGACAGATGTTTGGAAAAGAAAATCTTCCTTTCTGCTAGACCTTAAAAGCTGTTTATTGTATATTTATAATGCTGAACAGTAAAAAAGTAAAACAAAAAGGGGAGTTCTGTGATGGAAGCAAAACACTTTTGTTTTCTTACTTAAGTTATATAGAAAAATATTAAAAGTTGGTTTTCCTAATAATATTAATAGCAATAACAACAATGACAATAATAGTAATAGTAATATCACTTATCACATGCAATGAATAATTAGACTGAAAAAAAAATTTATTGATTGTAATGTGTTTTGCCATACATCTTCAATGGAAAGAGAGTTCTGCAGGTAGGTTGTAGTAAAAACATACCTATTTTCTTTTATTTATCATGTTCTTCTCAAACAGTTCTCTAAAATGTGTACATTTCTAATAGGGGTAATATTCTCTTAGGATTAGGCTGAGTGAAAGCAGTGTTAATTTGCATGAAAGTGATTCATGTAATGGGGAAAGCTGGAGGAGGTGGGTGTGGGGAAGGGAAGGGATGGAACAATGTAAGACATGAAACACAGTGCAGGAAACAAACTGATTTAAAGACTTGGAATGACTGGTTATTTTTGCACCAGGATAACTGTCTTAAAGAGAAAGAGTAATTAAGTTTCAAACAATGACCGACAAAAAAATACGAGTAGCCTCAACAGGAAAAGTACCCTGCAATGGGAGACAAGTGTCTCTAGGTTATAGCCATGAGGAGTTTCATGTCTTAGAGCTGCTGGAGAAGTAAACTGTGTTTTACTGTAGCTTGTCAAGTTCAAGTGGCATAAAATGCTGCAGAGATAATATTCTCTTATTATCTTTTCAAAGTCCAAATTTCAGTAAGAAATTAAAATTTATATTTTTTTCCTTCATGCTAACAGCAATAGTCAATAGACTTAGAATGGTTAACTACATTACATAACCAAGATCTGTCATCTTTAAAAGATACCTTGCATGTGTTATGTATAGCTGTCTTTTAATTAAAGGACATGGAATTTGTTATGATACTTAGAATATAAACAAATATACTAGGATAAAAAGATAAATTGCTTAAAAATGTAATGGGAAATTAGCATTAGGTGAAATAGGGAACTTTGCTTCATGCAACCCTCATTTAAAAAGAAGTAGGCTACAAATGAGACAGTGTAAGTCTTCCCTCCCTGTTCCTGCTCTCCAGCTGCCAGGGGCTTACAGCACTGCTACCCAAGAAATATCATTGCCACAGAGCAGTACTGGAAAAGTCACTAATGTATTACCATGGCCAGCCACTGGAGCTCTCTATAATTTTTCACTGCTAATGAATGAGCAGTACTTGGAAATATTTATATGTCTTTCACAAAAAAAAAAAAAAAATTCATTATACTAAGGGTCACTTGTACCTTTGACAACCTTCTTGGTAAGTGTTATAAAAGCTATGTCTTTGAAAAGAGCATTTTAAATTTTGTAAATTATAAGGCCTGCCTACAAATGCAGAGCACTGCAGCTGATTTACTTGTTGGCCTAGAAACTCTGCTGTTGGGACAGTTAAACAAGTCCATAGTTTAAGTTCCACAGTAAATTATACACAGAAGAAACAGACACAGCATCTCACATGGAACTTCCTCCCATATTAAATCCTAGATCGTGTTGCAGCATTGAGAGATTCCAACATTATACACTGTTGTTGGGCTACAGTGACACACTACTTTCCATAGCCTTGATCAGTCCAGGCAACTCAAGGTTACTATGCTTTTTACTAAAGCCAATGATAAAGACAAAAAGGAATAAACTGGACTAAGAGCAAAGCTGCTGTGATGCCAGTGAGGGGCCCCAAGCCAATGCCCTGTTATAGGCCTTCTTTTCTTACATCATAAATTACTTAAAATGCTATCTAAATCAGCTTTATGTGGTCCTTATCACCTAGATCTCTGCAAATGCCCTAGCTGTTCTTCCTTAACACCAGATCCAATTTTACAAATAAACCCCACTGTCTGCTCAGTTTCCAAAATACTAAAACATAAGGTAATTACTGGAGACAATGTGATGGCAAAGCAAACTTTAACTGAAGACAAAGGAAACATTACTTTTCCATTTTCTCTGCAATGTTAAAGGTCAGTATGCAATAACCAGAATATAATTAGCACAGTTACACATTCTCTTTTGATGAGTGCCCAACTAGATGCACATCAGGTAGCAGCCTCGAACAAAAGAATGCTAATTCAACTATAGTGTTATACTGAGTGTTTTGATTTATAGTTCTTAACAAACTACTTTCTCCCTCTACTCTGAATTACAGTGCCTTGTGTTGAAGTGCAGTGTGATTAGAAACTGGCTGAGGCTGTGGCCTTTTGTGAGCAATGAAAACAAATATGTCACTCAAACATGTTTGGTTTACATCAACTCAGCAGCTCTCTTGGAGCTTGGTTTTCTAATATCTAACTAGGAATTTTTTTCATAATAGCTGATACAGAACTCAAGATATTTACATTCAGCATTGGGCAGGCTGTCCTTTCAAATTTAAGTTAATAACTGTAATATTAATCTTCCACATTTTGAGTAAATAAATGAAAATCTGGCTACATGCTGACAAATGTAAATCACTGTATACCAGCTGTCACCAGGGGGAACTATTAATTCATGCAGCAACTTTCAAGGCTGAACTATTATGGACTGGCACACCATAGAAGTACATAAATGTTTCGAAGACAGAGAACTAGCAGCTGTGTAATGACTAACCACAGGTTAAAAGCACAGAGATAGATGAAAAAAATTCAGCTAACACAGTAATTAAAACTGGGCAAAGAGTTTATAGATACTATATATATAATAGACATTGAATGGCATATTTACATTATATGACCCTAATGTATTTAAGATATTACTTTTGTTGAAAGTAAATAAAATATGATTCAATAAAGTCCACTGTAGGATGATATCAGTGACCCATGAGAGATTCCCATCATAAATCCCCCAATCTAAAGCAACATTGTCTTGATATTTCATGCTTATTCCTACATTTCTTGGCAGAAAGGCTGCTATTAGCCATGAAGAAAAAAAGGCACATTTGGCTCTCTCTCCCACAGCGCCCCCAAGCTGTTCTCCGATGGGCTGCTCTCGATCTGTTAATCCTGCAGCCCGTGTTGATACCAGTTGTTAAATCTCATGAGATTCCCTTTGGCCCAATTCTTGGGCTTGTGCAGATCCCTCTGGATGGCATCCTGTCCTTCAGGTATGGCAACCACACTGCTCAGCTTGGTGTCATCTGCAAATTTGCTGAGGGTGTACTTGGTGCCTTCATCTGTGTCATTACTGAAGCCATTAAATAACACTGGTCCCTGAAGGACACCATTTGTCCCTAATGTCCACTGAGGCTCTAAGCTGTTGACTGCTACCCCCTGGATGCAACTATAATGGATGATGTGACTCTGGTTAACCACTCTGGATAACAACTTTCTTATCCATCTAACAGTCCACTCATCGAGTCCATCTCTCTCCAGTTAAGAGAGAAGGCTATTCTCAGGAACTGTGTCCAAAGCTTTGCAGAAGTCCAGCTAAATGACAGCTGTAGCCCTTCCCTTGTCCAATGATGCAGTCACCTCATCAGAGAAAGCCACTGGGTTGGTCAGACAGGACTTGATCTGTGTGCAGCCATGCTGGCTGCCCTGAGTCACCTCCCTGTCCTCCATGTGCCTTAGCAAGGCTTCTAGGCAGATCTGTCCCATGGCCTTCCCAGGAGCAGCGGTGAAGCTGACAAGTAAGTAGTTCCCAGAGTCCTCACTTCAATCCTTTTACAGATAGGTACAATGTTTCCCATTTTCCAGTTTCCTGGGGCTTTGCTTGACTACCATAATTTTTCAAATATCATGGGGTGTGGGTTGGCAACAGCAACCATATCAGCCAATTCCCTCAGGAGTCTGGAATGAGTTTCATTGGGTTCCATAGACTTATTCAGGTTCCCCAGGTGGTCGTGAACCTCATCTTTATTTACAGTGGGAGGGACCATGCTACCCCAGTTGAGTTCCTCAGCCTTCTCCTCATCTGTTGTTACCTGTCCATCAGCATTGTTTATCAGGTGGAGTACACCTTCTTTGACCTTTCCTTTCTGGCTTATGTAGCAGGGGAAGCCCATGTTCCGTTCAAGCTACCCCTTGGCCTTCCTCATCCCATCTGTACACAACCAAATTTCATCTCTATACTCTTCTCAGGTTACCTGTCCTTGTTTCCACTGCCTGTGCATTTGTTCTTTTCCTTTAGTTTGACCTGTGGTTCCCTACCCAGCCACGCCAGTCTCTTGCCTTCCTTACCTGATTTATTGCTCCTGGGGATTGCTGGGGACTGCAGTTTTCTTGACACTGATTAAGCCTCTGTTGGGTTACTGCATCTAGTTTCAGGCACAACATTTTCAAAAAGGCAGACAAATTGGAAAGAGTTCAGAGGAGAGCAACAAAAATGATAAAATAAGATCTGTGGGAAAAGGTTAAGTGAACTGGGCATGTTCAGAGTAGAGAAAAGAACACTGAAGGGAGGCATGACATGTCTACATCAAGTTGCTATAAAGAGGATAGGGACAAATTATTCTCCTTAGTCAATGAGGACAAAACAAGAACTAATGGGCTTATGCTGCAGCAGAGAACATCTAGGTTAAATGTAGAAGAAAAACTTTAACTAATAGAAATAGTTAGAAATACAACATGCTGCCAAAGCAGCCTGAAAAACTCCCTCTGAGGCTTTGGTTTGTTCATGCTTTGTATCAGGTAGAGGGAGGATCACACTGGTAGAGGTTAGGGCTCTAGCCAGCTTCCTTCTGCACTGCAGATTTCTGATGTGACCTTGGGCAATCCAGTTAGCAGCACATTTCAGCTCTCTAGCTGTAAAACAGTGAGAAAAACAATTCCCTAGCTCTCAGAGATGCTTTAAGGATAATTTGTTAAAGATTCTTAGATATGAGCCATCTAAGCAACTATACAAATTAAACATTGAAACCTTCCACAGTGCAAAGGCACCAACCCCCTGATGTACCTGCAAGTGCCTTCCCATCCAGAAGGCTTCTGTGAGTGCTCCAATGGGCTTTAGCTAACACATCCAGTCTAGGATGCGTTTGGATTATCCAATCTAAGCTGCATCTGCGAAAAGAAAAAGTACAGAGTAACAACAAAAGAAAGGAGCTGCATTTCCTACCAAAAGTAATTATCAATTATAAATTCTTTGAAAAACTCAAAGTAGCAGCAGCAACATCCCACTAAAATAATTGAGGTTTTGTGATACTAAAAGTAGAGGAGAATGTGAAAGAAAACATTGCAAATAAATTTAGTCAGTTTAAAGCTGTGATATTTTTTACCCAGCATAGACTTTCTAAAGAATTTAATTACATTAATACTAATACTAATTATTATTATTATTACTACTACTGTTATTGTTGTTGATGCTCTTGTTATTATTCTATTCCTGTATAAAACTGATGCAGTTTCATCTTACTTGTTTAACTCTATTGAAGGACAGAACGCACATTTCCCTGGCTCTGAATACTCACAATTGTTTTGTGGGACTCACAATAACAAAATGCTGCATTTTCCAAGCTATTTTGTCCCATAACTTCTTCAGCTATAGCACATCTATTTCTCATTCCCCAACCTGCTCCCCATTAGCTCAGCTGACACATCAGACTGGGGTTACCTACAGTAAATGCAAGTGCAAGGATTACTTTTCCAAACACATCTCACAATCCAGGCTTTGCTACTGTAGTAGAAGCAATCACTTTGAAGAATTTGTACTTAAATTATGCAGTGTAAAATAAAATTAGGCATCCTCTAACTCCTCCATTGCAATAGAAACCCTGAATAAACATCTGAATAAAAGACAGCTATGAGAAAGAACTGATTTGCTATTAGCATGTAGAGCTCAAGAGGCAGCAAAATAAGTAACAAAACACTGCCACCTAAAACATTTACATAAAAATAAACTGAAACCATGTCAGATTCCTAGTGCTGAAACATAAAATGGGACACATTTCGAGAAAAGAATGAATGTGTCTCCTCATGGGCAGAAGTAGTTTCACTGACTAGCAGCTATGCAGGAAAAAAAAAAAAAAGTGATGTAAATGACAGAATAACTGGAAAGTAAGCCATGAGTCCAGGTGGAGCAAATGAAAAGCATGACACAAGATCTCAGAAGACCTTGACAGCACACAGGCACAATGAGCTACATTAACCCAAATCCTATAGGCATTTCATCTGGGAAGTAAAATGTTTACTGCATGAGTTATGTGCTATATGCTTATACATATGCATCTCTACACTCACTACAAAAGCCTTTCAAGTAGAATTGTGTGAACCATGGATGTTTTTTTTTAATTCAGTTGAGAAACCAACAACAAAAACTCAGCTTAATATTTGACTTTATTTTCAAGTTATTTCAACCATCTTCTAATCCTCTGGGGAGGAAATGTACAGCAGAATGTGAAATGAAAAAGTTTGTTCGAAATAAAGAGCTATAACATTTCGTTTCAAAAAGCAAAAAGAAACACGAAAAAGACTGGTAAGGAAGAAAAAATCTCCAAAGGGAAAATAGAGATGCAAGTCTAACTTTGAACTTGGACACTTCCCACATTGTAATCAAGTGACTTGCCAGCCTACCACACTTGTATACCAGAGAAACAAGTGAGAATGAAACTGCGGGGAGTGTGGAAGCAGTTCTGCACTCACAGTACTTTCTTTCATCTCGTAGTACACATATTTGTGCAGTTGATACATTTACCAGTTGTATTTTTTTATGTTGCAGACAACAGTTTGCCCAATAGCTTGTAGACAGTGCTTTGCTAAAAAAAAAAACAAAACCAAACTGACAACCAAAGTAATTAAAGGTTTTAATAACGCAGAAGCAGTTCTTGTGTACACACTACACAGAAGATGATCTGTGAGGGTTTCACATGTGTACTCCTCAGTGACTCAGTTTTAGACAAATTATTTTCTGCGTTTGGATCAAAAAGGAAATAATTAAATCCTTTCTTCTCTTTTTGAAATGCTCTTGAAAGGTTATTTATCTTAGCTCCTATGGAAATAATACAGATATTCTGCTTCAGACTTCAAGGAGCACTGGATGTCATTGAAAAAAACAGGATGTTGCCAAGTATTTCCTGGCATTATTTAGTACTGAATCATATTGCAATACATAGCATCACAGAATCATAGAAACTTTTAGGTTGTAAAAGACCTTTAAGATCTTCAGTTTCGACCATAAACCTAATATTGCCAATTCCATCACTAATCCACGTCCCTAAGTGACACATCTACATATCTTTTAAATATCTTCAGGGATTCTTGATGTGACCAAGTTCCTAGGTATTCTGTTCCAGCACTTGACATCCCTTTTAGTGAAGAAATGTTTTTTCCTTATATCCAAAATAAACCTCCTCTGGAGCAACTTGAGGCCATTTCCTTTGGTCCTCTCACTTTTTACCCAGGAGAAGAGACCTACTCTCACCTTACTAGAACCTCCTTTCAAATATTTGTAGAGACAAATAGGGCCTCCCCTTTTTGTCAGGCTAAACACCCTCAGCTCACTCAGCTGCTCCTCACAGGACTTGTATTCCAGACCCTTCCCCAGCTCCATTGCCCTTCTCTGGACATGCTCCAGCACCTCAATGTCTTTCTTGTAGCAAGGAGCCAAAAACCAAACACGGGACTCAAGGTGTGGCCTCACGAGTACAGGGGGACAATGACTGCCCTGGTCCTGCTGGCCACAGTATTGCTGATACAATCCAGGATGCCACTGGCATTCTTGGCCTCCTGGGTACACTGTTGGCTCATATTCAGCTGGCATGTTAGGCTAAAGCCATAATTAAATATTTTAGTAAGTTTCATGTATTTATTTGCATTTGTTTTCCTTCAAGCTTTATGATTGGAATGATGCCAGTAATAGAGGGGAAACATGTTTGTCTTTCTGAACTGTCACTGATGACACAGATAAGTAAAATGGATGTAGGTGTTTCTGTTTTGTTTCTTACTAATGAGGATTTTCAAGTGTTTCAATAATGAAGACTTTGACATTCAAAATGTTTGCATCTATTGCCCTCATCAGAGTATACCATGAGGAAGAATGCCCAAATTTTGTGCTGATAAGAAATACAGGGGTAATCTAAGAAAGAAAACAGCAGCTAGAGAAAAAAAAATGAGCAAATGTAATCCCCCAGGTTTAGTGTAGTAAAGCACATGTGGAGGATCACTTTGACTTACAAAAAATATATTGCCACCAGTGCAGCTAGTGAGTGGTTAGACAGTGGAACGACAATAGAGCCCACAGGCCTCTCAAGTGCTAAAATGAGAGAAGTAACAGGCAAAAAACCCCTGTATTTGCTGGAAACTACTGTTTTCATCTGCGTATTTAGGCCAATGCCAACTATTCTACTCCCCTGTGTACTATTAGATTATTTGACTTGATCAATTAATCTAATTTTACATTGCTTTGGGGAAGAGAAAATCAACTAGAGGAACATATTGATGGTTCAGATGTTTGATTCAATCTTCTCTATCTACAACAAATTGAACATACCTCAGTTTTCTTGAGCTCAACTGGAATCAGACAAGGCAGTTCTCTTGCCAAGTGCCTCCAGCTCTTGGTAGGTGTGTGAATCGACACGTACAGGTAACCAAAGGCAACCATCAAACCACAGCTGAAATGCAAAGAGTATACTTATTTCACTACCTTGCTGACAGCTCCAGGCAGCAGAGACACATGGGGACACACAGGCTCAGTTAGGCTCAGCTCATCCTGGAGGGCAGCAGGGCTGGATGAGGGGCTCTCTGCATCTCACTATAGCAAAAGCTTCAGGCGTGCCTGTGAGAGTGTGTTCTCTCTCCACAGGAATTCTCCTTCTCAAAACAGGGAGAAGTTGGACATTAGGCATAAAAAGTGAGATTTTCCCACACTGACATTTTTAGCATTCACAGCTGCAAGGTCACTGTGAGTGACACTATTCCCTCTTCTGAGAAATCTTCCAGCTTTAACCCTTTCCTCTCAACAGCAGGTAACATTCAGCTTCCAAAATAATCCTTTCATCCTTTCCTCTATTTTGTTATCCAGTTACTTAAAACATGTACTTTCCTTCCTTGCTAGCCTGTTGCTTTCCTTCTTTCTCTGAGCTTTTGTTTCTCTGTCACAAACTCTCATACCCTTAAAAACACAAAACCCAAGAAAATACCTCCACACTGGTATGTATTTCAAATGTCCTGCTGGTGACTGCTAGTTGTTTCAGTTGGATAATTCTGCTGGGGCATTTTCACAGATCCCCACCATTATCCCAAATGATACAATGCTGTTGGCATTCCCAAATGAAAACAGAAGGCATAACCAACTTCGAACATTTAATGAACAATTGCTGTGCATCAGGAATCCTGCTGTAAAAAAACATAGCCACAAGCTAAGATACAAGAGGAGGACTGGTTAGAAACAGAAACTTAAATAATAGATCAGAAGATCACTTTTGCTAGGAATGGAAAAGAAATCTGGCATATGAAGACATCGAAAGGTACTCTCAGGAATAGCATTGTTTAGATCTACAAACTTCTAACTGTAGCATTGTCTTAAGAAGGTAAGAAAATACATTTAAATGTTGGCTTGTAACCCTTTTTCTCTGATAAGAAAAAAATAAAATAATGCAAGGAGAACTGGTTTAAAAATTGAAAGAAATCATAGCTCAACTTTACTCTCCCTTATCACTCTAATTACACTTGAGTTTTAGTACAAAAATGGTTGGAATGTAAAAATTATTTCTTTCCAAGTGGAGAGCCAAAGCCAAAAAGAAAAATTTCTCATCAGAATTTGTTTAGTTGAAATACATTTGTTCTACCAGAGACCAAACTAAAAATATGTAATAAGCATTATTTGTTCCCTTCCTTCATCCCTAGGCAATATTGATATTCCTTCCTGCACCCCAATAAAATGGAGATGCAGCAGCTCCTCTAAAAAATCCAACCACTGGAAAGCAGAGTGAGACTTAGAAGGAGCAGCCTTCCCTATGGCAGAGATTGAGTTTGCATCAACAACACTCATGGGAATTAATACTATATAAGAGAGTAGATAAAAAAATATGTTTCATATCACTTCTTTTTTGATACCTCTACTAGTTTTAGACTCCTGCTATTAGACACATCCCTTTCTGTTGTTCTCCCTTGACACTTTTTGCAGTCAATAGAGAGGAACAGGCTTTTTTAAGGTGTTTCTTCTGACCCATTTTAAATATTTGCTTTAGGATGAGATAAACTGTACTTCCAGTAGTGTCTTACTTTCTTTAGGGTGAGTCATACTAGTTCAGACATGGACATCTACATTGCATACCTTCACTGTAGACATCTGTAACTTGTCATTTATATCCCAGACAAAAAAGAAAACAAGACCAAGACAGAAAAAGAGGGAGAAAGACTAAGAGAACAAATGATACCAGAATCCCCAGTATGTGCTGTAACCTAAAATTCTAAAGCTAAGAAGTAACAAATTTAAAGTTAAAAAAAAGATAAAAAGGATAAGAAGTCAAACAGCATCTCAAAAAGAACTCAAATACATCAGTTCATCTACATGAAGTGGGTGAGAAGAAACATATTATCTTTTTCCCTTAATTTTAGACTCACCACTACTGCATGTTAGTTCTGTGTGGTATATATGTTAGTCTCCTCATAAAAATATATATTTCAAAATATACGAACTCGAGGAATGTTAATTTTTCCTAAAAGAAAAAATGAAATAATTTTTAAAATGCATCTTTTTTTAAAATCACAGTAAACATTCTTTTTCCTGGTTTGGTTGCATTTCCTTCTGACTCCTTCTAAATAATTCTAGTTGTTTTCACACTAGTTAAGTTGTTTACAAACACCAATTTTGGACAAAAGAAGGGAGTTCAACTTCTCTGCATTACTGTTATAGCTGGACTCAAAGCCATCAACTCCGAGAGGGTTAAAGTGTAATTAACAGATTTACAGATGAAATCATATGACAATGAATTATAATTACTTCAGGGGATTTTTTAATTTTCAAATTATCATGTCATACAAACTCAACAATTTGAAAAAATTCCTTTTTTTTTTTTCCAGAATAGGATGAAATTCAAAAAACAGAGAGTGGAAAAGAGTATTAATAAAAGAAACAATGCAGAAATCTTTCCCTCCGTAAGTGGAAGACATTACTTTTTTTTTTCTTGCAGTTATGGAAAAGGCACATATAAAAACCTGTCTTTTTCAGATTTATTCATGTTACACTTTTCCTCATTTTCCAAACAAAAAGAAGTCTGTAACATTTTGTAAAAGACCACAGCTTAAAAGATCACAGTTTTTGAGCACATTTTTAAAAAGTTTGTACAGTTCTTTAACAGCAATGGAGGTTGATAGCAGGAGTATTAATGGGAAGGACTGAGTATGATGGGGATTTTTTATCAGTCTTTTGTCTCTTATAGACTTGATATGGTTTGGTACTTCAACTGTTTGTAAATTCTTTCTCTAGGAGTTTTACTATTCAGTTATGCAATATTGCACTTCAGGTAATCTTATTTGTAAATGAATCCATAGGATTGCTGTTAATATGTAGTTTAATTTGCTAGGCACAATCTTGAAAAGTCATAAACTCACTTTGCATCCTTGCATACTCATATATTAAAGAGGTATAATTTATAATAAACATCTGCTTTATAATATTGATGTGACAGAAGGCATTAGACAAGGAGAAAGGGCTTTAGGTGTGATACACCAAGCACAAATATGCACATGTATAAGTAAACCTTTAAATTAGATCTGAGTGATTTTCTTATGCCAGTCCAAGGATTATTAATACACATGTCAATGTCAAATTTAATAAAGCTGTTGCATTAATTGTAACTATGGTGTCTTGTACTAACACCTGTCAAGGTGTTTCTGGTGCAGAAAATCTTTGTCATGAATGAGCTAGATAACATAAATTATAAGTGAACTAGCCTTTTACCTCAGGAGATCCAAATTCAAATACTGCTTTTAGTCTCAAATGAGTTGTTTATCACACCCCACTGAACCCCGAAATATGGCACAGTTCTGCATGGCTGGAAATCTGGACTCAGGAGATGTGAAGGATTGGAATATCAGGCTGTATCACTAATCAAGATTATGGTGTATTGGCAGAGACAAATAGGAAAGTGTACAGCAAAAGCCAGCTCCTTCCCTCACAAGCCAGCACTATTCATATCTTAAATTCCATAAGCAGGATGTTTGTTAGCAAAGTTTGGACAGAAAAATAAGATGCTGTTACTAATGACAGCTTTTTCAAATCAACCTCATACAACTGTCAATGATATTCTCCCATCAGAAGCAATAGTATACACGTGAACATTAGTCAGTGCTACTTATCTCTGAAATGCTGAATATCAATTTTGAAGCTTGAATGCAAAGTTCTATAAAGACTGCAATCCTATAAGTTTCCGTTTCCTACAGAACTGCTGTCATATAAAATAAAATTATAGAGAAGCACCACATTCATGGAAAAAAAAAAGGAAAAATTCTCAGTGGAAAGTCAATAAAAAGTATTTTTATGCCAATAATATAATATATTAATATCTCTTTACAGAAATTTTATCCATTCAATTTTCATTAGAGGTAAGACACCATACCAGAAGATTAGGTCTATGCAGAATAACAACTTACATTCATTTTTACAAATATACAAAGCCAGCTAAAGAAAACTCATCCCATGTTCTTGCATACAATATGCAGTACCCATGGGAGGAGGCCACCATTTTTCATCAGTGAGCAGAAGAGTGAAGAGGAGGGCTCTGGCAGCATCCACACGAACTTTTGTAGAGGCAATGGTGAAGCCACATTCCAACTTGACGGACTCGTCATTGCAGGTTCTCTTTTTCACACATCTAACTAGGTTTCAGCAATGCAGTACTAAGAACCTCTTGCTGAAAGTGCAGGTGCAAACCTTCAACTTAACAATAAAATGTTTATATTTTTAGAACAAAGCAAGGAAAACTCTTATTAGCACAGGGACAAGTTGTCAATTTGCAAAGCCCTAGGCTAACTTTCAGCATCCCAAAGAGAGATCTGCTATACTGCTTCAAAGAAAGGAAAAAGGAAACAACATACCCTCAGCATACATAAGGCAAGATGTAGAGGGTGGGTACGAGTCAGAGAGTGATTGTTCAAACATACCCCAATAAATCTCGAGTTCTCTATTAGCAAACATTAAATACATCTCTCTACAGCTTTACTAGAACTATCTGCTGGAAGATAACAAAGAGGAGGGGAGAAGAATTTTACCGTTCCTGTCTTCCTAAGGGAAACATCCCAGCTGAACAGACTGAGCTCTCCAAAACTAAAATGAAAAGAGCCTACTCAGCAGGTAGGTTTTTACTATGAGGTTTTATTGCAGTAAACAAAGCTCACAACCCCATGGGAAAAGCAGGAAGGGGATAAATCTGAGTTTTACAGTATTTGCATACCAACAGAGAAACTTAGAGGGCAAATTTTTGTCTTTCTTTGTCAATACGAAACTGCCTCATTTTGGTCTTAAATGAGTATTTCATGATGTTAATGTACGCTGGACTTTGTCTTAGTACAGAAACTTCCAAATGGCAGTGTTAAGTGAAAAAGACTACTGACGTTACAAAAACTTTTTAGAATTGTAGAATTGCATGTTAATCAAGAGCTATGTTATGAACTAGCAGTCCAGTAAGTAATATATATTTTATAAAAGGCCTAATACATATTTAAACAAATAGACAATTAATGCTTCAAAAGGTAAATGTGCATTCAGCTATTTATTGAAAGAGCAATCCAATTTCAATATCCTTTAAAAAATAAAAATAGTATCTGCACAAACATACATAAATGGATATGAAAACCAATTCAAAAGCCACAACTCCTTAATAATAAGCAATAAATAAAAGTCCAAATGAAGACCAAATGTTATGCTTGCTTGTGTTTATTATGGAAAAAGATTGTATAGGAAAAATAAGTCTCCATAGTTCACATGCTCTTGTCTATGTTTTGTAGCTGGCACAATCTTCTGTAACAACACAGACCAATAAGCAGTGTTTTGACACACTGATTTTGTAATAGAGTAAGAAACAGATAGTGAATAAGTAATGTGTAATTGGTAAATAAAAAGCACAGAGACTTAGGGAATACAGATCACTTCATTCAGAGCAAGTTTTCTGATGTTTATTTATTTTTATTTATCTTTACATTTATAAAATCAGCATTAGAAGGCTAGAGATATGCATATATCTCTATGTGTCTTGTGTCTGCCTTCTACCTAAACAAGATGTAACTATGATTTCTATTTCAAAGAGAAACTGGTAATAGAGTCAGATTTTTCTTTGATAATCTTGTTTTTTTATGAAAATGTTCAAATCCTGCTCTTCATAACAAAGTAGGAAATCAGCAAGAAATAAACAAAGAAATTAAAAATGTTTTAAACATTTTTTTGGACATAGTTGTTAGTGCTATTTTCAAACAGAACTTTTCTCAAAAGTTTTTACTCTTACCTTTTCTTCAAACTGCACTCTCAGTATTTGCTCGAAATACATCTGATCCTTGCTTACAGCCTTGCCTATCTGCTTCTCTGGAGTTGCATCTCTCTCACAGAGGCGCACATCTTCAAAAACAGTTGCTAGCAAAGCTCCTTCATCCATATGGGCACATGTACATTCTCTCAGTGCTTTGGACAGGGACAAGTGGCTGAATTTGGGGTGGGGGGTGCTATTGTTTTACCATGTGGCTCCATTAAAGATCATAACTCTTAATTATAATGATCTAAATGAACTGAAAGTAGATTTTGTCTAATGAGTAAAAGATGCAGATGTAAAAGTATACTATAAAAAGTATACTATAAAAAGATTCATGCAGAACTCTAACATTATAGCAATACTGCATTTCTTACAGGTATGACAGACTGTTTTAATGAGGGAAATCCTTACAACATAAATAAGAGAGCGATGAACTTGGAAGGAAAGATGAAGTGATATTTCTTTAGATGTTCAGAGATGATTTATTCCTCCAGCTGCATGGATGGAGTTCCCAGGCAGACTCCAGTTATGGGACCCTGCTCTCTTCCTGGGCCCAAACCACCCAATCAGGAACAGGTATGGGGCACGAGTGACATGGGGACAGGGACAGACCTATACCCTGCAGGGTCCCTCCCCTGGGGATTTCATGGGAAGGCACCTCCCCAACAGACCAAAACTATTCTAGATGCTTGACATTCTCTTTCAAGGAACAAAGAAAAGCTCAGCGTTAAAAAAGGTCATTCAAGAATTACTCCAGCGCATTGCTCTAAGATCATACAGTCACTAGAATGGCCACTCAGTGAGTACACGTAGTGGTGATTGAAGAGAAAAAGAGGTCACAAGTTTTTACTGAAATACAGGTAAAAAGAATTATGCAAGACTTTTAGAAAAGTTAAAAGGAAAAAATACTGAAGTATTTAGACAATCCAATAATTATTTTCTAGCATTATATCAAAAGATTTCTGGCAGAAGTTTTTAAGTGAAAAGTCTACCTTAGTTCATTTACTATGTCTTTTGATTCTGGCACAGAATGTTCTAAGAGCCAGAAAGCTCATGTTTTGATCTTGAGAAAAAAAGGCAGAAGAATATCACCTATATCTCTGGAAAGCTTTGTGGAAAAACAGAACAACAGATTTCAAATTAAACAATCAAGCATGCAGATTCCTGGGACTAATTAACCTGGAAAACATTGCAAGTCATAAAAGGTTATGAGTTTGTTTTTGATGTAATTAAGACTGTGATCATCATGCTAGCCCAAAATGACAGGGAAGAAATACAAAAATTGCAATGGTAAAGTATGAAAGTGCATTTGTAATGACAAACAGGAGTGCTTCTGTGGAAAGTCAGACAGATACTTGCAAACCTTCATAAACATTTTCAAAGATCTTAAGAAAAGAGTCCTTAGTCCAAAGGTGCTTTGGCAGGGAAAAGGAAATCGTTTCCAGATTCACATTCAGTTCGGTAAGAGCAGTCTAGTCCTAATCATCTAATGAGTAATAATTGTTAAAGAGACCTTCCTGTCAGTACAGTCAAACACAGACGGAGACTCTCTGTAGCCTTAGTAACTGGATATGGCATGGCTCACGTCTTTCACTGCAAGAGGCCAACAGTATTTGAAAAAAATGTTTTGTTTGGCATGTATTGTTAAATCTTAGGCAGCAAACTCCAGGAGACAGGATCTCCCTCTGGAGGTGTTCACAAGCATCTACTGCTTTTTAGTCTCTAAAGAAGTGAAGCATGCATTTTTAGAAAGCTTGTCCACTAGCTGCTGAAATGCAATTGCCAGTAATGTGACTAAGCTGGAATAAGAGTATCCCATTCCCGAAAAATAAAAAAATACATTTCTTTTATTATGGCAATTAGATTTGCAAATCAAACACAAGTCTAAGAAAGTTTTGAGAGTTGCAGACTGTCTCTCCAGAGCACTTGACAGTAGTGAGGTAGTATAGATTAAAGTGTGAGATATTGGTACATCAAACTGAATTTTTAACAGGTACCCTAGAAAAGTATAGAGATCATGATCCTCAGAATAATTGCTCAGGAGGGGGAGCTGCAGAAAGTGGTCCCAACTCTTAAGATTGGAATGGTTATCACCGGTCCCAACTCTTAAGATTGGAATGGTTATCACCTGTCACTAATCTTATCTGAAACCAGAGCTCTCAGATTTACGTGAAACTCTTTAAAGATACCACACATGGTGAATTCAGGGGTAACATGGGAAAAAATGTTGAAAAATATACAGTAAGACCATTTAGGCCTACCAAAATAAACGACAATGTTTGGAAACAATATCTGTAAGGTAAATATTAGTGTTTACCTCATACAGCAAGAACAAAAGCCCTGCTAGAAAAGAACTCATATTTGTCACAGGAGGAACTGCACATAGAACAAAAATCAGGCATAGATTTACATTAACTGAAGAAAGTCATTGCTCCTATGCTCATAGTCTCATCCCCGAGCCAGCTTTGCAAATGGATATTACAGCTGACTCCATGAGTATTGTACCCATTCCTGCCAAACCTACTATGCTTAACACAGTAACATCTAAATATGGATGTGAGGATTTTGGTTACAGACAACAAAAACCTTGCAGAGGAGTTAGATGCACCCATACACATGAGGGCAAGCAATTTGCAATGTCTTCCTCTAGAAGTGTTACTTACCATTTTTGACTTTTTTCAGTGGTAGTTCGAAAATATCTGAAAATGTAGCTCAAATTCAAAAAGCCTGTGAAATCAGCCTCTGATCATCTTATAATTAAGTTGAAAGATAACATCAATGAAGCATTACATCTTGACAATTTATTTTTTGTGAGAATTAATTGCAAAAAAATGAAAACAAAACTGTCGTTCCTGAAAGAAGCTTACAGTAAAAAAAAAAAAAAAAAAAAAAAAACGCATAAGGATGCAAGGGCACATTCAAATAAAGAAGTGATAAGAATGGCAAGCTGCCAACAATTAATGTAAAAGTTAAATGAATCTAGCACATAACATCTCTTGCACCTAAATAGTTTTCCTATTTATTGTTGTTCATTGTTGTTTTCCTATTTATTGTCGTTCATCAGACAGGATTATAGAACGAGTGAAACATTCTTAGCTTTCCTGAGAAGAAGGAATGCTGTCTGCCATCTTGTCTTAGATGCTTTCAGCAAGGGAACAATTTCATCAGAATAAGTCAAATAAGAGATCATGCTATCTATATGAACAGGATAACTGGATTTTGCCACTAGCACTCTCATATCTCCAGAGAAGCTTGCAAGTACAAATTATGACTGAGCAAACCCTGTAAGGCACAAAAATTAAGATGAAAAAGGAAATTATAAGCAATTTTAAACTACACAAGTATTGCTCAAGTGAATATGTTGAGTTTAGAAACACTAAGATAATTGAATGTATTTTTCCATCTTGAAATGAAAAATGCATTGAAAAATGCTAAGTTGAACTTATAAAACCTAGATATTTGGAAAAGGACAATACCTTAATCTTCAGCAGATAAAGAAATTTTCAGAACCTTTTATTTACTCAGACCAAAACTAAAACATTCTACTTAGAGTGAAACAGAATGCAATTTTTGCAATGTTGTGATTTAGCCAAAAAACTAAAACAAAAAAAGCAGTGTGAAGTTTTCATACTCACCCTTTTTTTATGTAAGTGGGAAATCGTTTGTAGACATCCCACTTTTCAGGTGCTCACATAATGTAATGAAATTTACCCTGCTCAAGCTCCAGCAGTACAGACATAATTTTTACTGGAACACGAGTGAAGAAAACCTCTGCTGACCATCCTGTATAAGACAAGTATATACTTGATGAATGCTTCATAACTAACACTAAGCAGATAATACTTCCAGGTTTTCCTGTATTTCACCCAAAATATTAGCAGAATATTAACTGTTTCATCACGGAAGGAAAATTTAGAAGCCATAAGTCAACAGCATGAGTATGAGTGAGCTAATGAAAGACTCTTTTTAAGTCCTCTCCCACTACTCAAAAATAAGGAGGCTGCTTTTGTGTGGAACCTTTCACCCTGAATTTCAGAGCTTTAAAAGCAAAGAGGGCAGACTAATAGACTGGCACAGTGTTTGTGTGTGTGGACAGCAATATGTTTAGGATAACTGCAGGATTATTGGTGGGACTGTATGTGTCACAAAAATCATGCCTAGCCTACATGCAATGATTTTACAAGTATTATCACTGAAATTCTTTTAATAATATGTAACTTTCTTCACAGAATTTATCAACACATGGGAATAAAATAGTATTTTTTTATACAGCCTACAGAATGTAGGATGACTTGTCAGGAGCTGAGCCTAAAGGTATAAATCAATAGATCCTTGCTAGTGTGATCAAGAGCCTATCTTTCAAAAATACCACAAAAGAAAAGACCCACACACACAGAAACAACATTTGCAGCTCTCCATTGGTGTTGCAGACTCTGGTCCCTAAGGCTCCATCATGTTTTAAGCAAAAAAAAAGGCAGATCAATAACACAACGATCAAAAAATTGAAACAGTTCCTCTCTAAAAAAAAAAACCCTTACATATTACTGCTATTCTTGCTGCTATTTCAGCTATTATTAAACATTGTGGATAATGCTTTTGTAATGGATTCTGTAGGGTTAACACAGCAAGACCTTACCTATTCTATCACCAAACAATGGGTATAATTGAAGCCTTAATTAAAACCTGTTTTCATTTACTCAACAAAGTTTAATTTCCAATTGTACCAAACTTTAAACAATGTATTGATGGATTGGGGGGAGGGTAACAGTACTGTAATGAGCATGTGTCTGTGTACTTTCACGCCTGCAAACCTGTACCTCACACAGATTACATGTAGCCATGTATTTAGGACAGAAGTTCACACATCTGTCTAAATAGATGCAATCTTTACCTATGTTTGTGGGACTCTCAAGGTACCAGTTATTCCAAAAAAATAGCAAAAAAAAGGTATAGGTAGTATTTTACCCTGAAACATTGAACAACTTACTGTAGTCAGTATGAAAATACAGACCAGTCTAATGAAGCCATCAATAGCAAATCAGGACATTTCAGGCATGTCTCCAACAAGCAATGGAGTTTGATAGGAAAACTCTGGAATACCCTCATCACTGAGCCTATCTCCTGAGCAAGAAGTGGTATAGAATTATCAACAGAGCACATTTTAAAACTATCTGTCTCTGCTGAGAAGCTGGGATTGCAGGCTCAGTCGTAGCTGTCGCTTCCAGCACTGCTTTGGGTATCTGAGCTCGTTCCTTGGCACAACTCTGTTCTGCAGGATGACACACCAACTACATGAGCTCTAGCCAGGGGGTATCTCCAAAGCTAACATGTGGAAATGTTTCCTATTTTTATAATTGACCCTAGAGAAATCTTGAGTATGCTCTCCAGTCACTACCATGTGCTGCACAATGCAATAGCTTCCTTGAGACAACCACACAAATGAACCCAACTCATTTTCTTGCAGTATACAGCTCTTGGCAGACTATAACTGATAGCCTTTCCATACAAAACACAATTGCTAATTTCTCTGAAAGGTACAATGCATATAGAAAAAAGATAAAAATACATGCTTAATTTTTTTCTGTTTGCTTTGTAGATTTAGCTGTGAAAAACACAGTATCTGCATGCCTGGGTTTTAAAAAGAGGGAGGCATCCAGAAATATTGTTTTCTTCCATGTTTCTTTATGGATTGCCTCTAGACAGCACCTGTACACGGTGCTGTTTACTGTGAATGCATTCTGAAGGTGTTTGTCTCTTCCTGAACATTGCACAGAGTGCAGATGCCTTAGAGAATCCTGGACTGCAATCCAGAGTCTGAGGCATAAAAGTTAGGCATTGAAAAACTCAACATCGGGGTTTTTTGGGTTTTTTTTGGATTGAGCTTTCTAGCCCCAGGCATGTTCAGTCTGTACCAACACCTAACATTTAAGCCATTGCAGCATCTCACACAAGACCCTTGCTGCCTTTCTCCCTCCACAACTTTTATTTCTTGCCCTCAGTATTCCTATTCTGTAACCCCATCACATAACCCTACACAGAATACTGTCAGCCACCAAAAATTCAACAGAACATTTGCACTCCACTCTGCAACACCCTCTTGATTTAATTCTCATGCTTTTGAAAGATACAAGAGAGTAGATGATTTGCAGTAAAGCTGCAAAAAAATAATATCTGGAAGGCAATTTTTTTCCCTAAGACTTCATCAGGAATGGGAAAAAGTTTTACCTTGCACTTCCAAAATTTTTGTTGCTTGCACCAGAAGAGCTGTATGTAGGTATGTCATTACCAAAAGTCTCCTTCACTGTTGTTTCCCACGACTGTGAAATCAATACATACTTTCTGAAACAATTGTTTTGAAACTTAAAATGTGAATTTCTTACTTTATATTTTCTCCCAGGTTTCAGATATCCTTTTGCCTGTGCTTCCACATTCTGTACATTGTTAAACAGAAACAAACAAAGGAATTTTCAGATTGTTGAGAGCAATAGATCATAATCATTCTAATCTGTTGCTATTGAGGAGAAACTAGAGGAGTTTTAATCTACAGTGTATCAATATCATACATCAAAATACCTCCTCCAGAGTAGTTGCATTATATCATCACAAAAAAATACACAATAAGTATCACACACCGTACACAGGTAAGACATTTGAATATTAAATCTTTTATAATGTAGTCACATTGCACATAGTCCTATGCAAGACAGCTGTTTGATAAGTGTCTGTATCCAATGCATTCACTTTTCCAAAAGAATATTCAAACGTTCATCATATGGTCTAGTAGGGAGAACACTTTTTCTTAACACAAAAATCTGAGGTCTAAAACTACATGAAAAGAAACAGTTTACTTCTTTTTGGCTTCTGTACACATTTCATACAAGTATGTTAATCCTATTTACAAGCAATAATGAAACCTTTCAGCACTTCTATAAGGCAGTAAGATAAATTCTTGTTAATGCATAGATAGGGACTATGAACTGCAAGACCAGAAACCAATAATAGATCTTAAATTATTATTGCTGTAATTATTATTATTATCATTATTATTGCTGTCATCATCATCATTATTAAATACAGATTCCAGTTGGCCTTGTATTATTGTTATATTGTTATATTGTTAACTGTAACAATAATATTTGTATTTTTGTTGCAGTTAAATTCAGATCTTGGATTCATATTTCATTTTGCCAAGATAAACAGGGTCCTGACAGGGTGGTCCTATACTGTGATCAGTAAGACCTTACAGAATTCTTGTTTCATGAGGTTATTGATAGCAAACAACAGCTGTAATAAAGGAAGAAATAATATCTGGAGGCACTGCTGGCTTTCTGCTCTGCTCCTCTCCTCTCTTGTCTTTCCTCCAAACCCCCTGTTTTTCTCTCTCTCCCCTTTTTGATCACTTTGTATGAGAAATGAATCCAAAAGGAATGTAAAATAAGAAACAAAAGGAACCAGGAAAAAAAAATTAAAAAGAACGTAGGAAAAGAAAATAGAAGGTCACAATTCAGGCCCATAAGGAGATAAGCATGAGAAGAACGTTCCCTAAGTGATCTTTAGCCTACACAGAAAAAACTGGAAAGTAATCCATTTAAAAAGACGTGAACTAAAAATGTTTCAGGATTGGAGGCCAAGACTGTGACACTTTTTCCTTTCTCTCAACTGCTCAAGCTGGAAGACAATACTGAAGCACACCATGCTCCTCATTCAAATTTCTTTCATACAAAAACAAGGGCATGAAGAACAGGAGGAGAAAATGTTGTTCTCAAGTTGGAATGACATTGCAGCAGACATGCATCAGAGACTGAGTCTGAGAAACGCTATTATACTCCTCAGTGTAGAAAAGCCCCAAATGATGTTCCATAAGTTGCAATGCATGGTCTGAGCTTTAATGAAATTTATGTATCTCAGAGAAAATCCTAAATAGTAAAAAAAATCCTCTGGAAAGGTTTATGTAGACAAAAGAAATGCTGTATGAATTTTCTCAATAGTTTAAAATTAAGACCAAAACATTTAAATATAAATCATTAAATTTCACAGGATGGTTGGTCTGTGATTCAGAAATTTTAGGAATGTTCTGGGTCTGGTTGGACTGCAGTTAATTTTCTTCACAGCAGCCCATACAGCGCTGTGTTTTTGATTTGTGACAAAAACAGTGTTGACAGAACAGCAATGTCCCATCTGTTGCTGAAAAGTGCTTGCACAATGTCAAGGTCTTCTCTGTTTCTCACTCTGACCTACACAGCAGGTAATCCGGGGTGTGGGCAAGAAGCTGGGAGGGCACAGAGCTGACCCGAACTGACTGAGAGCTTATCACAAACCATACAAAGTCGTGTTCAGCAACAACACCAAGGAAGGGATTTTTTCCAGTGCAGCCATTGCTGAGAGACTAACTGGGCATCAGAATTCCTGTTAGGAGGCAGTGAGTGATTGCCTATTCATCACCTCATGTTTCCCATGTTTTTCCTCTCACTTATTAAACTGTCTTTACCTTTACCCACAAGTTTTTGTTACATTTGCCCACTGTTTCTTGCTCCCACTCCACTGAGGATGGGGGTGAGTGAACAACTGGGTGAGTGCCAGCTGGGGTCAGCTCAAGCAAGAAGATAACCGGTGATAAACCAGTAATAGAGATGAAAGATAGAGCATCTGAAATGTAAATGCTCAAGCATCCCAAAGAAGCTCTACAGAAAGCAACAGGAACATATAATCCAGAAGACTAAGCATAACCTAGTGCAGAGCTGAGACTGCAAGGAAGAGTTGAGAGCTCAGTAGTGGAAATGCTTTGCATATGATGACATAATAGACATAATAGAATATGATGACATAATAGAATAATATGATGACATAATAGAATTGTTGCAGTAAAGAGAAATCAGTCTGCTAAGTCAAAAAAAGTAAGTATTGATACAAAGGATTCTTTTTTTTTGCATAGATATCAAAATAATGAGGTGGAAATTAGCAAAAATAAATTACTTACATAGTGTGGACTATCTTCAACTGCAAAGACAAGATCACAGAAAACATGGGCAACTTAAGGGCAGATGACTAGTTGACTACATGAAGATTCTCTTAGCATCACAGGAGCAAAAGAGCCTGCAGTCAGGCTAACCTGTTTTAAAATCATATGATGATAGTTTCAATAACTACTGCAAGAACAAAACCAAAGAAATGTATTAATGTTGGAATTTCAAGTGTCCTTTTTAACATTGGAATAATGTTTTCAGATAAAAGGAGTTAATTAAAAAATTTAATAGAGTTCAGGCTGAGAGCAATGATTCAGTGTAATCAAAATTTAAAAACACAGAAACCCCTAACACACCGAGCAGACAAATCCACAGTGGTACTTGTTTTCCAAAGGTTAGCATGTTTTAGTAAACCTGAATTGGCTTCTTCTATGTTACATATTAAGATAGCTGAAGCAATGTCGCTGGAACAGCACCTTTATTTAAAATATCCAGTGCATTAGAAGAAAAAAAGTATACCAAGAAGAGGGGAAAATAAGGATGGGATAGACAAAGACATCTTTGTGAAAGTCAGAGAATACATGTTGGCTGTGTAGTGTGGTAGATATTGAAATGTCAGGCAAAAAACCACATTTGAATAGACTTGAGTTATTTGAATAAAACACAAAATGTGCTCACTGCCAAATATCTAGAGTCATGAAATATTGCCTAGGCAAAAGCAAAAATTAAAAATTACAGGAAAAAGACAAGGTAAATTCCTGCCAAATTCCAAAATTTAAAAGACAGATATTGGCAAGTATTCCTGAGTAGCAAAACTGTCTAGCTCACCACCTTCTGCCCAACAGAAGTGTATCCAAATTCTCTGAGGATGTTCCCCAGAATGAAAATTAATCCAACTACATCATAGCTGATGTTGGACAGACATCTTACTTTAGAGGGTATAGCAGACCCCAGTTGTAAGTTCTTTTGCATGATACAAGAAACAGGGAAATCAGTCAAAAACTGCATAAGTACAGGCTGACTTCATGGTGAGTAATACTCACTGCAGTATAGGTCACACAGAACAGTCCTTTTCCCTCAACATCTCACTTCTAAAAAAGTAAATATATAGTGAGAAATGTCTATACTTGAGATACTAATTATTCAAAGGACACTGGTAATTGCAAAATGCTTTTATGGGGAGGGGGAAACAACTTGTGTGTGCAAATCTTTGAAGCTACTGCTGAAAGATGTCTTATGACAAATAGTTCAATAAAACATACCCTTTAAATGTATCAATACAGGCATGTGAACAAAGAAACTATTGTCACTGTGATGCTAGTGAGATGGGACACAGGTCAGTACTCCTACAGAAGAGAGTTGTCAAGTCCAGGATTACTAGCATCACCCAAGTCCAAATAAGTCAAAATAGAAAAGGAATTTCTTGTAGCAGTGTTTGCATGCAAAAAGTTTAAACAATATAGTCAAAGATAGAGAAACTATTCTAGTTGGAAGTGCCCATAAATCACTTGGGAGGGCTTTTTAAAAAACACTGTCAGTCACAGAAAGCCTTTAGTGTCTGCTACTGAAACTGCAATGTGTAAGCATGAAAGAGACTGACAAATACATTGCTGATTTCTTATCCAGAGCAGCCTTGCAGTGCATAACTACAGCAACTTAACAGGAATGTGAAATCTCTAGCCTGATATTAATGCAGAAAATGCAGAGAGACAGAAGCATCAGCCAAGTCTGCTATGTGCAGTTTCAAGGTAGGGGCCACAAAATACCTAAGAATAAATGATACAAGACATAGATTTACAAGTGCTTGCATCTATCATTCTGTCACACTCTGTCAGGACAGCCAGACGCTGTGGGAGAAGTCTTGTCTGCTTCCCAAGAATTCTGGAACTGCCCAGATGAGCTAAGAATCCACCATAGTATCATATATAAAGTCAACTGAATCAAAACCCAAGGTCAGTAAAAGTAAATTCTCTCAGGTACACACTGAGGCCCTACAGGAACAGCATTCAGTTCCTCCATAATGCAGTGACACTGCACGTTCTGCAACAGTGCTGCACTAAGCCAACATACTTGAGATCTCAGGAGTAGCTTTGTCATGCATATGATGAAACAGAAACTATAGGACACCATGCTTGCTAAAAGTTTTTGTTGTAGTGACAGTATTTCATAAAAGACACTGAAGTCAGACAGCATCCCAGCGGGCTTTGGAACAGACCACAGCCATAAATGTAACTGGGCATTTTGTTTGCAAGTCAACATAGATTATTTCTTCATTGAAACGTGCTATTTGGGTATGAGTGGCAAAATTCAGCTTCTCTCAGTTCTGTTGTTTGAAAATGTGGGCAACTACAGGTAATTTAAAAGCTCAAAATCCTATTAGAATCACTGGAAATATAACCGACATAGCCAAGGAAGTCCTTAGGACTGTTCATCTGAAGGAATATATATGCCTGTTTTACAGAGGATAGCAATTCTTCAGTCTGCAGACTGATGTGTTGATGGGCCACTACCAACTACAATGGAAGTTTGGATATGTGGTGCACATATTGGTACAGACATAGCTTACGCAAAGCTTAATTTAGGTATTTTAACCTTGATACTAGTGGCACACTCACGTCACTTAATTTCAACTATCTAGAATTCAATATACAAAGTACCTTGGCAGCTTCTTTCCACAGTCAGCAGAAGCTTGAGAACGAAACCATTTCAGAGTCTGACTCACCAAACCCATTAAGGCACCTCTCTTAAGATATTATGTGCCTATTCAGAGATGCTCATTTCTCCCCACTGACTTCAGAGGCAGTTTTCTGAAAGAGACTAGCAAGAGCTAACGTGAAGCGAGGCAAATCCCACCCCAAGACAATACTACAGTCACTGTCAATGCTGTCGTGATGTATTTGAGCAGGCATTATATCTTGTATAACATCTAAATACATCAGACAAAGAGCAAAACAATTTTGGTTCCCTGCCATCCTCCGTGCCTAAATGCCCTCAGGTGGGATACAAGGGCTTTCCTCAATGAATTACACCTTTCTAAGCAGCAGAAAGAAGAGTACCCTTAAGAGGTTCCTAGGAAAGAAAAAATAAAGAACAAGGAGAGAAGAGTGTGTTATTGAGCCTTGATGGCATGAATTGTTAAGCTCACTAGGGAGACAGGTGCAGAGAAAAATGCTCAGGGAAACCACATCAAAGAGAATCTAACATTCCATGCTGGGAATCAGACACTTAGAATTCACTAATTGAAACATTCTTTCATTCATCATAAAAGGATAAATGATTTGCAAAGCTTTATTAACTAAAATGGTTAGTCATTTTTTAAAGATT
The DNA here is from genome assembly GCA_020086605.1 of Lanius collurio. Taxonomy (NCBI): domain Eukaryota; kingdom Metazoa; phylum Chordata; class Aves; order Passeriformes; family Laniidae; genus Lanius; species Lanius collurio. The sequence goes on along the minus strand of JACBWW010000061.1, from coordinate 2,421,535 downwards.
CCAACAGAATAGTCGGGAGCTTGTATCTATCAATAATAACTTCTAATGAGCAGATTATCACCATCTATACAGTATTAATTAATAGTTTACCAGTATATTATGGACATTAGTACCATCTGCCACAGATAATTATAACCATGTTGATAGGTGTTTGAACTGATTATAAGACACATATGATTCAGTTAGACTTCATTATAAATGATTAACCATTTTAAAGAATCATTTTGTAAACTCATTATGAACCATTCATGAATGAATCTTTTTTTATCACAAGCTTCAATTGTTTTTCAGGATCAGATGATACACATTTAAATGCATTTTTTGCACTTAAGAAGGCTACCAGATTAAGTGATTAACATTTTAAAAATGTGTCATTGTGGCACAATTAATAAAAATTGCCACAAATACACATAAAAAAGATTGAATTTTGGAGTAGCCTTTCATGATATGTCCAATCTGGTATGCTGCTCATTTAAGTGATTGCCATGATAATTTATGTTCACATTTAGCTTTTGTTGGCATTCAGAAAAATATGCCATTAAAAATTATAGAAACTAAGAGCATATAAAAATGTCTGTGCTGAGAATATTTATGCCAAGCTATGTTCTGAATTGAAAAAAAAAATAAAATCTTTAGATAAATTACATCACAAAATCAGTAAGAAAATTAGGGTTTATGATAAAAACACTGACAACAATGGCAGCATAAATGAGCACCACTGAAATATCGCTGTCTTTGGAAGAAAATGTTCATGAACAATACATGCTGGTACTGCAGACAGGCACATCTTAGCTGAGACATTCTCAGTGCTTTAGCTGTTTACTTAGGCAGCAACAGAGTTCTAAGAAATAGTTGCTATGCCAACCCATCACAGGACTATATATATATACATTCATGACCAGGGCTTATTTTGAGAGCTGTTACCCTTTCTTCGAAAAGTTTAAATACCCTACTGCTATTAAGGCAAAACTCTGTTGTCTGTGGGCTACAATGCACAACCCTGATTTTTTTCTAAGATAGGGTGTGGAGTATCTTGAGTAACATGAAGACATTTCAAATAAGAAGCAAAACAGCCCTTTGACGTCACATTTCTACAATCACTGAACAGACTGTTCTATTTGCAAGCCTCTAAAGATTTGGTGTTCAGATGATAAAGGGCACTGCTTTTTATAATCTATTATTAACTGTCATGTGTGTATTACTGCAGGAGTTCTCTGAAGAGAAAGCAAAGCATGGTTTGGTGGTATGATGATGAAGTGCTTTTTTTCTACTATTTACTAGAACAATTTTCCATAGTAACTCCATCCAGACAGTCTTCTTTTTGAAATACAGGAATAAGGCATAGTAACCTACCTCAAGAGCTTAGAAGTGATGTCTTCAGATAAATATGCATTTTAAAAGAATTAAAAATCATAGTGGGAGCTCTTTAATTACTTTATTCTGTTTATGTTACTTTAGGGGCACTTTTTTTTAAATGCATTTGAAATTTCAGTCTATTTATTTCATAATTATTGAATGACTACATGCAGCACTGCCATTTCAATTAGATTTTGATGGCTGATAAAACCATTGTTGACAGCAAGTACACAAACAAATGAAGGGAAACCAGATTAGCAATGTTTGTGTCATTGCATTTAAATAAAACTAAATGTTCTGGCAGAAATGTGATCAAATCCAAAGAGAACAGAAAAAGATCAAATGGCATGGTAGGGATGCCATCATGTCAGAGATAATAATCTTTCTTTAGACATCTGGATTTTCTGAAGAATAGTTATTTCCTTTGGAGACCTAATTTTAATTCTCAGAGAGTGTAGCCACTTCTATTTCAGATTAGAAACTCAAAGGCATTTATATATGTCTTCAAACAAGAGTTTTGCAACAAGACACACTTCTTGAAATGTGAGAAAAGCAAGGAGATAGGAAAGATATCAATGCAGATACAGGAGCTCAAGCCACTAGAATTGATAAGGCAAGAAAAGTCATTGTGATAAATTCCAAAGGTTAAAATATTCTGTCTGTTCTAAAGATCAATATAAAGGGGAAAGGAGAGGATGAGTGTGGTAACACCATTTAAGAATGACGAAATACTTGCCAGATGAGAATCTGCATCACACAGTTGTTCTTTTTAAAAGAGAGGAGCATTGAAGCAGCTGTCACTTGTGTCTCCCTGATTGAAATGGATGACATATTTTGTATTCATTCAAATGGCTATAGAAAAAATACCTGAAACAAGTGGACAAGAAAGAAAATTTTACATTAAATGCTCTGAATTAAATTTGATACAGCAGTGCTGCCACAGGCTGAATGCAGTTCTCTGCTCAGTCTCAAATCCTGATTCAGGTCAGTGTTTTCTTTAGTCGTTACAGGGTTAGGTTTTTTAATATTTCTCTGGGAAGCAACAGATTAAGCCTGTTTTTCAGTGAAATAACTGGTTTTAAGGATTTTCATCTTTTGATTGTGGGAGAAGCCTTACATTTCTTGGTGAAAATCTTTATAAAAATCTGAGACTTCTTAGAATTCATTTCCTTTGTTTATGTCTCACACAATTTCATTAATTCCTTGGCTCTTAGACTTTTTTCTTCACACATTTTCTGCCCATCGTTATCCTTTTTCTTGCTGTCCTTCTATGAGACAATCTAGGCTTTGCAGTTTTCATCCAGAAAGGATCTTACTCTTTGTCTTCTCTAGGTCCATACTTCATTTCACAGATCAAGCCAAACCTGGTTCACAGTTATGATCTGTAGATGTGCCTTCTCACTTAGAAAACACTGTAAGAAAACTTTGGGGAGCATTAAAGAGAAAATATTCTGACTTCTGTCTCTCCCTAGCACAAAGTGTGAGCTCACTTGCATTATAGAAGGACCAACACCCTTGAAATTGCTGTACTTGAAAATACAAGAGGGAAGGATCATTGAAGCTTTCCTGTTCAAAATCAACATGTCACATCTGTTGCAGCTGCAGATGTTCCAACAGTAGCAATACAGAGACAGAAGAGCTCACTCAAGGAGCACATCACATCTCTCATCTGGCCTCCTAGACCTGGTTCAGACTGTGCCATAGGAACCAGACATCCTCTAAACATCCTAAAAACATGTACCTTTGGCTGTTAACAGCATCATGGTATTAGAGTTCAGATCAGAGCAGACAGTGAGAATTTCTATTGCAGCAGTATTTCATGTCTTTGAGGCAAGGAACAGACAGTGGAGACACTGAATCAGTGGAGAGTGATAGGGTGGTTTTGATCAGCTTTGACCTTGAAAAGAATCTTAGAGTCGGATGACTCCTAGGGTAAGTGCAGAGTAAGGGTGGAAAAGAGGGGGACCAGCTCTGGAAGACATCCCAATCCACTTTAGAAGAATAGAATAGACGTCCACAATTTAGTCAATATCATCAGAATGTATATATCCACCCTTAGTTTCTCCTTGACCTTTGAATTGCTATTAAAGACAGAGTTCTAAATCAGTTTGGAAACTTCAGAGGTGATCTTAAGGAAGTTGTATCTTTTATGCTTACCACTACTACTTTAGTAGATAAAAAAATAATGAAAAATTTTGTACTTTCTGTATTGTTCTTTTAAGTGCAAAGGAAAATCCTCCCTACTGTACATTCCACTAAATAGTCAAATTCAAAACAGCACACAGGACTCATCCTAAAGCTAGAATACAGTAAATCCACAATGGAGCAGAATTACTGCAACATGGAGAGTGGGGTTTTTTTATCTCCTTTTTAAATTTAATATAACTGACTTCCCTAAATGATTTATGGCCCTGGGAGTCCTGCCTCTCTTATCCTTTCAAGAACAATCACAGTAGGCTGGAACAGTTTGAAAGGCTGAGCTAAGGGAGAATCTGCATCCTTATCCCTATAACACTCTGGTGCTCACTGAACTGTTTTCTCAGACTTCTATTTGCAACAAAACTGCTGATCTCAAAACAGCTGCATTATTTCTGTTTTAGTGCTCAATCTGTAAAGAGAGAAAAACATGAGAGATTAATGAGATCTTTTTCCTCTCATGTTACTCCGTTTATCTCATAAAATCTATTTTTCAAGGCTTTCTTTCCAGATCTGCCTGATATCTCTTTGTATCCTCCAGCAGCCCTCTTCAATTTCTCATTTTCTTTTCCAGTGCTTCATCACCTGCTTCTCAAATTACCATGTTATGGGAGAAAAGGTAATAATTAGTTTCACTTTACTTGATAGATTCCTCACAGTCACAAATATCCAACTACAAACTAAAGATGAAGTAAAAATTTCAAAAATTCTGCTGGCAGTAAAGAAATTATTATAATTAACCATTCTATGCCAATAAATTGGAGTTTTTTAGTTACACATGAATAGAGTGTAAGTCAACATAGTTAAATATCAAAGTCTCTTCAAAAACTCTTAGATCGATAAAGGACATCTCAACATGAACCTAAAAATAAAAAATATAGTAATATGCTATATATATATATATATATATATATATAGTCATTCTATTATTCTATTCTCTTTTTTAGTATGATTTTGTTATACTGAAAATTGATAGCGATTCCAAATTCTACTAACCACTGTGATTATCCGTAGTTCATATATTCCTGTGAGGTAAATACCAATGAATCTTATTGCATTATTGCATAGTAAAACTCCTATGCTACTGTAAATAAGGAAACAGTACTTAAAAACAACACACAAAACAAACACAAAGACAAACCAACCAGAAAGCAAAACAGCAGCTCTTCTCTGGAACTAAATATGTTTGTATAAAACTGTCTGTGGTCCCATCTCAAAGCACAGAAGAAACTCCCAGATACTGTGATCATTACACAAATTTCAGTGGCTGCCATTTCAAATCCAGTAAGAGCTCACTTGATCTTACTTTCAATCACAAATATCCATGGCATCTCAGGCATGAATTATTACAAGTACATGCATCTTCCTAGATCAAAAAAACTTCAGATAATTTTTCACTTGAAAGAAAGGAATGAGAATAAGATGTGACAGATGCTAGCCACATCAATTAATGATCTTCTGGGATATACTCACATATTGCCCGGGTGAAGGCTGAATCAGAACCTGGGTAGAATAGAGCAGAAAATTTCAGTGTAAGTAATTAAATACAAAACAGATTCCCTGCTGCAGTTTTTCAATTAGGTGCAATAATCTTCTCTACTCTCCATTATGCTTTTTTGTAGTGGTGCTCAGTGTTGTTAAGCATTTACCAAATTTGTAATACAAATGTGACCATGTTTCTGCCCTTTGTCAAGCTATTCTCTATGTTCATTTTATTACATATTTTTAATCTTTCTGTATAAAAAGTGTGTTTATAGATGTAAGTCATTATCATTCCATCTATCTTTAGAATGCCTAAAAGTAAAAATAGTTTGAGATATGTATCTGTACAGATTTTCTTGGAAAGCTGAGAAATTGTGCAAGTTATTTAATAGAGCTGTCACAAACTGCATGCTATCTTCCATCCCTTCACAGTTCAGGGGCCATTTTGGTAAATTAAAACTGGCTTCCAGAGACATAAACTGTTCAATCCATAGAATCCAAGAAAGGCTTTGATTTTAAGTACGGTGCAGCAAATTACAAACAAGAATACTTTTGTTTGCTTGTTTGTCAGCAGAGGAATTCTCGATTTTAAGAGAGATCGCCTCAGTATGGTTACAATCTCCCTCTGTGCTTTTCCACCCAAGTATGTGTCAGTGCTGTTTTATTTCAACAGTCAAATGAAGTTACTCTTGTGCTTCAGCTGTGCATCTAAAATTGCTGCTGTGAAGTCTTCCCTCAAAAGAAAATTAAGGGGAGTTTGAAGAGTGAGGAAACCACAGTTGCCACTATTTGAGCTTCCTATGAATTAGTGTATTTCATTTATTTCATTCACTGAAACAAAATGGTTTTGTTTTCTTTGGTGTCACTCAGAAGCCTAGAATTCAATTCTAAAGAAACACTGAAATAGAAACTGTATTAGCCTGCTCTAAAACACTTACTGAAGATACTTCTTTGGTAAGCTATGTTTATGTCAACAGAAAAAAAAGATGCACTAGAGATCACACACACAGTAACAGCAACAGAAGGATGGAAACCTGTGGTTCAACTGTCCCCCTAGGTGAATAAAATTTTATTACAGATATCTCACACAGCAACTGTGCAGCTCGCCCCAGCTGGCACCAGCAAAATCTTGGCTTGTAAGGCATATAATTCCTGTCTTCTATAGAAGTATGTGCAGCTTTAGCAGCCTACAAAGCCTTTGAATGTCAACACAAAAGCTTCTGGGAGTTTCTTCTGATAGCTGATTAGGAGACAAGTAAAATGAAAATCCTTATTTTATTACTAAGTGTGATGCTTAAAAATATATGAACTCAGGGGAGATATTTTTTAGGTACTTATATTTTTTTTTTCCTTCTTTTCTTTTTTCTTTTTGAGCACTAACTTAATTGTTACATGTTTTCTTCTATACATGGCAAATATTATATAAGGGTAAATTAAACATGGTTTCCATGACAAAAAGCAGAAATTATAGTGTTATATTTTTACCTATCTTATGATAGATGGTCAGCCCTGTGGTAGCAGGGCTGACCATCTTTGTGAGGTGGGCTTTAAACAGACCCAGGAGACAAGATGGCATGTGGAAAAGGTGAAGTGTAATGAGTACTAGTTCCTTCTGGGGAGATCTAATTGAACAAAAGAGGAAAATTTTTCTCAGTAAGATCAATCAGCTATTGGAATTAACTCTCGATGGAAGTGGTGGATTCCCCAACACTGGACACTTTTAAGATTCAGCTGGACAGGGTATTGGGTCATCTTGTCTGAACCATGCTTTTGCCAAAAAGAGTTGGACCAGATGAACATTGGTGTCACTTTCAGCCTGGTATTCTATGGTTCTCTGATTATCCCACATAAATAAAAACCAATCAGAATTGTTAGATGTAACAACTGTCCCTTCTTTGTTCTCCCAGGAACTACAGTGCTCCTAAAGGAAAAGATATGAAGAAGATGGGGATATACTTAACTCCCCTCACAAAAATTAAACCTATCTGAGTGAAGGCAATAGTCACTTTCAAAGATGTTGCAGTTCCAACTACACATTCTATGCATACACTGAAAGTTTTGAAGAGTTTTGCAGAAAAACTTCAAGAATTTCTCCTGAGGTGGTGTGGGTCAGGGTTTTTTTTTTCAGATTCTGTTAAAACAGAGTCACAGTGACATTACCAGAAACTACACAGAGGTAAAAGTAAATTAATGGGAATGTGGGAGGAAAGAATTTCATCATGATTTTGACGAGAATGCCTTAGGCACTGTACAATAATTAGTCCAAATTTGCTACATTGCCAAAAAATGTCCTGACTCAAATTTTAAAGCTTTGGCATATTTTGCTTGTTTTCATTTTCATGTTATTTTCTTGCTAACAGGCAAATGTAAGTGAGATTATAAAGTCAAATTTAAATAATATAGAATATGTACTATAGCCCTAGTCTTTCAGGCTCAGACAGGATGTTTATTAATGGAATGAATGAGTGACTCCTTAGTATTAACACACCAGCAGCACTAGACAAGCAGAAGATAGTCTCTCACTTTAAAGATAGAAGTTCTGTTAGCAGAACTGTATCTTACCCAGTGTGATATCAAGACTATTACTGAAAGAAGTATACAGCTTGTCTTGTTCTAATTTTTTTTTTTGCAACAATTTCAATGGTACCTTAGAAAGTCTTGAAAGTAATTTATAAAAAGATTCTAAAGAGACTGAAGCTTGCACTTTCCATTGAAAAGAAATAGGACTCTAAGGTTCTGTGAGGTGCTCCTTTGCATTCTGTCTCTGGTTGATAAATCTGAGGAAATTTTTTCCTGTGGCAATTGTAACACTGAGAGAAAAACTTCTGACTGGGAAAGTATGAGGAATGTTCGACAAAGCAATAGCAATGCTTTATGGTGGATACGTGCTAAGAGCCAAATTCTTCCTGAGCAATGAGATTTCTCACTTAGATGTAACTGCCTAAGAAACACACACCTAACTGAAGTTTGATTTCAGAGTTAAAGAAGATAAATAATCATTATTAAAAAGTTTAAATTCCCCATTAAAAGTGATGTTCAGAACAACTGGCCTAAACCTTTTGGAATAGGAGAAGATACTTTGAAGATCAAGTGTGTTGGCTCCACAGGTTATCATCTAGTTCAGACCAAATACTGAACTTTTCCCTATCTGAAGTGTGTGACATGAGTAACAGCTGCTTGCAAGGCTTTTGATTTTTGTGTCTGAAGAACATTGAGTTAGAAGTCCTAAGCAGGTTGAAATGAACTGTAGTGAGGCTGAAGATCACAGAAAGATTTGAAAATATAATGATTTTCAATTTCTGAGTATATGAAACTCGGGGCAAACTTTAATGGGAGTCAATAAATGCCCTTTTTCTTAAAAAAAAAAAAAAAAAAAAAAGCACAACAGTGACAGTGACATTCATTTTAGAAAATTACATGACAAGAATAAAACTTATTGAAAAAAACACACAAAAATCAGATGAAACAAATAAAAAGGATGGCTACTGAATTAGGATTTTTAACTACATGCACACATGCACAGGCAAGTTTACAGGACTGCTGGAGCATCCAGACCACAGTGCTGTTACAGTGGGATGGGTGCATGCATTTAAACAACTGTTACACTAGTGCATTACTGATATCATGGATAGTTCTGAGTGAAAAGCTGGGTATCTGTTTTTAAAAAGCATTTCTTAATTCATTTGGTAGCTTATTTCTCATTCTTACCTTTTCGGGAACTTCAGACCTCATTACCACTCCAAGATAACAATGTTGTTTTCTGCTATGCTCCTTTCTTGGCCACTAAAGAATAGCTGTAGAACAAACTAAGAGAAGGAACCAAATAACAGAATTTCTTTCAGTATGTTCTCTAAAAACAAATGGAAACCCAGACTTCTTTCTAGTTTGAAAACAAACCAGTGGGAGGCACCAAATCAGAACAACAATTTAATAGGGAGAGTTAAAAAAAAATAAAGGCAGAAAACACTGGTTCAGACTGGCAGAGTCAGGATCCAACCTGACACCCAGTTAGTCAGGGTGGTGGTAGCAGTCCAATGAAATGGTGGCTGCAATCCTGAAGTGATGGATGTGGTTCTGTTGGAGCAGTGGTTCTGTAGAAGGGTCTGCTCCTCCTCGGAAGGTCCAGTGGTGGCTGTGTAGCTCCTGTCCTCTGGGAATCCAGGGGAAAAGGTGTCTGTAGTGTTTGGAATTATATTGGATTATATCTAGGATAGAATGCTTGGATGGAGCATCCCACAATGGGATGATGAGTCCTGAGGCAAGGCATTGATGGGCCAATTAACAGAAGATAGTCTGGAGGGAGGAGACAAGGAAACACTGCCTAACCTGGTTTTAGCAGCTCATGAGGATGGTAATAGAATACCCTGCAACCCAGAGCAACTCACTATCTTTTTTTCCTATTGCTCTACCAATCTTCTGTGTTCCAGTTTTGCCATTTACTCTTCTACCTTCTTAGCACTTTGAGTTCATGTTAAAATCAATGCTGAAAAAAGAGAAAAACATTTGCCTGTACCACACTGGCAAAAATAAAAACAAACAAACAAAACTCTAGTATTTTTAAAAGCCTGGAGACCCTGTGAAGGTAGCAGTGAACTTGTCACACATCCTTGCAGTCTTTTAGCAAATTCATTGATATTCATGTTCATAATCCATTTTTTTCTTTTCTTCTATTATTTTTTCTTTCTCTATTCATGTATATATCATGTTTTCTCCTAAGAGGAAATGTCAGATTTCATAACAAAATAAACATAGGAACAGCAAATTTAACTACTATTTTCTTTAAAATGGGTGTTTAAACCCCCCATTTTTTTCCTAAGCATGTACTAGACAGAGTTAATATGTACTTAATCAAAGAAGTATAATGAAGATTTATTAATTTCTTCTGTCTTCAGTATGACATTAGTAATATTTTTTAATGTTAAGTATAATTTTCATTTGATAACAAGTCAAAGAATATCAGTGCTACTTGATATAGACCACTAACAATCAACAAACAAGAGGAACTTTAGAGGCAAAGACATGGAAAATCCTCTGTTCTATTAGAAACTATTTCACAGAGAGGTTTATCAACAGATAGAGTATGACATTTTCATTAACTGAATGATCACTCGGTCAGTCCAAATCTGCTGAGGTTTATGGAAATAGCTGAGTTACAAGAAGTTGGCTTAGAGCTTAATGCAAGTCACAGCACAATGACTCTTACATTATCATTGCATCATTTCATTTACACAGTCACTCTAATTGACTTTAATAGGTTTTGGATCAGAGCAAACACACAGACAAAAAGATTGATTATACAAAACCAGAATGTTTTTATTAAACTTGCCTCAAGAATATACAATCTCAAAAAAATCTCTATATCAGCAGCTAGAGGCTTTAGGAATTTGTGGCAGCCAGCACAGAGACATTTTGTCAGCTTCAATTTAATTTTTAAAAGATAAGGTTTCCAGAAACTTCTTTTTAGAATGTGTTTAAACATAGAATCTGTGTCATGGACCACCCTCTGTTCACACTGACCACTCACAACCAACTAATGATTAGACACAGTAGCCATCATTTTCATCAAACCATAATGTTAGGAAATTGGCATCTTAAATCTGATTATATTTTTTACTTTTTTTTTCTTTTTGGTATGACTTATAAGGAGAAAAGAAAAACAAGAGGGCTGGATTTTATCGTCAGTGGCTATCTGATGACTTTTCTGCAAGTCATAGGCAGTCCACAGGCTGTAGTTTAGGAAACTGTTCAAGCTCCATTCTACAGAACATCGTTGCATTGCTTAATTAGAGGAAGTGGATGTAAATCACAGAAAAAGCACTGCAGTCTGTTTTGTAAAAGGAAAAAATAAAAACAAAAGACAAAAAAACCCACACCAAACAAAATGTTGCAGCCATACCGAGAATCAAAAATCACCAGTGTGTGCAGTTTTGTCACAAAATAAGTAAGTCTGTGAAGAAGTTTAAGTTTTCATAGCACGATTTTCAAATTATTTTCTGCTTTTGTCAAAAAGACACGTATAGACGCTTGTCTGGATGCTTTTGTAGTATCTTTTCTTTGGAGGTCCAAGGACTAAATTTGCTTGCAGACATCCATATATATATGAGTATGTTTTATTTGTGGAAATTCTAACTCCAAGAACTGTCAGTGTTAGCATTTATCTGTCATTCAAAAGCAGTCATTCTGGAATTATGAGAGTACGAAATCTGAGATGTATGAGTGATTGCTACACCAAAAGCTTCTTTCAATCATAGTCATATTTAGTCTATATAGTAAGACTATATATTTATATAGACTATATAGTCTATATATTTTAGTCCTCTTTTTTCTACCCACGCAATTTGATTGTACTTGTACTGTTAATAGATAAGTGAAGAAGAAAAATGTATTCATAGAATTAATTTTTTTGTAGAATAAATAGGTTCTTGTTTGTTGACCTCATACACATGACAGTAGCTGATCTGGGAACAATCATTCCAGTTTGAGTTTTGACATAATTTTTTTTAGGCCCATTCTGCTTGTGCAAACTCAAATCATGTATTGATAAACTCAAAATACATTCCTCTCTTCCTCTGCTCCACCTTTTCCCTCCTCTTTCCATAACTGTTTTCAGTCTGTGAAGGATTTTTACTCCTATTTCTTAAGGCTTCTTTTTTTTTTTTCTTTTTCATTGTGCTTTCAACTTCTCTGATTTTTAAAGACAAGAGAAATGAAATGAGATATATAATCAAGACAGTTTTCACTTCACTTGTTTCTCTAAGAGACATTTTAAAAGAGATTTTGATGAAGGGGAAAAACAGCCCTACTATGTAATGATCTTTTCTATGGTAATCCACCCACAGGGGCATTTTAATATGTAAATCACGTTATTGTCTCACACATGACAATCTGATGGATTTTAAATTCCTCATTTGTTAAAATATAATGAACAGCACTTTTTCTGGTTTTTATTAATGCAATAGCACTTTGTTCACTCAAAATGGTATAGTTGTTCCAAGCTACATAAGGTGATACTATTATTGAAGCATTTGAGACCTGACAAATATAAATATAATAAGGAGCTTGTTTTCACAGAAATACACCCTAACCTCATGCTGGCAGCAAAGAGGTGCAGAGACATTTTCATGTCAGCAAGCAGGTGTCCTCCGGCCGGCCCAGGCAAAATAATCCCCTTACTAAAATATACATAAATAAGTAAATATGTACAAACACATATATTCTCATTATACAATGACTTTTAGACATCCAAAAGATAATGCCAAAACTAGACAAAGCTTTATGGACTGATGAATCAAATCAAGGCATCAAAGCTGTGACAACAGAAACAAACTCCTCTTCTTACACACTGCTTTCCCTTAACAACTCCCACATATATATAAGCAAACACAAAGAGAATTAATCTAAAGAAAAGATAAAAATAACTAGAGCATGTTTTTGAAGGATCTTGTAAATATACTTTGGCATGCATTTATTTGGTGACATTTTCTTTGCCCTCTTTGTGTCTTTTGGAGAACATACAGCAGATTCTTTTTTAAAGATGTAAACATGAAAAACACAGCCTCAAAAATTGTGTGCATGCTACATTGTGCTCTTAAAAACTCAACTCTATTTACTGTAAAGGGCAGAAGTCTCAATACTGCTAATATCAGCAGAAATGAAGGGGTACAGAGTCAGAACAAGTCCCTTATTGACCTTATATTGTCTAAACCTTCAAACACTAGCAAACAAAGCAAAGGGAAACAAAAAACAAAACCCTTCCACCAGATCATTGAAACTGTGAAACTTATTTTGAAAATATCAAGAGCATTTAAAGATCATAAATAAAGGTCACTTCTTTGTACTGTCACCACCTTTTCATACGCTACAATTGACCTACAAAAGATCCTTTCAATGGTTTCTAAAGCCACAACATTTCTTTTAGGTTGGATTTGCCTAGAAGTGAATGGAATGATAATTCACCATTGTATTTTGGATACATAGGAGTGTGAAAATTTCTGCAAGAAAATCAAAAATGTACATAGGCACTTTTTCAAATTACTTTTTAAAAGCATAATGGATTTAACATGAAACAGGTATCCTAATAAAGTCAAATTCTGAAGAATTCTAATGGAAGGCAAAAGATACCATTCTCAGAGGGATTATCAAATCTTTTGCAGATCGGCCTTACAGCAGAAGGGAAACTAAACAGCTGTGGTAAAAGAGTGATTTACTAACATTATAACTTTGTCATAAATACTAGGGAAAAGGGCACAAAATATCATCTTATTGTGCTTTTAAGAGGCATCTAACTAAACAGAATTGGTCAGCACCATAAAAGTACTGTAAAAATGTTAGATTAAGAAATTGGCATATATCACAAGAGTTGGATGGCACATTAAAGAGGAAAACAAATTTAAGATTACTGTCTGCTGTAATGTAATGTACTAGGGTATGATTCTCCAACATTTCTAACTACTGCATCACCAACAAAGTTTAAATTTCCCCTGGATGCCGTACTTGTCCTCAATCCTTTTATTTGAAGATTTTATTACTTAATCACAGCTCTGTATGGACTTGCATGTTAAAGAGAGGGGAAAATGTCATGCCAGGAGCAGCCAAAATCTGGCAACTGTGAATTTATTTGTACCCTAACAGTCATTTTTCCCAAGTTATTTCCTAATCACATATTGCACGTACAACAACCACTCCATGGTCTTCTGCTTTACTGCAGTCTTGCACTTCTTTCTGGTTTTCCCCTGCTTGCAATTACTGAGGTAAAAAAGGTCTGGTTTTTAATAGATGCCATATTTTCAGATAGGCTTCATCTAGGGTAGTAGTAGAGAGATTTGTGCTGTATGAATTAAGGATATCACAGCAAAAAATTTCCCTACAGACTGGACCGAGTGAATTGATTTTTGGTTTTTTCTTTTTTTGCTCTGGGAAACTAAGCAATTTTGACCTTGCCTTGTTGTTTTCCAGGATACTATAAATACAAGGAAACACCTTAGGTGGGATTCATTTGACTAAATGCAGACAATCTACTAAGTAAACATTTATGGGTAGGCCAAATAAAGAAAACATATCTTGGCCCCCAAGACTAATTGACATTGCCCAGCTCCTATTCAGTCATATACATGTTCTGTATCTCTGGCAAGAGAGAGCCAACTGGAATACAAAAGCCAAGAACCTAGATAGCATTAACTCCTGCTCAAAAATTTTCTCATTGGGTCATTTTTGGTGAGAAATGCACAGTTGCTTTATAACTGAGACTGGTATATTAAGTTTCTTTCCAATGAATGAGAAGAAGCTACTTCTCAGGACTGACTCATCTACAGAAATTTAGTATTTAATTTAATAATGACGTAAAACACCTATTTCTCACTACTGATTACAAAAGAAGGCTATAGCAACTAATTGAGGTACAGAAAATTGCAGTGGTGACCTAAAGTTAACTGAGATAAATCTGACTTCTCTGGTCACTAGACCACAGAAGAAAAGGTGGTCTTTGAAGATTCTGTTTGCTCACATTCATTTATGTAAAGCTGCCATGTGGAGAAATGAGGGAGGAGGTAAAAACCTCAAGCATGTTTCTTGTAAAAGAAAGAAACAGGGATAACCTAACAACTGTCTGTGCAAGTTCAAACAATTCCAGAAAGAGTACTGTGTGACAGAGAGAGAGAGGCAACTTCTACATTTAGTTTTTAGCCAAATGTGGGAAAATGCCTTTGTAACAGAGAAGACTTTAGAGAATGATTAATATAATGATTTATCCAACTAAATAATTTGAAATTTTATTGTTTCTATCAGTAATTTTAAAATACGTTGTAGCATTAGCTCAACATAAAAATATTTGATATACTTGGACATACTTGTATGGCAAGTGAGAGATGATAGTGCAACTTCACCTTTATAAAATTATTTTTCAAATGAATAATTCCATTAAAATAGTTATGGGCAATATACTTTTCACCTCATTTTAGACACCTATGTTGTCTGAATCACCTGAATCATTCAACTAAAATTCCATTTTAAGTCAAAGAAGAAAAATGGGCATTTGAAGGCACAAATCTTTTGACCTATTTTAGAAACAGATGATTCATGCCCTACAAATGCCTATTTCTCTTCATAAAGGGATATGACTTACTTGGATGTAGTCCTTCACATTCTACGCTTACATTCAGTGAGCTGGCTCTCATTCCTCAAAGTGTTGCTGCAAAATTTCATTGTGTTTTCTTAGCCTGGAGAATTAGAGAAGATCTGAAAATTAAGTGGTGTGGTTTTGGTTATATATCACTAACAGATGAGCGGGACTATTTCCATATTTTGGGGGGAAGGGGTTGCGAGGGAAAATGGTTCATATGTGCATATATATAATTCCAAAGACGATTTGGATTTTAGTTTTACATGGACTTAATTTCCCTCTCAGATGGTTTGAGCATAATGATTCTCAGAACCTGTTAAACATTTTAAATTCTTCCAGTCTGCCAAGCATGGTATGTCAGATTCTTTCCACTTGTAAATTGTTTTCTGGTCTCCTAAACAGCACTGCACCATATTTTTGTATTTAGATAAGAGGAAAACTTCAGGAAAGATACATTGTTGATTTTGGTATGCATTTTTTAAAGGAAATCTTTCCATTTTGGAGTGCTGAAAAAAGTTAACTTACAATTTTGCGCCATGGATATTTACATTGTACTATAATGATAAACCCAGTAGGTCTAACTATGTTCTTTACCAACCAAAATCATCTAGACTTCTCTTCTTTTCAAAAACTAACCTCGTTGGCATGTGTCATTCTTTAGTGTAAACAGATATGGGATGCAGAATTTAGGTAGAAATGAATGATTAGCAATTAAAAAGAGAGTAGAGCATACCACAGACAGAGAAAATGGCTAGAACAAAATGTGCAGAGACTTAATTATGTGTTTCTTCAGGCTAAATCAGTTTTTGACTTAAATCAAATTGAAACAAGACTTCTATTTTTATGGTAAAGAAAATAATCTATCTTTTCCAGCATAATGTATTCATATGATACAGCCACATACATAGGATCTGTGACCTTTCTCTGATAAGTACAGACCTCAGGGATTTTATCATTTGGTACCAGTTTTAGTATCAGGTGTTTTTTTCCTCACCAACCCTCACCTTCTCCTGAAGTTTGCTTGAATTTTCATCAGAAAAAATTGAGTCATATATTTTTTCTCATTCCTTTCATACACCAGGTTGCATATTAGTCAGAATTGATAATTTTCACAAGTTCAAATCTCACAAATTTAGCTTGTCTTTTATAAGTCTGGCTTTTTTCATGCCATATTGTCATTTAAAGAATCAGTTCTCTCCTGACTTGACAAATTTTCCATTTTTCATTTTTTAATGTGAAGTGTTTTCGATTCAGTTACAAATATTCAGTAACATTTTCCCCTAGGGGTAAGCATTCACTCCACAATGAAAGAACAGTACCATGTTCTCAGCAAAAATCCTAGACCACTAAATATTTTATCAGGATTACTACTGATGAAAAGAGGAAACAAAATACATTTATCATCGATTTTTGGTCCTTCTCTTTGTATTCCCAAAACCACGACCGCTGTATTAGACTTGTTCCAGAGTGCTACTAAGTACTGGAGAAGCAGCCAGCGTAGTAGTCCATGTTAAATAAGTACCATTCATTACTTCCCCACAGAAAAGGATTTAAAATCCGCCAATTCCTCACATGTGAGGCAGATTGCGATTTACATGTTAAAGTGCCCCTGTGAATTGATTTGCATAGGAAAGACTTCTGGCACAAGGAAACAAAGGATTAGTGAGCATGGCAAGTGTTATTAGCATAGAGAGTACAGACTCTCCTGCAACACACCTTTCAACCAATGTAAATACATTCATCACAAATACACTTAGATCTTGGTGGGGTTCCCAGACAGGAATGAAACAAAGGTCTCAAGAGCAGTAAGACTAATGTTATAAACACTACATGAGCCTGTAAGCAGTCAGAGACAGGAGTCTGCAAACAGACCTTCTTTACACCACACTGGGTGGAGTTCTGGGTTTGCTTCAAGTGGTAAGGTGTAAACATTTACATCTGACCTAATCTGCTAGATTTCCTTTTATTGACAGTATATGGAAACAGAATGGTATGTTACATCTTACCCTAAGGCATACCTCTAAAATAATCAGAATTTCCTCATACTATTGAAAGGAATGAGGGACTTGTCTTTACAAACAAGCTGTGGGCCTGCTGATAGATAAAACTAGTATTGAGAGATAAAAGAAACAATGGGAAGGATTCCACAGATTGATGAATGTAAAGAGATTTGTCTTTACAAATAAACTATAGGTCTGCTGATAAATGAAATTGGATATTGAGAGATGAAAGAAACAATGGGAAGAACTACAAATTTCATAAGAATTAAAATAAAGGGGGGGTTACACATTAGAAGGGAGTCTTATGAATTAGGCATTTCAGGAAGTCTCAAGTACCTCCGCTAATGGGGAAAGAGAGAGGGAAATGTGGTCAGGAAATTTGGATAAAAAAGAGGCTGCATCCCCTAACAACTTGAGAGATCCCAGGTGAAATGTCCCATGGCTTCTCCCTTTATTCAAATAAATTAACGGGACTCCTCTGTCTCCTTTTTTGACATAAACCTCTGGTGTCTGAGGATTAATTTTCCTGACACTATGATGGCACTTTTTTCTTTACTTGTTTTTGGGGGGTTTTTTTTGGTAATAGAAAACAACTATAGAGTTATTAACTCTATATAACTATAGAGTTAACTATATAGTTACCAAAGCCCTTATAACAGACAGTGCAAAACCCTTTAACACAGTCCCTGGAGACTTTTCAGCTGTTCATTCTAAGATAGCTCATCACAGTTTCTCTGCTGCTCCCTCCTCCTCAGGGGGAGGACTCCTCATACCCTTCCTCTCAATGTGGGGTTCCTCCCACACAAAACAGTCCTCCACGATCTTCCCCCATGTGAGTCTTTCCCACAGGCTGCAGTTCTTCACAAACTGCCCTATCGTTGGTCCCCTCCAGGGTGCAGCCCTTCAGGAGTAGGCTGCTCCAGTGGATACCCCATGCAGTCACAAGTCCTGCCAGCAAACCTGCTCCAGAGTGGGCTCCTCTCTCCATGGGTCCATAGGTCCTGCCAGCAACGTTCTCCAACACAGGCTTCCCATGGAGTCACAGAGTCCTTCAGTGTGGGGTCCTCCACAGGCTGCAGGTAGTTCTCTGCTCCAATTGATCCTCCATGGGCTGCAGGGGCCCAGCTGACTCACCATGGGCTTGCACCACAGGCTGCAGGAGAATCTCAGCTCCAGCCCTTGGAGCACCTCCTCCCACTCCTTCTTCACTGGCCTGGGTGTCTGCAGGACTGCTCTTCTCACATATTCTCTGCCTGTATTTCTGCAGTTTTTTTCCCCCCTTAGTCTGTTATCCCAGAGGTGCTACCACCATTGCTGATGGGGTCAGCCTTGGCCAGTAGTGAGTCCATCCAGAGCTGGCTGGCACTGCCTTTGTTGGACACAGCAGGAAGCATCCAGCCACTTCTCATAGAAGCCACTCCTGTAGCCCTCCATTACCAAAACCTTTCTGGTCTGAAAAGACTTTATAGATCAAGTGGTTAAAATTGAAAATTATTTCCAAAGACTTCAACAGTGCAATGAGAACTTTCCTGCAGTAAGTAATGCATCATGACAGAGTAAATAAAACCCAAACCTATAGCCAAGATATCCAAACTATGAGACTTAAAGAGGAGGTTCTGTAAAGTATTCACAAAGTGTATATTTTGATTATCAAAAGTGGCTTGTGTAGACTTTGTTTACAGCCTTTTAAAAGAGTGATTTCTTCTGCAGTTGATTCAGAATAAAAATCTAATTTTAGATGCTTGTAATCAGCCCTATCAAACTGCTTCCCTCCACTCTGTAAGGGCAGCCTTGACAAAACAGTCTCACTATTGAGTCTAACCTTTGGAAATATTTCAATTTAACTTACCTCAGATGATTTGAATCATTACACATAAGTGATGAGCACTTATGGCAAAACTAAATGCTGCTAGACTAGACCACTTCCGGTTCTGGAGTGTCTGCTGCAAACTCTAGTTTCACCTTGTAGTAGTTTAGCACACCTTTTACTGCCCTAGTCCCTGCTGTAAATGATAGGGTTTTATTCAAACCACAGGGCTAGAAATACGGTACAGCAGCAGTAAAGGAAACTCAGTTGTGCCCCTGCCTTGGTGACTTAGCCCAGCAATCTCTACTGGATCATTCACATTTACAAGAGAATTTACCTCATTTACCTTATTACTCCTCTCTGTCGCAGTGAAATGGCTGGTAAACACAGGACTGTGCAGGCGTAGGGAAAACACTGGACTGTTACACATTTCTTTTGAGGAAAATGTTGCCACAGAAAAGTAATCTTCAGGCTGTGGGCTACCAGTTGTGAGGAGGCAGAAATTAATTCAGGGTCTTTGTATATTTTCATGCTATGCTGATTGAAAGTTCATTCTGGACTTTACACAACCCATCTTGTGCTGTTTCCCCTCCAGGAGGTTTTGAGTATTAAATGGCATTGATTCTTCCTACGGAGATAAAAGACTGCAAATAAATTAACATTAAAAGGGATATGCCCTTGAGAAAGCCAAAACACTGAGCTAAAAAACATCAACTTTAAAAGATTTGGCTGGGGTTAGTGTTTTTGATGTCTTAGTATTGTGGCACTGGCTGCAATAGTGAAATTCTTTGTGTTCTGCAACATATTGCCCAAGGCACTAACACTACTAGGATTAGGAAAAAAAGTATCTTTATACACAGGCACCATCCACTAAAGTCAGGTTATTTCAGGGTTAGGTCCCTATCTTCTCTTTTTTGAAATGATGATGCATATCCTTGCATAGTGCTATTGTTCTCTTTACCTATACAATAATTTTTTCAAATAATTACTATGATTTTCTAATGGACACTTGCAGATGCTTCACAGCAAATCTTTTTACTCCTAAAGATTATGATATTGAATGTGCGAAAGGAATTGAGGAAAAACTTTATATTCATGAAGTTTTATAAATTGTCTGTTGTGTATGGAAGATTTTTAGCATACTTATTTTTATTTTGCAACAATAAAAAATCTGTTTGGTATTGCTTTTCCTCTATTTAGAACACAAATTAATTGAGGTCATGGTTCTGTTAGGGGAACACAGTCATATTTCCAGCAAAAACACCATGAAAATTTAATCTGTGTCTGAGAGACTTTTGACCTTTCAAACTTGCAGGGTATTTATTATTCCTCTTTTATTTTATGTTGGGTGTCCTCACATTCATCTGTTCTCTTTAAATATTTACATTGTAACTTCTCCGGGTAAAGTACCACATGCTTAGCTTATACATAATGCTCATTATTTGTGCTGCTGCTCTCCTTGACGATTTTCCATTTTGTCAAAGGGTCTTCCCAAATTGCATGGGAAAAAAAATCATCCTGACTACTGTTTCTTAATTACATATTATAAATGATCTTTAATAATTACTTCAACGATGTATGAAAAGTAAATTATTGAATACAATTACAACCTTTCATTTCTAACATATTAGTCTCACCTTCCCACTTTTCCCTCTTTTCTCTGTATGATCATTCACTTTTCTCTTTCTTAAGAAATAAATCTAAGTCTTCCAACCTCATTTATACTTTATATTTCATATTTTATTTATAATCTTTGTTTCAATTGCCTTTACTGGTAATTTATTCTACTGATTCATTTATCTTTTCTGAAATACATTAATTCTGTTCAAGTTCCCTAATTTTCCTGATTTGTTTACTATGTCTTGTCAGATCATCTAGATTTTAACCCCTACTTAACATAAATATATGTATCCATGTTCTAAATTTTTCTCTTTTTTTTCTCTACTTACAGTGTTGTATTTCCTTTTTATTATTTAGCATTTTATATTTAAGAATTTTCCAATGCTTATTAGAGCACACTGAACAAGAGGGCTGTAGTGTTACAAAAAGGATGAGGACCCAGCCAGGGGGGCCCAGGAGGAGGTCACCGCAACAGATCATGTAGAAGATGATTCGAGCAGATTTCTTACCAATAACTTTTAAAATACTTAACAATGAACAGAATATTGTTCAAAGTCTGATTATTTAAGTGTCCATCTCCTCTTCAAAGCACTGAAATATTATTTACAACACAGGTGATAACATGATCCATAATATTCTAGATTGATTTTTTTTAAGTGCTGTCCTTATTAGATAAATAAATTTATTATATAAGAGTTTTCTTACTACATATTATTTTATTCCATTCTAGGTTTCCTGGCTGATCCAAGACAGTGTATATTACAAGAAGTTTTTACATTAGTTTATCTAAAAGATTTTTCTTCTCCTTTTTAGGTCCTGTGTGGATATTTTGTGATAAGTATAAAATAACATCTGAAGAAAATTATCTATGGGAATTGTATTTCTCTCCTCTGGATTCAGCTCTCTAAAACATAAGCAAGTGATCCTAACTGGTCATTTATACTCCTTCTTTAATGAGAGTAGGAAAAACAGGAAGTTTCACACAGGGATAGGTGCTCAGGTTGGGGATTGATATATGCTAATAAGGTAAGTAATGCACAGAATCCCTTTTGGGCAAAACCATTGGTGGTGTTTATTCAGACTTCGCCTGGCCCAATTTTAGACAATGCTCATTCTCAATTTTTGAAAGAGCTCCTGGGCACAATTTGAGAGGTAGAATGTACTAGGGACTATTCATGACAGGTATGTCACAGGTAGCAGCATGATTTTGGTCCCAGAACAGTGGCCACCAGCCTGCCTTGCTTCGTCAGTCCCAATGAGTGTTCTGACAAATACAGCCTGGATGTCTAAACCTCAAATCACTTGAGAAAAATATTATCTCATAGGCACATTTTGCAGTCACACAGAATCCCTTTTCCACAAAAGCCATTGCCAAAGTGACAGCAGGATTTTATTTTAAATGTTTGCATTTTCTTTAATGAACTTTAATGAATGAAAAAAGAAGCCAAGGCTCAGATTTTTCATGTCTGGTTTCACTTATTAACTGGCTATCCAGGCCAGAAGATGAATCTCTACAGCTAACAGGAAAAGGTGTTCTGAGTTATTTTTAATGATTGCAATCAACTTTAGCCCACAGACCGCAATTTCAAAATATTTCTAAAACGTAGGTTTTCTTTCCAATTTTTAATAAATTAACAAAAGGAAAAAATGGACCAAGCATACACTCTTCCCTTTGGAATCATTTTAGAGCTGGCTGTAATGTCCTTTCATCATTTAATAATTGGCAATAATATTCAAATGGCAAGAAATCCTCTTTAACTTTCTTATTTTGTTATATTGGAGAAAATGTCATCAGCTGTGGAAAGCATATGGATCAAAATTCTTCACTAGCTTTTTTCTTTGCATTGTACTATAGAAAGATGATCATTCACAGTGAAAGCTGAAAGGAGGGGCAAGAATTATTTAAGTTAAATAACAGCAATTCTCACCTGTCAGTGTACTTTTCCAGGCTCTTTTTGCCATGTCTTACTAACAGTCCAAAGATTTTTGTGGTGTTTTTTTGAGGATACAAATGTCACGATACTGCATTTTTTTAAGTGGGCAAGGAGAGGGAGGGAGGTGGTGGAGAAGGGGGAGGGTGTTGGGAAAAACATGCTTTTAAGACAAAACTAAATTACATTTCTCATAATACACAAATAAGAAAAATGATAGAAAAACTCAGGCAAAGGGCCAGACGTTCAAGGCATTCAATACACAGCAGGCCAACTTGAGAAAAAGCTTTTTGAAAGTTCACTTATTGAGGTGTTGTTGTAGTAGATGCCAGATTTGAATCATTTTGAAACTCTGGGCATTATTTATGCTTACTGTAAGAACATGAGACGTGCCCTAACAGACCAGAGGCTCACCTGTGCTCTCTCTGGCTGTAGCTGACAGAGCTGCTTAGTGACTAGTAACAGAAACAGGGTATATGTGATGAATGATCTCTTCTTAGCTAGGTCTTCCTAAATGTCAATGACTGAAGGCACTTCTGATAAGGATGCTATTCCCTGGGCTCTGTGGCATGAACCAAAGCCCATTTATACAGATGATATCTCAGATATATTGATACAATTGTTTTTAAAGCCATTGTTTTAATTGTTTTAAAATTATTTTGTCCAGCTGTAGAAAAGGAGGATGCCAAAGAGAAATACTGTATTGTTGTTGGCTGCAAATGCTCAAATACCTAGAGTAACTGCACTGTTACACAGAAATCGCAGTATTTTGGTGGTCTTTTCCCTATTTTGATTACCTTACTTTTTATTATGTTATGAGCTTATCTTCACACTTTATAAATGTGAAGGAAATTTTATATAGTTCCAAGTTTGAATTTTGTTTTTCTTTATTCCACTGAAATATTTATAAAACAAATTCTATGCATTTTTTTAGAGAAAAAAGGAAATAGGAATAAATTAATTCATCCCAAATTAATTAATGCAATAAAGAAAAGATCCTTCTGCACAGTGAGGGACATTACGAGGTAATTGTCTTTTCAGGCTATTATTGCAAAACCTTTGCCAAGAATAAGATTTATAGAGGAAAGTTAAGGGACGATCCATGTAAATATGGACGTACTGACAATATTCCTTTAAAAAGCAGGAAGGCAAATTTATGCACTCCAAGCACAGCTCCCTGTGCTCTTCAAAGGGAGTGACTTTCTTTTCCTTTTACTAGCTCCTCTGGGGTACTTTATGGACTGATTCTCTCATCTCAAGTGTCTGATCCCAAGACATAAATTAATTTTAGATGCAATTTTTATTCTTTGTGGCTGCTAAAGCAATATTCACTGTTTGTTTTGGTTACCATGGAGATAATTGACTTCCTGCGGTGGCAAGAGTCTTCTTTGGGGTATTAAAGGGGCTTGGATCTAGGGATTCTCTAATTTTCATGCAGTGAAGAAAGTAATTTCATCAAGAAAACCTTAGTTAGATTTCTCTCCCTCATAATTTGAGTCATTCTTATTATAATCTTGTGAGTATTTGGGTGTTTTTTGCTTTCCCACATTCCTTTTGTAACTCAGCCTGCACACTCCACGACGCTGGCTCGAACCACTGGAAAGGGTATATAGTCTCTTTATTGATGTTGTACTTTGGTCAGGCAAGAGCTCACAACAGCATATTGTCTGATAGAGCATCAACAGATGCAAAGATAATAAAACGCTTGATTATAACCTGGCCTTCACAATAGATTGGTTAGGGCTCAGAGACAGACATTTCTAACAAAAAAAATCCTGTACTGAGGTTGTCAATAAAGAAGAAAAACCAAAAGCCATTCAGTTTGTATTAGCTATCTCTCTTATAGAGCACTAAAATTTGGACAGTTCATACCAAATCTTCAAGAGTCCTCAGCATCTATATACTGTAAAGAAAAAGGCATGTTCCAAAAGTATGGATAACAAAAAAAAAATGCTCATAAGTACCTTCTAAAGAATTCCAAAAGTAAAGATGGTGTAAATCTTGAACCAAATCTTGTAAGCCCTAGAACCAAATGCTTCCAACCATAAAGTATGGCAGGGAACTTTGTGCAGCTTTAAGCTGAGATTGGGAGGGTATTTTTTAGTATTTGAAAAAGGATACTTCAGCAAATCAGCTTTCTCTAAGAAGGTACAAAGTTGGAATTGTTAACGTTGGTGAAATTATTGCCTGCACAACAGCCATTCACAACAATCTTCTCTTCTGAGTGCAGGCATTACCATGTCAACAATGAACAAAAACCTTAAATGAGCCAAAAGATACTGGGGCTAATGCTCAGTGTGTCCTGTTTAAATAGCCCTGAGCCTACATAGGCCTACTCAGGATTTATACACTCTTTGGAGCAAGCTGATGCTGCCCAGCATAACTCTGTACCAATGGTCAGGATCCAGGATGGAACGGAGCTGGTGGAAAGCACTGCCCTCCACATCCACATCCACAGCAGTGGTCCTCCTGCATCAGAATGGAACACAACATGATGTGCTGCACAGACAGATGTGCTCCCACCACGCCTGTCCTGAACTTGAAATGGTACTGCAAGTCCCTGAGGAATAATACCTCTAAGTCCTCCAGCTGCACTGGTAAGCTTATGCATTTCCCAAGCATGAGGCTTTCACTGAAGACACAATAAAGCTTTTGGACAAATCTTCATTAATAACAAGAATTAAAAGGGGATTTGTCTTGTTTCCACACTAACAGTGGATAAAAGCATATAAACACAGGAGGGATTATAAATAAAATCCCACGATTAGCTCTCTGTCCTCTAGTCTCCACCTCCTATATGGAGGGTCATGCCCTTTAAAGCACCAAATCTGTTACAGTTAACAAAAAAACCCACACAATAGTCATTGTAGTTCTTTTTTAATGCACTGGAGTTTTTAGTCTAATTTGTTTTGAATTTGGTGTACAACACCAAAATGCTCACAGGTATTCCATGCAGGAGTATACTTTTGCTCCATGAAAAGAATATCATTTGTTCCTAAAGCATTTCACAGCAAAGGAAAAAAAAATTAGAATCAATAATAAAAATGGAAATGTTTGAGAACAAGTAATAATAAAGCAAAACTTCAGAAATCTCCTTTTAAGTGTACAACACAAAATCAATTTACCATGACCCTGAGTGTCAGCTATTCTTGCCCTTGTGACAGAAGAGGAAGAAAAAGGAAAAGAAACAAATTAAAGCAGTACATAAAAGCCTTTTGCTTCCCAAAACTTTGGAGTGTTTTGAGATAGAAGGATGCTTAAATCAAGCTTTCAAAGTTTTAGCGATACCATCTCATAATTTCTTTTTTAGTGTCTGACATAGCTTCAGCCTTCTGGTATATCAGTCATTCATGTCTTCTTTTTTGTACATGAAGATTGTTCTTTAGGTAGTCTATAACCTGAGAACCACTACTGCTTTTCAGTTTCCCCACCTCCTCTGTTTACAGTCTATCCATCTAAACCATTATTATCTGTTTACTAAGATTCCTTTTTTTATGTTCTTCAAAATCTGAATGCGAATAACAACACCAGATTTAAACTGGAAGATATCCAAAGAATATTAAAGTACTTAGACTGCACAAGAGGATTGATCATACTAGAGCAACACACTGGATTTTTTTTTCAAAAAATAGCAATGGAGTCTTCAGCAATCATGAAAAAGCAATATTTAAGCAACTGTCTCAAGGATTCTGGGTTGCTTTTGTGTTCAGCTGAAATTTCTATTAATCTTTCCTTAAATTAACTACATTGAAGCACTCAGGAATTCTTTCACAAAATATTAATTCCTCTGCAATACTTCTAAAGGAACAGCCTGATACAACGTAGCTGCGAGAGATATGAAGAGGAGACAGAAACAAGAATATTTAATTTGGATGTCCTAAAATACTTAAATACAACTTCTTTTCTAGCACTGCAAATGCAGTTACTGTAAGTTGTGTTTAAAACATTATGATGGGGGGAGTTTTCCACATCTGCCCTGATACTGTATTTAGAAATCAAGAATAGAAAAATCCTATTTTCCTGTTATAAGGTCAAGTTACCCCAAGTTCTTGCTAGTAAAAAAAGATCTTTAGCATTCTATTGGAATGTTAATATATCTAAAACCTCTGAGACTCAATATTGTGATCTTTCATGATTTACTGCAGATAAAACTCCTGTGAGGATCTAGCAGTACTTTGAAACACAAGATTTTACTAAGTGGAAAAAGCTTTTCAAGCTAAAGTAAGCACTTGAAAAGATTCAATCTAATGTCACTGAGTTTAGAAACCTGTGTTCTAAGTGTCCAATGTGCAGATAGTGTTCAAACATAATATCAGCTCTTTCCCATAAAGATGTAGTAAACATGAACTTGCATCACAGTATAGTTCAAGAGCACAGCACAAATTTTATGGTTCCAAACAAAGCACCAAACAAAAAAAGTCATTAGTCTCTAACCCTTTTTTCAATTCTTTCCTCATCATATTTATTCATCATCTTCCCTGAACTGTGAATAGAAATATCAAGTTTTCAAACTGCAAGCAAAATTCAAATAAAGTTAGGTAATTGCCTTTCTTTTTTTAAACAATTAAAATGGGCATAATTTTTACACTGAAAGATTAATTTCCTCTTCCAAAAGCATAAATTTGGAGACTGGTAAAGGATTCAACTGGAAGCAGTAGCAGATGTTTGGTCTCCTTAGTTTGTTAACACTGAGGGTTAATTACCAATGGTGGCAAATCCTTTAAAAAAACCATTCAAAATTGAAAATTTCCAGTTCTACCACTGAAATATTTTGAAGAAATACATTTTTGAAATATAAAAAATAAATAAATTTATTTTTGCAATAAAAGCACAGTGAACTGGGCACTTTTTCTGGTGAACATTGATACTATAGCTTTGTGGATTTTGAAAAACTAGAGACTTCTTCCTTAAAGTAAACCTAATTTGTTAGTAACCTTAAGTACACATCACTTTGCAAAATTACCCAGTTAAGGTCGGCTACTTCTTTCAGTCTATCTCATTAAAAGCTTTATTAAGTCATTATAGATGTTGGAATAAATTCTTTAAGATTGTTTGAAAATTACTTTTACTCTAACAAGTGCTGTATTCCCACAGAGAGCCATGGTAAAGTATCCACAGGATGGAATAAAATCTTGGTAGTCAATGATATGTTGGGGCTTTTAACATCAGGATTTTTTATTAAGTCTTAAATCTATTTCTGAAATATGTATTGTCAGACACAAATACCAAAATCATGTTTCCCCTATTTTCCTTTCTATGCATTCAAATAATACTGAGCCCCAGAACAAGCAATTCTCTCTTAGACATAAGTAACATGTTTAAGGGCCAATATCTTACAACCACACAAGGCTATAAATGTGAGCTTCACACCATTGAAAAGAGGCCTCAGCTTTTCATAATGGAAGGTCAGGAAACATCAGGCCATAAAATAGTGACATTATAATATATAGAAAAGCTATTTTACAGAAGGTAATTTTTAGAGGTTTCAAAAATTTATTAGCTATCATTGTCCTCTCCTTGTGTATCTGATGATCTGGAGGGCCTGGTAAAGAAGTCAACCTGACTCAAAGGAGAAGGGCATGAAAAATATTAATAATAAAAAAAAAGAAATTAGCTAAAATATTTCTAAAACTTCCTTCCTTTCTTTTATTTTTTATTCTTTCAAATACACCGCATAAGCAACATGTATAATCATACAGTTTGGTCTGTAGGATTTATGGCATATGATAATAGAGTAATAAGAGCAAATAAATCCTCAGCTGATAAAAATAGTTGTAACCATTACAGCCAAGCTATACATAACAACTTAGGAACTTTCTTTTTTTTTCTTACTCCAGATAGTCAAGCTATAAAAATCATGTTACTATATGCTAAGACTCTGATACACATAGATTAAGTAACATTAGTTGTTTATGTGCTTGTATATACAGATTTTTGTTTTAATATTTTTAAACTTCCACATCCTTCAATTAACCAGAAAGACATGAGGAACTGGCTGACTAAACACTTTCAAAGATCCACAATGTGACTTCTTCTGGACATGGGATTTAGCTCTAAACTCATAATTACTGAATGCCATTTTAATTTCAATCCTTATGTATGTATCCCCAAACCAAATTTATCATGCATGAGTCCCTTTAATTTTCTTTTGGACATTGTTCTTGTGCTTCAGAAATTTGAAATAACATTTCTCCCAAATAAAAATTTTGCTATTGCCCAACATCACCACTAAGCACAAACAAGATTTTCAACTTGTCAGCACATAGCCTACACTACACTAGTGGGAAAATCACCTTGTGCAGAGAGTCTTGAGCTGATGCCAGGCCAAGCCAAGTGCTCATGTTGATGAAGAGTGTATGGAGGCTTGAAATTGGAAAGACTTCTCCTTTTGCCTGCCAGTTTCCAGAACTAAGCTGCTACATTCACACAGCACAACACAATTTATTGTCAATATTTGTGCTACATATGAAACATCTGGAACCTGATTTTCTTGTATCAAAAGGCAGCTTCTTTCAATTTCATTTGAAATTTGCAGCTATTAGGATTTTGCCAGTAATTTTCAAGGTGGAACACATAGAGGTCAAGGTGATGACAATCTAGTAACATCTATTCATTTCCATTGTCAGTAAAGGAAGACAATTTCAGTCATTCTATGTAAATTAGAAGCATTCCATTCTTCTGTTGGAATAGGCAGTGAATGATAAACATTTATTGCATCATTTTTCAGTTAAGGGTATTTGTGGCAAACATATATCTGGGGTGACATTTCACTACATTAACCACAAGAAAAAATCTCTTTATCTTCTCAGTTCCCTGAAAAATTCACTACAAACACACAGAAAAGGACAAAACCTCATGAATTACCAATCTGAGACACTGCCCAGAGAAGTGGTAGCCCCATCCCTGGAACTGCTCAAGGCCAGGTCAGACGAGCCCTGAGCAACCTGGTCTAGTGAATGGCATGGCATCCCTGCCTGTGGCAGGGGTGTTGGAACTAGATGATCCTTAAGATCCTTTCCAATTCAATCCATTCTACAGTTCTATGGTTCTTTTAAGTAGTCTCAACAATATCTAACTTTGTAACAAGAGGCACAGGGGAACCACCTGAAAAATACAATGTGATTTCACATCAAAAGGGTATACTGAAAGAGAGGCAGATTAGAGATTGCTTAAGGACCTTAAATAATACATTTGATAATTTTAGTGCTTGACTTTGCAGTGCAAATAATCTGGTAGTTTAATAATATAAAAAATGTAAAAACAGCAATATATGATCTGAATTTCAAATCCATAATGTCCGTTTTTTAGCAGAATCAAATTGAAAGGTCTATTTTCCACTACAGAGAAATGCACAGACCACTCAGAGGAGCCACTACGAGAGGGGGAATCTGTAGCTCCACAGTGTAATTCTTTCTCCCTTGTGCTAATGGACTAACCACAGAGGTTGACCCACACAGCCATTCTTTGTTTGGGACACATATTTGATGGGAAAGAAGAACACATTTGATGTGCTTTCACACAACTTCAGTGGGGTTTCACAGAATTTGGCTGACAGTACCACATCACAAATAATTTAGAGATGAAAGTTTGTTTTAAAACTTATTTACTGGTCACACAAGTAAAAATCATGTATACACATTTCAATCAGACAAGACCGAAGTCAATAGGATTCAACCTGACAGAGAAATTCATGATGAGGCATTAATGACACTGTAGAGAAATAAGTGAAGAGTCCTGCTCATGGGATGCTCAAGGTTGATGCATATGATGGGATTTTTCACCAGTCTTTCCCAATAACCCTTTGTTACCAGCTTGCCCTTCATAATGATTAAAAATATTTGTATTTATAGAGGTTATTTACCCTAAAAGCAACTGAAGACTTATGTCCTCTGTCCATATGAAGCTTTTTATGAGATTGAAGTTTATAAATATTCTGCATATTTCCTTATTGAACAATGTGTTTTTATTCCTGAAAAAAAAGATAATCTTTCAAACACTATTAACATGTTTTATTACACTGTTCTTTCTCACACAGTTTAAACCAATGTTAGTTATACATAATGTCCAAACTATTTGGAAGAATGTTTGTGTTTCAGTTTCTTTATTTTTTTAGGTGAAAAATTCTTACTGTTCTTACTAAACAAACTGACAGGAACTTAATTAAAATTTCTTCACTCTTTAAAACATTGCATGATTTTTAAACGTATTCGTTTGTTGCAATTCATTCAAAGAAAAAAAAAATTAACAAATGTCTTCAGTATAATTCCACGAAGAGTGACCATCTGTTTGCTGTCATTAATAAAGTCTATATAATGCTTGTTGCCAAAATAAAATGCATCACCAAGGCTCAAACCAGCTGGCTTAACATGTTATCCAGAAATATTCCTGCGTGCACTGTCCATCTTCTCAGGCTTTTCAAAGCAACATGGCCAGAGCACTTTTGGACTGACACAGCACCCCACTTCTATAATGGTTCCTCAGGGCTTTCTGAAGCTGTTTTGCAGGTCTGGCCTGATGCCTCAAAGCATTTACAAACATACACACACAGAAATTTGAGATAGGTTTAATTTCTTAGTATATTTCTTAGTATAGAATATTTGGCACAAAGAATTGACACTTCAAAAGGCATGAAATGATCAGATTAAAAAAAAATATTGGGAAAGCTATATGAATATGACTGATTTAGATTGCTGGGAATTATAAAACTGTTGACTTAGCCATGTGTACAGTCTAGCCAAAGGACTGATAATAGAGGTTGATCAATACTTGTCATATTAAAAACACAAACCTTTAAATTAATAAAAAATTATTTCTTTCATTAGGAACACAGGAGGGCCACTTGAACACCTGAATTTATTCTCAGACAAGTGATACTTACTCCAGGAGACTTTACTAAAAATCTCTTTTACATATTCTTTTGCCATATACTAAAAATTCTGCCACACACCTAGAAATAAAACAAAACCCAAAGTAGACTCTATTTTATGAGCTTTATTATATGCTTTCAACACATCTGCCTAACATTGGCAGTGAGCTAAACGCAGACTCTGGGGTATTCCCTTGGGTTTCTAGATGCCAGACCAGAAGAAATTGAACCTTCTGTTTCTTTTGATCCAAATCTCCCAGTCTCAGTTATCTACCACGTATCCCAGGAAATTTTGAAAGGCTCTCAGCAATTATGTTTAGGCAACTGAACCATCCCTAATGAGACAAAGTAGTGGAATTGAGCTTACAGGTTGAGCAGACCAGAGATATGAACACATGAAGTCAATAAACTATACTCAATGGAGACCTAGGGCTTAATTCAACAGTATATAGATAAGGACCAGTGTCATTTAAGCTTCTCAATGATTTTTTTTTCCCAGCCTTTTGGAAGGACACATGTCAGCCGTAGATCTTACATCATATCAGTCAACCTAGTCAGCCTCAAAGATGGAGGCATTTATCCTGTTCTCATCAGTACAGTCAGAGTCTGGAGAACCATTCAGATGACAAAAAACACACCAACTAGTGTAGGTTAAACTTGTGTGTCAAAAGATAGCTGCGGACTGAAGTTTTTCACCTGAAATACCCATTAGAGTCAAGCACAGCTGGATATATATATTAGTGGAAACCATGGTCCTAAGAATAGCAGAAGCTTTAGTCCTCTTTGTGGCTACATGCCTTCTCAAGCAGAGATTATGTACAAAGGTCTTTGGTTCCACTGTGTGAGGAGTCCTCTTTCCTCCCTCTGAGGAAGATCTCAGCATACTGACATCTGCTTCTTTCACCCTTTGACACTGAGAGACTGACTTGGTCAGTGTAAGCATAAATGTTCTTTTTCACAAAGGATGATCATTCTTTTCTATCTTTTAAAGTCAGGAAATGTGGTTTGCAGAAGGCCTAGTGAAGTGTAAAATACATTTCTATAGGCTCTGTAGAATGAAATACAGTTACAAAAAAATTCCTCTACAAAGTTAAGAAATTTAACAAGAAATTAGATTCTTTCTGTTCAAGGTTTAATCCAGTCCATAGAATTTAATAGAGAATTACATTCTTGCTATAGAGAGGCTTACAGTTCCTGGAGAAAGGTGATTATTTTCTATTTAATTCTACAGATCTTTTTCTATAAGGGTAATTTCAGATTCATTCAACTGTTATGCTTCTTCTGCCACCTTGGAAATTATCACACTTTCATGAATTTGGCATGGCTCCATGAATAGAACCAGAAACACGAAATTTCCATTACTAAAAAGAATGAGCAATACTATACTGTTTCATAGCTGTCCACTTGATAATTCATATGTAGCATCTGGATTTAGACTGTAATTTTTAAGTTATATTCAGAGAAAGGGCTAAAATTATTTGGAAAAAAGTCATGCTAGAGCCCTGGTATTTCAGTTTGCAGTGATGCTATGCCAGCATCTTACTTTATTCAGCCAAGGTACTGTCCATTTTAGTCACAACTTTGCCTTCCACAATACATGAGGCATGTAATCTCTTATATAGCAAGTGAAATATTTGAATTATTTTTGTCTTGCAGGTTGTTGTGGTTTAACTCCAGCTGGCAACTAAGTACCACACTCACTCATTCACTCCCACACCAGCAGAAGAGTATCAGAAAAGCAAGAAAACTCGTAGATTCAGATAAAGACAGTTTAATAGGTGAAGAAAAGCTGCATGCACAAACAAAACAAGGAATTCATTCACCACTTCCCATGTGCAGGCAGGTATTCAGCTACTTCCAGGAAAGCAGGGCTCCATCACACATAGTGGTAACTTGGAAAGACAAATTACATCAGCCCAAATGTTCCCCTCTCTTTCCCCCATCTTTATATACCAAGCGTGATGTGATATGGTCTGGAATATCCATTTGGTGTGTTGGGATCAGCTGTCCTGGCTGTGTCCTCTCATAACGTCTTGTGCACCCCCAGCCCTCTCGATGGTGGGGTGGGGTGAGAAGAGGCTTTGACTCTGTGTTAGCAATGCTCAGCAATAGCTAAAATATCCCTATCTTACCAACTCTGTTTTCAGAACAAATCCAAAGCATAACTGCATGCTAACTACTAAGGAGAAAATAACTCTATCCCATCCAAAACCAGCACAGAGGTAAAATCTTATTCTATCTATAAATGTATATGGATTACTGGATCATTAGTACAGAGATCTTCCCTCCTTATGTTATGGTAATATGCCATGTTGGGTTTGCATGGCAAGTTTTTGTTAGCAGGGTCTGCCAGGGTGGCTTCTGTGAGAAGTTACTAGAAGTTTCCCCCTACATCAGAGAGAGTCAATGCCAGCTGACTCCAAGATGAACCCACTTGGCCAATACCAAGCCTGTCTGTAAAGGTAGTAGCACCTGGGAAAACGGAGTTAAGAAGAGAGGGAAACTGCAGAAAAACGACTGCCAGAGAATGTGTGAGAGAAACAGCCCTGCAGATACCCAGGGTGGTGGAAGAAAGACTGTGAGGAGGTGACCCAGGTGCCAGAGCAGCCATTCCCCCACAGCCTGTGGTGAAGACCATGGTGATACAGGCTGAGCCCCTGAAGCCCATAGAACTCTGTGGTAGAGCAGATATCCACATATCTACACATATATCCAGATATCCACACTGGAGCATGTGGGTGCCAGAACAAGGCTATGATCCCATGGGAAGTCCACCCTGAAGCAGGATTCTGGTAGGACCTGTGACTCTGTGAGAGACCTACATTGGAGCAGGCTGTTCCTGGAGGACTGGACCCTATGGACAGGTTTGTGAACCCTATGGAGCAGTTTGTGAACTACAGGCTGTAGGAATGACTTGTGTTGGAGAGGTTCATGGCGGACTGTCTCCCTTGAAAGGGATCCCAGGCTGGAACAGGGGATGAGTGTGAGGAGTCCTCCTCCTGAGGATGAAGGAGCTGCAGAGACAACATACGATGAACTGAGTGCAGCTGGCATTCCCCATCCCCCTGAGACTCTGAAGGGGAGGAGGTAGAGAATCAAGAGTGAATCTGAGCCAGGGAAGAAGGAAGGAGTGGAGGGGAAAGGATTTAATTTCATTAACCTACTCTGATTTTGAATTGATCTAGTTGACTTGAATTAAACTAATTTATCCAAGTCTGTTTTGCCCATGATGGTGATTGGTGAGAGATCTTTCCCTGTCCTTATCTCAACCCATGAACATTTCATTATATTTCTCTCCCCTGTCCAGCTGAGGAGAGAGATTCTGGTGGGCACCCGGTGTCCAGCCAAGGTCAACTCACCAGAAATGCCACAGATATAGAAACACACAAACAATAGGCAAAAATTGCCTCTGTGTTTTGTTTGATATACAGTGACTTTTTTGAAGATCTATACTTTTTGGTAAGTGAAATGCACTACAAAGGGTTGGGGAAATCACATTTAGACAATTGTTAATATTTCTCACTAGCATTATCTAATTCTTGCTTATATAAAAGATATTCACATGTATCTTCTGTATATTTCAAAATCAGACTATCCCAGTATAAGTCACTAAATATATTCTGCTTTTTGTAACTGGAGAACTACAAAAATATTCAAATTAAAAAAAAAGACAGCAGCCCCTGGATTTCTACACAGTTTTACCTGGTTAGACTCTAATTGTAAAGCAAGGGTGAAAATGTCTGTCAAACAGGACAAAAGTTATGCAAACAAATGTAAATAAACAGACGTAAGATGTAATTATGTCATTTAATATTAAGTATTTCTGCTTAGGAAATCCACCCCTGATCTAATGACCTAAGGTTTTCTTATAGAGGAGAAACAAATATACATGTTAAGGTTTACATGGGGCATTTGACCTAACTAGGATGGGAGTGCATGTCCTGTGCACATCTCTGTCTCTCTACTGATTACAAAGGTCTTTGGCAAATGGTTCACTGATACTGTAGAGTTCAGCCTCCAGGCAGATTAATAACACTCTGTAGTTTTTTGTGCTGTAGCAGCATTGATTGTAGTAAAAAGAAACAAAACAGATGCCACTAGATTTCCATTTTTTACACTTATAACCCTAAAAACATTTTATGAGGAATCCAGAAGAGCTGATGACCTGCATCATGAAACATTGCTTTGTTTTAATGTAAAGGAGATCCTGTAAAGCTGGTGCTGAGTAGCTCCAGTGAACTGTGTGCTCTTAACCATGATTTTTCTGCCAGTGTTCTGCCAGTGTTAGGGAAATTGTACTCCTAATGAATTAACAGACTGACATGCTCTGTAGTTTCTTGAGCTAATATTTCAGACTCTGCCGTTTCAAATTCAATTTGGGTAGCAATTAATAATAGCTTTCTGTAAAGTTAGCTCTGATTTTAATAATACTCACTTCGCCTAGAGTTAGTTGATTTCTTCACAAATTGGTCTACAATAATTTCAACAGGTTTGTTGTTATAACTGTATGTAAAAGTTTCTGTGAAACTGCCATACATTTACTTCTAGATTCCTCTCCTTTCTCAGGGCATATGTGACACACACATCCTTCCAGTGCTGTGTTCCTTTTTTTTCTTTTAGTTTCAAATTTTTCATGTAAGGTGAATCCAAGGTAACTATACAATTGTCCTTGAGGATATGTCTTGTGTAGGTACTTGTAAAGAAAAATTTCAGTAACTGTTTTGTTAAAACCATTATTGAGTCACTGAGTGTTAAAACTTCACCAAACTTGTGAGAAGTTAAATTTTAAGGTGTTACTTGAAATTTAAAGTCTGAATACAGTTTTTGATATTTCTAAGACACTTCATGTTTTAAAAAAACAGTCTTAAAAGTTTTTAAATTGCATCATTTCAATCTTTAACTTTAAAATTTCTTACATTTCAAAATTGATATACTTCAGGAAATTCATATTAATTGAGCAAAAGAGAGATCTACTAACACCTTAACCTCACCAAAAATTGTTTCCTGTAGATGCTAAGGAATTAAAATATATTTTAAGAGGGAAATAAGAGAAATTATTAAAAAAAATTCTAAAATCAAATTTCAAAATACAGCAGTACAGAATTCTCCAGTACTGTACAAGCACAACAAAGCAAAACTAGATAATGAAACTTAAAAAATAAAAGAGGAAAAGAAATATTTCTGAATTCACCTTTGTCAACATAAATAACAGAGGAATGCTGGAAAGATGTCATGCTTTCAACATAGGTGAAAGAAAATTTAGTATTATCAGAAGAAAGAAATTAAAGAAATACAGGGGAGAAAAAAAGTTACCTGGTCTTGGCAGCTGCAGTCAAAATTTTAGTAAGAAAAATTAGGTATAAGACACTAATAAGGTTGACTGTTCCCTATCCTGTCTATATGTGACACTTTTCTTCCATCAATAATTGTTTGTAACAATATGTGTGTGCGTGCGCATGGGTACACTTCTAAAAAAAAAAAATGAAAAAAAGAGAAAAATAAAAAAATTTCCTGTATGAAGAAAAGCAGTATTTTTTACTTCTGCAAGGTGAAACATGTCAGGAAAACCAGATGCTAGCTCTGCTGCTAAGTGCTAGATCTTCACTTTGCTGAGACAAGAGATGAAGAGAATAATGTTAGTGTGCATAGAGAGAGGACAAGTTTCCTGCTTAAAATATTTACTTTAGAGAAATTCACATGGGTATAAATTTTAAATAAGTCCAAGGAAGCCAGAGCCTTCATAAAATTGGGATTTTGTCTTTAGGTTCATGTATGGGTGAAACAAAATTTTGTATAAATGAAAAATATTTCATTTTGTTTCCATTCAATAAACCTGAGGAATTATTTCAAGAACAGCCTTAAAGAATACAGTTTGTGTCAACATTTTAATAGAGTATATTTTTTCCCCCAGACATTGCATTTTGAATGTGTCTTGATGTCCTACACCACTCATAATCAAGATGGCAAAATCTTAGTGCGAACATTTATCATTAAGAAATTTCCTGAATTCAGCACAGAGAATTTTTTTCTGCTCTTGTGAAATTTTCTATTATCAGTCATAGCTTATAAACCAATCAAGTCCATCATAACATTATAGGCATTTTTCTTCCACAGTTTTTTCATCTGCAGTTTCTGGATAAAATTTTGTTTGACATATACTGCTTCTTTACATTAATACTGTACTCTGTGGATTTTAAAATTGTATCCTTTTTTACTGTTAAAACACTCTGGCTTCTGATAGGTTTCTTTGTGTCCACAAGTAGTATCATTGAAGCTCCCAAAAGGAGGTATTCCAGGCCTGCAAATAAATTATATTAAAAATAAAAGACAGATTCCCAGTCTGCATATAAGGTTATTAATTCAAAGAAAAAGGAAGAGGATTTTGAGGAAAAAAAGTGTAACAAGTATTGCCTGCCACAGAAATAAAGGAGAATAAACAGTCCTGTTGAGTCACTAGACAGTTGCTCTGTATTCTCTAATTTTGACACAATTTCTCAGTAGTTGAAAAAGAAAGATAAAAACTTCAAACAATAAAACCCAAATAACAATGGCTATTTAATTTTCTGAAACCTGGGAGAAATTGGAATATTTTTAACTGCTTCCTAGAGGAAAAAAGAGGCATCAATTTAGCAATTTCATTTATCTATGCTTTTCATTGTAACGTGCTATTATTGTGTGAATTTTACAGTGTCTTGATTTACGCTTTCTAACCTGAATAAGAATCATATGTGCACATACGGGATATTTAATGAATAAATTAAATTTGAGTTGATTTATCTGCTCTACCTTTGTTTTCAAATTATTTTTCAGCCCAGTAAGAGGATAGAGTGTGTGGTTTTTATTTAAAGTAAGTATTTGAGAAGTGAGCCTTAATTTAGAATAGCTTCATTTGCATTGAAATCTTATTATTGCTATTAAAAAAGTTTAAATAAACCAAGAGAGAGGCTTTGGCAACTGAAAACGGTGAATCTCCATGAATAATTTACAAAGGTTTTGCTTATACTGATTAAACCTGTCCTTTTTCTCTATTTTGTCCAATCATTGCACAATTGAAAAGATTGAGAGACAATAAAAACTGAAGGAGAGGATATGGAACAGATTTGTTGAGTACTGTTTGGCAGGTAAGCAGAGTTCAAGGTTATCTTTTTAGCAAATGTTACCACTCAGCTGTGAATTAGTTTTGGGCACCCATCACAGATGGAAAGTCTGCATTAGGACTGCAAGAAACAGTATCAGAGAGAACAGGGCAGAACATCATCTTTATGCATTCTGGGTTTCATAAGGTGGGAGGACTGATTCATAAGGATAAGAGGAAATAGCACAGAGAGTTGTATCCATACATACAATTTTCTTTTAAATTGGACTGACAGACTTCAGGCTATTCTGTAGCATATTACACCTTTAATTAGATTTCTTTGGGTTAAAAGCAAAAACAGTGAAGCAAATCAAAATTAATACCTAATTTCTTTTTGGATTAAATTTCAGAATATGTATCATTGGCAAATGGAGCAGCAAGATATAGGTGCTTCTCTTGTTTTTGCTAAAATGTTGTGAGGAGAATGGAGAGCATGTGAAACAAAAAGCTAATTTCTAGGTAATCACTTTTGCTGCAAAGATCTGATCTTCTCAAGTTGCATGTGCAGACTATATTAGTAATAGTTTTCCAATGGGAAAAAAAAACCATTGGCATTCTTTGCAGCTGCAGAAACCCCCTAAAAATAAAAATGAGTTATCATGATGACTCAAAACTCAGTGCATCATGTAATTAAAGTCTAAGTATATTATATTTTTAAGATGTACTTTTAAAATTCCCATTAATTAACATTTTTAAGGTATTAAAATGTATTTTTTTAACACTTATGCCACAGGTAAATTCGAACACTCGGGTTTGTTTTTCAGTAAGGAAAAAACCTAAGAAATATCTTTTTAATGTGAGTTACAAGTTTATACAGAACAAATTTGGTGCAGTTGCTTTTGAATGTCCAAAGCAAGTTTCTTGAGTATTTCCATTCCTCTTTTTATCTTCTGTCCCAGATATCAGAATAAAAAAATACCAAGAGGACCCAGTGCCTTATAGGTCTAAACACAAATGAGAGAAGTGAAGTCTAAAACAATTCTTCCAATTTCAGCTTTCCCTCTGGCTTTATTCTTGCTACTCCAGGAATATTAAAAAGAAATGAAATGTTTTTAATGGACTGTCAGCAGTATTGTTTTCATTAACAAAAAGAAACTTAATCAACTGCTCTGCCAAACCTCTCTGTCTCTTCTTTGATGGGCATGATAAATGATGCCAAGCATTGTCAGATTCTGCTAAATTAAATTAAAATGATAGATATTCAAAATCTTTTAGGACTAAACCTAGTGTAATGTTGATCATATTTCATCCTGAAAGAAAAATAATAGTAAAAAATAAACAAGAAAGACAATAAAAGTTTTGAGATAAAATAGATTAATGGAAACATTCTATCATTAAATTTGCTTTCCAAGGCAGTGACACAGATTGTCTGAATCCAAAACATGTCTATTTATACATGACTGCCAGCACTAGAAAGAGAAAGATTAAAAATGGTAATTCACAATAGCACTACAGAAACAAAATTTTTTAAATTGACATGAAACAAAAATGTGTATAGTGAGTGTTTTAAAATACCTCAAAGTTTATCAGGCTTTTAATCAGTCATGTTTAAACAGTAAGATTCTGTCTGGGATTACTGTCAATCCCAGCAATAATAAGGAGAAAACATAAAGCGTTTTCTAGAGGACAAGAGATTAGTATTTACTGATACAGAGTTAAACAGCAGTAATTGTTCTACTTGTGCTAGAAATAGTTGAACTAGTTGAAATATTCAACTTGTTTTATAATGTAATGTGCTTTAAAAAGCAAATTCCATTAAATCTTGCAAAACAATGCATTTGTTCTTCACACAAACACAAGTTAAAACCTCTGGGTTCAATATATTCACTCCTGGGTCTCTTTAGAATTTGTAGTTTGTCCTGCTGCCCCACTTCACTTTTAAAAAAGTAGATATCCTTAGAGGTTTCAGTGTGAGTGTTGTATTACCTGAATTTGCAGGTGGTATAATCCAGATTGCAAAAAACCCAAACCACTGTTACCACAGTAGTGATATTTCCACATTAAAACTCCAATGACAGAAATGCAAGTTTCAATGGTTTTGCATGGCTGCTGTTCTTGGCAATGAGGCAGAAGTGGCCAAGTGGCCACATCCTGAAAGTGGCTCATATACCAAACAAAGCACTAACACAATGTGCAGGATTATATTTTGCTTAGAACCGAAGGTTGGGAGCAGCTTTATAATAAGTCTTCCGGAAGTGTTGCATGATTTACCACTATTATATTTATTGTTGGTGGTTGTGCGGGCCAGAGCTGGATAATACTGAAGACATATATGAAATATTCTTTACCTTTCCAGTTCTATTTTATGTCAGTAGTTCAGACAATTTACAACTGCTGCTCTGTATAAAAACTGCATTGTGAAATGGAGCTTATGGCTAGAGCTCCAGGTCTCATGTTTCCTCCTACATAGTATGTGTCTTTTTAATTTGCAGTGCTGCTGACACCTTATGCTTGATTAGGGACTAGCATTGAAGATAACTCTGTAGGATAAAATGCTTGCTCTCTTAGTCATGCTGTTATATAAATTCTGCCATGTGTACACACCAAGAGAGAACTTGAGAGATGTAAAATGTAGCTCGATGCAAGTAGGAACACCTTTATTTAAGCACAGTTGCACAAAAAAAATACCCTTTGGAGACTTTGACCCAGGGCAGTCATGAAAGTAATATAGCAGGATGATAAGGGGGTATTATATATTCTCTGTTACTGATTATGCAACAAATCATTGTTATGTTTTATGCTAGGACTAAGGCCCTTGTAGTAAAGGGAGCAGTCCTACAGTTGGACTGAAATGCAGGTTTTTCAATGTCTGTGCGAGTGAAGTAAACAAAGACATTTTTAGAACTAAGAAGGAGGGCTTAGTACTAAAAGAGGTGTGTATTTTAACACAGATGTAATATAGATTATTCTACAGCATGCTCTTTAGAGACAGAAGAGATCAATTATAGCTAAATTGAGATGTGATAGAAGGAGATTTAGTGATATGAAGACGCTTAAATTAATCCCCCCTAAGGTAATATCGACAAATGTTACTTGTTGGTGTCATCAGTCTAACGCTTTCAGCAGTCGGTGACACGGGCAAGAGTACTGCCTTGTGTGAAAGGAAGGAAAGGCTTCATCAGCAACCAAAACCAGTTCACTGGATTATCAAAACCCTGAAGAAAACCCCCCTAATAATAAGGCCTTGAGTGAAGTCTTAAGGATTGAATTTTTGCTGTCTCATCAGATTGCCCTTGGACTCAGCCCCTTGCTTTCACTCCCTCCAAGTAGCCCAAAGAGTGACAGCATTAACCCTCTTGGCTTCTACCATCACTCTCTGCAAGTCCCTTGCACAGGGCGTGGTTGTCCTTCTCTCTGAGCACCACACCTCAGCAGCCCCTGGCCTGTCGAGTTCCATTCCCTCATCCTCCAGTCCCTTTCCTCGGACCTGGAGGTAGCCAGTGAGAAGGGGACAGATAGGAACAGTCTTTTATATTCCTGTCCCTTCTTTCTCTGCTGGCCCAGGTTGGCTGTGGAGGAGAGGAAAAAGAGGGCTGCAGATCCCCCATGGCTTGTATCCTAGACACTGTGGGACAGGTGGCAGCTGCTGGCACACCCAGCCCTCCTCCTACAGTGCCTTCATCATTTGTGCCTCTGCCCAGATATCTCTATCTCAGGGTTAAAAATTAGAAAACTAAAACAAAAATTCTATTTTTCCAGAGGGAAAAGAAACCATGAAAGTTGTGTATACTACCCTCCATGAAGGACCATTCTGCTTTTCACCTACATCATGATTAAATGCTTGTTCTTATACTGCTGTGGTTCAGTTCCCTATGTTATCTTCAAAGGTGAAACCTAAACTCCCCCCCAGCCCTCTAAATTCAATGCAACTTTGCATCCTTTGATGGTACTTCACATAAAACACTTTGAATATGTGGGACTTTAATTTGATCTGATCCTAAAAGCCATCATACTAGAGCAGACCAAAGGTCTGTGTAGTCCCCTGTAGCAGCGGAAGCCTTCATGGTTCTCAGTGGATTTCTCTTCTACTTGAAGTCTTCCCTTGAACCCACTCACTGTCTAGATAACCTGGCAGGATGGCACTGAAATCTCTCTGTGTACAGAATAAGCAGCACCTTAATGAGACAGAGGGAGAATGCAGAAGCAATGGGTGGTGGAACATCAGATAATGCCTGAAAAACATCTGAAACTGCATAAATGGAAGTTGTTAATACAGCTTTGGGTTGGATTGAGGGAAGGGAGGCATGAACAAACCTGCTGGTCACAGAGTCGAGAGAAATCTAAAATTAGAAAAATCCTGTTTAAACAGCAGCTTTGAAAATTATAAATTGAGATACATTTTGAGGGCAGTTAAATACTAAACTCAAGGGGCTGCGGGCAGAACCTGACAGACTTCGAACAACTAAAACAGTATTTTGTCAAAGGAAGCAGTAAAGGTCATATGCTGCTAGCTTACAACCTCAGACAGGGAATGAAATAATAAAAACAAGATCTATTTTAGCAATTAAGAACTGTGTTGGAGCTATGAAATATGAACCAAAAGAAATTTGTTAGTTCCTTGAAGATTTCTTTAACAACTTTATACTTGCAAGAAACAGGTCTCTGGATATAAAAGGTCAGATTGTGAAGGCTAATATGTCTGGTTACTCAGCAGAATAAAAGGCCAGATTGGACTGTCCTTTTGAAGCTAAGGAAGTTCAAAAGTGATTTAAAAAATATGCCATCAGAAAAACTTCAGGACTTTTCCAATTCCCTTGTGATTAATCTTTTTATATTTTCATGAA
The DNA here is from genome assembly GCA_020086605.1 of Lanius collurio. Lineage (NCBI taxonomy): Eukaryota > Metazoa > Chordata > Aves > Passeriformes > Laniidae > Lanius > Lanius collurio. The sequence goes on along the minus strand of JACBWW010000061.1, from coordinate 2,378,241 downwards.
ATACTCAGTAACACAGATACCTTGGAGGACAAATTTGCCTTTCCATTATGATGGAGGCAGTTTCTACGCATTCCTATAACTCATAAGCACATTATAAAATGTAGATATGGATCCACTTTTCTGTTTGTATAGCAGAGTATTTTCCATTACCACAGACACAAGAAATAGAAATTGAGTTTCTACATAGATGTTTGTTGAGGCATGCTTCAAATTTGGAAAATGCAGTGAATCAGATAAAAGAGGAGACTTAGAAGAATGTGGGTAGAAAGGAAACTGGATATTGCATGTCTAAGCTCAGTTTGAAGGTGGGGTTAATTTTTTTTGTTTAGAGAGACTGAAATTACTGACTGCAATAAGTAAAGAACTGAATTTATTGCTTTTGGATGTCACACTACTTTGGTCCATAAAGAAATACATTATGTTGATCTTGAGCTCAAAGAAACATCAAAACTGTTCCAACAAAGCTCCCACAGAGAAAGGCTTTGCCTTAGCAAAGTTCAAGCAGACTCCAGACTAAAGAGGTGTGAGCTTGCAGAGTGAGCACCCCCCATCAGCTGCTCGATGTCTAACAGAGCCATTTGATACAGGCTATGCTTTCTCATCTTGCTCTTTCTTCCTTCCTCCTGAAACCCACCTTAAGATCTTGCTCCTTATCTTCAACTGATTTTTTACTACATTGGGTTCTTGCCAGGGATTTTGAGTTCTCCAAATTCTGGATCAACTTTCCCTGATCATGGTACATGGATCTAGATCCAACCCCTGACTGCCACTGAGCAGTCACAGATATGATATGACTTCTCACATCCAGACATGCTTACACACTCAGATCTTACATATGCCATGATTAACCTGGCATTTCAGATATGCAGCAGAACTATTTCATTGTGATTGAAAAGTTAATAGTGTAACGTTTAAATATTTCCACAATACGTTAATGATAAGATCAGTTCTGACTTTGCTTTTAGGGCAGCAACATTATAGTGGAATCACAGAATAATGCAGAATGGCTGAGGGTGGAAGGGACCTCTGGAGATCATCTGGTCCAGCCACTATACTCAAGAGGGGCCACTTAGAGAGGTTCCCCAGGATTGTGTCGAGGTGGCTTTTGACTGTCTCCAAGGAGACTCCACAACTGCCCTGGACAACGTGTGCTAGAGAGTAATCACTGTCACAGTTTAAAAAAAAGTGTTTCCTGGTGTTCTGACACTGCAGCTTCCAGTGTTTCAGTTTTGTGCCCCTTGCCTTTGGTCCTGTCATCGGAAAAGAGCCTGGTTCTGTCCTCCTTGCTGACTGCCCTCAGGTGTTTGTATACATTGATAAGATTCCCCTGAGCCTTCTTCAAGCTAAGAAGTCCCAGCTTCCTCATCATAACCTTTCATCATAAGAGTAATACTCCTGTCCTTTAACCATCCTTTTGACCCTCTGCTGCATTCTCTCTGGTATGTCCATGTCTTTCTTGTACTGGGAAGCCCAGAATGAGACACAGTATCCGAGAATTACAGAATCACAGGATATCCTGAGTTGGATTGAACCCACAAGTATCAAGTCCAGCTCCTGATCCTGCACAGGACAACCCCAAAAATCATGCCATGTGCCTGAGAGCATTGCCTAAATGCTTCTTGAACTCTGTCTGTCTTGGTACTGTGACCACTTCCCTAGAGAGCCTTTCCAGATCCCAACAGCTTTCTGGCTGTAAAACCTTTTTCTAATATTCAACCTAAGCCTCCCCTGACAAAACTTCAGGCCATTCCCTTGGGTCCTGTCACTGGTCACCACAGAGATTGCAGCCTGCCCTTTCCCTCACAGGAAAGTTGTAGACTGTGATGAGGTCTCCCCTCAGTCCTCAGTTTCCTCTTCTCCAGGCTGAACAGACCAGGTGAGCTCAGCCATAGCTTATCTTTATAACCTTCATTCAGACTCCCAACTGTGTCCCAAACAGGGCTGAACAGGGGGAAAGGATCACGTCCCTTCTCCTGCTGGCAATGCTCCTTCTAATGTAGCCAGAATACTGACATCCTTCATTTCTGCAAGATCACACTGCTGGGTCATGTTCAACACGGCATCCCCCAGGACCCCCAGGTCCTGTTCTGCAAAGAAGCCTTCCAGATGAGCAGCCACCAGCATATATTGGTGCCTGGGGTTGTTCCTCCCCAGGTGCACGACATTACTCTTTCAATGAGCATCTTATGGGAAACAGTACGGATATCCTGGGAGTGGAATTCCTTCACCAGCATCTTCTCTGCAGGCCTGTAATGAGATATTTGACTTCAGCTGGCCCCATGATACATCATATATTGCTATATAATGTTTATATATTTGTGTTGGCCACTGCAAAACTATCTTAGAAAATGAATCTTATTTCATTGTTGTATGAGTTTAAAATAGGTTGACAAAGATTGAGAGATTTACTGTGTTTGCTCTAAAGAAAGCATCTCTCTCATACCTTTAAAAAATAATTTATTACTGTTTAGAGTTGTGCACTGATTGCTCTTTAAATACTTCTAACCTTAATAAAAATATCTCTGGCACAGTCCCTAATAAATGTTTCATCAACTTGTGAACTTCACAGAACAGATGACTTTGAGACTGACATGAATAAAATTCAACTAGTGAAAAATTATCCGTAACACAGAAAGAAACAAAGTACTTTGGGGGGGACTTGGTAAAAACTTTTTTGCTTTGCAAGAAGTAGCAGCTCTTATCCAAATAAAAGCTACTTAAAATAAGGGAATTTTGATACAGAAATTTACCTACATTTTGTTTCATACACTGTCCACATTTATTTTCTGCAAGTTCTGTCCAAGGATATTGAAGTTTATGTAATTTCCAGTAGTATCATAGTAGAGCAATCTTCAAGAGAAGTAAAGTCAGATGTTTTCCCCTCCAGAGAACTCATCTCATTACAAGACTTCAAAGACAAATGTCTTCCTTTTTGTATCCCTAAAGCACAAGTTGGTATCCCTTTCTATGCAGTAGTGATGGAAAATTATTTGGAAATCACAGAATCATAAAATAATTCAGATCTGAAAATCTTTTAGGAGACAGTTTCCAACAGCTTTTCCAGGCACCTTTTGCAGTGCTCAGCAGACCTGACACTGAAGAATATTATACAGGATATCCTGCCAGAATTCGCTCTGCTGCAGATTGTGACTATTGCCTCTTGTCCTTTACTGTGCTCTTCTGCTTCTCTATAACTGCCCTTTTAGATTCTAAAAGCAGAAATTGGATTCATACTTAACATTCACTTCTCTAGGCTAAGCAAACAAATCTTCCTATGGCTCTTTCTGTATATGAGGTGTTCTGCACCCCTAGTCACTGGGTGACCTAGACAGGCATCTTATTAACTCTGGAATGGGTCTTTTCCAGTTTGTCAATGCTGATTTTATACCAAGGAGCTCAAACCTGGGCAAAATGCTCCAAACCACAGAAGGCTGGAGTACAAGGAAATAATCCATTCAGTACAAGGAAATAATCCCTTCCCTTGATCTGCCAGCTATCCCCTTGCTAATGCATCCTGGTTTGTGGCTATCCTTCATCTGAAGGAAGCCTAGTTGCTAATTTGTGTTCCACTTGTTCACAAGGGCTGCGCCTCCTCCACCAGTGCTGTTCTGCAGAACTGCTGCCTGTCTGCTCAGGCCCAGCACATATGGGCTTATTCCATCCCAGGTGAAGGACTTTCAATTCACCTTTGCCAGGTGTGTCAAGGGTCCTGCTTGCTCATTCCTTCAGGCTGTGGAGGTATCAGAGTCCTGCCCTCCAGCTTATCAACTGCTTTACCTTGTCTGGTGTCATCCGAGAAGCTGACAAAGATGCTTTCTGCCCCATTGCCCAAGCCATTGATGAAGACATTAAACACTACTGAGGAGCTTGCTAGTGTCTCAGCTGTACAGAAAGTGCACAGAGGTAAAGTGGAGGATGGTTAACTGCTCCTTTCTGAAGTATTCAGATACAATAATAACGGATGCCATAGGGAATACCCATGCGGAAAGTAATAATTCAGTCTTCAGAATGACATTTGAATAGTGTGCAGCAAATAGGGCCTGAGGCCACACATCAAATTCTGCAGATAAAAGAAAAAAACTAGCATCCGCTCTCTCTTTGAGCATTATCTATCTTTTGTGTTGAAAGGAGCAGAGGTTCAGTGAAAAATCTCCAGTGATCATGTGATCAGGAAAAAATAATCACTGGTTATTTACTGATGTGGGCAAGGTGACTGAATCCAATATCTCTTATTTTATAAATGCTTTTCACTGCAATCTGCAATGCGTGCATGTAATTTGAATGGATGAAAAGGCTGTATCTGGAAGCATAGTCTTGTCACTATGATTCTATGAAACTACTGCTCTGAACAGTCTTCATCTTAGTTGATTGCTTCTACAACATCATAACAGGAGGAGGGGATTCAGTTACTCTGAGGAATAAGAGAAAAGAGTTTGGCAGAAAAAAACTTGCTATGCTGATTTTGACATTTTGTGGAGAAATTGAGTGAGCTATAATTTATTAAGCTACTGCAATTATTAATATGTACTTATCTCTTTAAAGTTTTTTATACTGCTGCTACCATCAGTGTGTTCTTCATTTTGCATATTAGCTGTCTAGGGATTTGGACCAAATTTCAAATCTATATCTGTATTTAATCATGGCTTTTACTGAAACCAGTACTAAATGTACCTTTGGTTATTGTATAAATATCTGGATATTGAAATGGGCTGCAGATATTGCACGTTGAGAATTCAAATATTTATTTGTACTGTCTGCCAAGGGAAAGTGTGTGAAGAAAGCCATGTTTAAGACATTTAAAATAATTGTCTTTAAAACAATCAATGTGTTAGTGTCCTGCACACACAGATGTGTGCATGCAAGCATTAGGCTGAAACCAGAATCAAAATAAACTATTGCTACTTGTATTTTATTACACTTAGTTGTTATTTTACTTGCTAACTATTTTCCAATTCTAGCTGAAAAGGAACAACAAATTATATTGCACAGGTGTAAAGGTACAACCTTGTAATGACACATCTCTAATGCATGGTGCACAGCTTACTGTTTTCCTACAGAAGGCAAATACCAAACAGTTATTGAAGAACTGCACTTGATAAGGGAAATACACAAATCTGGGATGTGTTCAGATGTAGAAAAATGTATGGCTGCTCTTAGTTGACTAAAAATATGATTTATACTCCTTATGGTTTCTTCCAAAAGAGAAAATCCACTAACTTACTTGAAAAAATAGGACCTGCAAAGTTCCTACTTGTTTTGTTTTCAAGCAGATCAGTGCTTTTCTCTTTTACAAGAGAATATAAAGGGCACAATAAAGAACATAAAAAAAAGAAATGTTCAATTTGAAAGGTGCTGAAACAATTAATTGGAATGTCACTGTTATAATGAGGCAATCATGTATGAACAACTATTACTTTTATTAATGATCTGGAGAAGGCTTGTATTTGCAGCTAGCTTGAGTGGACTTTTTTACCCTGAAACTTTGCATATCTCCCTGTCTCTTTTTAAATAGTGCTGTAACTTGCTCAGAAATTTAATTTTCAGTTGAGCAGGAGAAAAATCATTATGCCAGTGACAAATATATTAATAAAATCTTTGAAGAATTGTGATGTTACTTGAACAGCTGCAATGATTTCTTTTACTGTGCATTCCCCAATCTGGGGGACCTTAATTCTGTTCTCTTTTATATGAAAGGATGTGCATTTCTTTTCACTGGACATCATAATTGCCAAAATAGGTGGCTGTGGCTTCATAAAAGTGTCAGATTTATAAATAGCTTTTTCCAGCTATCATATATATCTAGATATATGGGGTGTTTTTTTTTACTACTACAGTGCACTTCTAGGAGAGTGTTAGTGTTAAATAATGTATTTTAAACAACTGGAAACCAGAAATTCTAATAGTAGGTTTTTAATATCTTTCAAATGGCAATATTTTACTGCTGACTAAAAGATGGGAAGATGTTCAGTGTTGCTAGCAAAGGACACGTTTAACCATTTAAAAGTAAATGTCATATTTTGATGTCATATCCTGAATGAGTGGGAAGGAAATACTCTTTTTTAAATAAAGAAATTAAAAGCCCACAGACTTTTTTTCTTTGTTAATGTGTAATCAGGCTCAGTGCTTCACAGATTAGCACTTTATTAGCTGATCCATGTGCCTCTGCTGTGCTAAGAGTTAATGAAACATGCCTCTGATTGACCTGCTGACCAAAGTCGCTGGTTGGCACAGGCACTTGGCAATGCCCATCAAAATGGCTCTTTCCCAAATAAGCTGCTCAAAACATGGAAATGAATTCTAAAGCTTCAGCTGTACAATTCATTTCAAAACCTTCTGCATAAAGCATCTCACAAAGGTTTACTTTTTCTCCTACACTGCTGCACAGCACCATGGTGGGGTGGGACTGTTAAAAGTTGACTTAAAGATGCAGAAATCTTTGTCTAGCTTCTCTGAATTCAGGGACGTACAATGTCGAAGTTCAAGCAAATTACAGATGAAAGGATTCCTCCTACATGATGAACAAGTGAAATGTACAGAATATAATATGTGACAGCATTTTCCAAAATTACTCTGGAAGGGGTTTATATTTTTCTTTTCAATCTTTAACTAAGCATATTATTTATCACAGAAGTGGTTTCATGTCAAGTAGGCAGTGGAATTATGTGAGCTCTAGTGATTAAACAGAGAGATGTTAAACCTTGTCATAGCCTTGTGTTTGTCTCTGGGGCTGTCACTGTAGGAGGTACCAGCTACTGAGGCCTGTCAAAATCCATTAAATGTGATCTGCTGCTTAATGCCCTCATCTGACGACAGGACAGGGAATCTGACAATGCAAGGGGAGCAGGTAAACAAAAGAGTTCTCATAAAAAGACTCCCACTGAAGTGCAGAGAAGTAAGTTTTCATGACCAGTTTCTGAAAATTATTTTTGAATTAAAAACAGTGTGAAATTTTGGAGAAGGAGTGGTTCATAACTGGACAAGGAACACTGATGAGATTTTTCTTTTTCTCCAAGAAACAAATAGGAAATACCTGTCTCTTTCAAGCTAAGCAAGCATTGCTCTTCTGCTGATCAGACAAATCTAAAGATTTTATGTAGTTAGGAAGGTTTTAGCAGTCCAGACTGTGAAAAAAATATCTCTGAGGGCACAGAGGTAGAACTAGGAAGCGGGCACAGAGGTGGAACTAGGAAGCCACGGGGAACAAACAATATCAGGCTGGCATTCTCTGCTACTGTATGCAAACAAAAGAGGAAAACAAGGTTTTTCCCAGTAATTCTTCAATGTTACTGACACCAGTGCAAAAAAAGAATTTGAGGCATAGCTTTCTGTTTTCTTGCTCATTCCCTTGCATTCAGATGTTCACAGGCAGAAAAAGTATGGGAAATTACACAATGCCGGAGCCCTGGGGATCTGCCTGTCCTTTCCCACCCCAGCTGGCTGCCCCAACTCTGCCCATGACTCAGGACCCTATTTCAGTCCGTAGGATCAAAAAATGCCGTGGCAGGGCATTGTATGGGGAGATTTCCAGTCTTAATGAGCCTTCATTAGTAAGATCGCTGAAAGGAAGTTTTCCTGGTTTGCAGAGGTTTGTCATTTGACCAAGAAAAGCCTTACACTACACTTTATTTGGTCAAAAGCAAACAACACATTAAAAATTCATTGCATATACCCAAGTACAATGAGATGGGACATGAACTGGACTGATACTTGTCTTGTACAGAATGTTTACTCAGTGGCTAAAGCATGAAAGCTTTTCAGTACTCACAAAATAATTGTGCATCCTTCATTTTTTCTCAGGCTTCTTTTTTTTGTTATCTTGTCATAAAAATACTACTTTTAGAACCACTATACCTCTTTCGATACTTACAGGACTATTAAATCTGTGCCAGTTCCTGAATTAATAAACATACGCACAAATGCACTAGAATACCAAAACCCCAGAAAATTTGCCTGTCAGTAACATATTTTTACAGCCAAGATATACTAATGTTTTACATAGGTCTGAAAGGAATCTCCTAGGTCAGAAATCAAGGCTTCTACTTTTTCAAGCAACCACACACATGACTTCATAAATTTATCGAGTTCCATATTAGAAACTGGGATTTTAATCTCATTAATACTACTGGATGGCTGTTCAAATTTTTTTTTTCTATAAAGGTTAGAAACCCTTCCCTAATTCACAGCTTAACTGTGTTTACACAGTTAGATTCTGTGCCAGGCTCATCCTTTAATTTAACTGGTCTTGCCTTCCCATTTTTGCAGTCCACTTTCAGAAACAGGTGTCATCACCTCACAGTTTTCATCTTGCTGGGCTATAGACAACCAGATTTCTTTGGAAGGGTTTGCCTTTTCAGCCTTTATCCTAACATTTTGTGTCTGAACCAGCTGCAGTTTTCCTTGATTGCAAATGGCCGGAATAATTTACTGTGTTCTAGATAATAACTTACAGATCATAAAAAAATATAAATCACTGATGAATTATCTCTGTTTTGGTAATACAGTACTTTGCCCTTTTAGAAGATGCATGGCTCCACTCTCATTAGGTGGAAATGTTTCTCTTTATGGTAGTTTGAGTGCTGACTTCAGTGAGGCCAATATTTCAGCTCTACTTTTCAGCAGATTTAGGAGTCATGGATGCATCTCAACATTTTGTGAGCAAAATAAATCCCTTTAATTATAACAAAATGCTAAAGCTCCACAAATGTTCTACAGATATTACACTACTGGGAAATGAGGCAATACTTTTAAAAAAATCGACCAAATATTTAAATTTAAGAAGAGATGAATGGGGGAATTACACTCCTCTCTTGATAAATGTGGAATTATATTTACAGTTCCTCCTTGCCTCTATCTCCAGAAACTGGAAGACCTATCTAGTTTTAATGACAGTTCTTTCTTTGATCAGTATATGTATCTTCTAAGCATGCAGTTTGGACAAAGAAAGGCAGTGTATGACTACACATGTGGCTCAGGTAATAATTAGTGGTTCACAGCATTTATCTAGACTGAATCAAAAGTGCCTTTTCTTTGCTTTATAACAAGTTCAAATTCATCTTGCATCCAACCCAGTATTTCCAACTGTTGTATTTTAGGTACCAGTCAGCAGCATTTCATCAGAACTGTTGTTCCTCCAGAACAGCAGGAACCTTCCTCCTGTTTTGTTAACAGGCTGCTAGCATGAGTACTAAAGAATTTTCCTGAGACACAGGCTCCAGGATCTGATAAAAAATGGTGATATATCCTGATGGCATCTTGTTTCATGTCTTTTCTTCAGTAACCTCAATATCAAATTTGATTATGTAGGTTGAGCATTTTAGACTTGTCTCAGGATAGAAAATTAATTCCCATAAATCTCATGCTCTTCACATTCCGGTCTGTGCAGAGGTTAGTGAACAACTGTCCCCCCCACCTTGCTGTTCAAAAGGGCTTTCAAAAGGACTGTAGCCTTGGCATAAATATTATTGAAAGACTGACAGACTTCTGCAAAACTAATTTTCCCATCCTCTTATCAAGGATTTGTAGACAAGCAGGCACCTAGAAACTGCTGTTTAAAAGCAGAACCGTGCAGCCTAATGCTTCTAAATGAAATTGGCTGCCTCAGGTATATTTATTTGTTATTTTGCCTATTTCTATCCAGATTCATTCTCCCACCTCTCTTCCCCTGGAGTATTAATGAATAGTTATTCACTTTCAATTGGCTGAAAAAGAAACTAGCAGAGAAGATGAAAGATCAGCTGAGAGGCAGCAAGAGAAATTGCATCACTTAAGTTGTCTGTAGACTACCAAGTCACTTTCTTGATATCTGAAGACTTGGCACACAAAAACTCATAAAGAGATGGGCAATGTTTTGCCAGTGTTAATCTGAGAGTTAACTGTCACAAATACAGATTGGAGATATGACTTTCAGGCAATTGTTATCACAATTTTATATATTTTATGGCATTTTTGGGTCCTTCATGCACTCAAACTTTTAAGACTGGTGTAATCATCCAACTGTCCACACGGCACTCAATGGCAGTGTCACAAAGAAATACAGAAGGCATTTGTGGAATAACATTAGAGCAGAATGCATATCCAATAGTCTCAGCAGGGCATTTTAGCAGCATCTTGTAAACAATGGACTTAACTCTGCACTTACGTGTAACGCGTACGATTTGTCAGCACAGTGGTAGTCTGTTTAAAATACAAAGCAGTGATGTTATAGGTGTCATAAATTGAACTGGCCAGAATTTTTCCAATGAGAAATTTTACTTGATGGAAAATGTTATTTGTAGGCAATAGTTCTTACATTGTAAGTATTCATAGTTTAGTTTTCAAAGTGGTGGAATTTATGAACAGAACAGGAAAGCTCTTTACCCACAAAAACAGCTGGTAGCCTGAAGTTTTAAGAATGAGGTGGGAGATCAGTGTGAAGATGCTCTTCTGTGTGATTCAGAAGGAGAATTTAATCCACAGAATTTTCATTGTTAGATGAGTGACCTGATCATCCCACATTTCAACTACTCTGGATGTATCATTCCTTTTGGAGGTGTTCCACTTTATATTAATAATGTATTGAGGGGCAATAAAAAAAAACTAGTTTCAGCACTGCTTTTGGGTACAGGAGATGAAAGACCAGATACTTGTTCTGAAGGATATTTATTTATACATATAGCAAGTAACAGTCTCCAATATCAGTAACAGTCTACTATCTCTAATAAGAGATAATAGAAAACCATTCTATTTCCTCAAATGCTTAGTAGCCTGGTGGGATAGACATTCATCTGGGACTTCACGCTGAAGCTTCACTTGCTGAATTCAATCACCTGGAATAATAACTTTCCTATCTAGGTAGAACACACAAATATGAATGTGTGAGCATCCCCATGTTATATGGACTTAGCCTCAATTTCATGTGTGCTGGGAAATTTCACAAAGCGTAAGGAACCCACAGCACTCTGCATTTTGCAAGTCTTCACTGGGTTTTGAAACACAGTACATACCAATAGCAGAGTAGAAGGTAACACCTTCTCAGTGGCACCATCCTTTGGTTGTATCAAGCGATATTTGAGCAATTTCCTTTCTCCAAGAGTGCACCAATTGTAACCAACATCTCCCAGGGCATGTTCTGTAGTGATAAAAAAGATAACTGTGGTAGACTTGCAAGAATTCTCCTCTCACTCAATCCTGAAAACATGTGCTGTCCAATATGCATAAGGCCTCCAATATTGTCAAATAAAATACCCATTTACAGCATGAACTCATGAACTGCTAGATAGAAGTTCTATAAACAGATTTAGGATACCTGGGGACTAAAGGATGTGATACAAAAATTATTTTCATTCTTTTCCGTATTAGGAGCGGTCTATGCTGTTAGTAAAAGAAAAGCACAGTTTTGCCAGCTAGGTTTTCTGAAGATTAGTGCTTTTTATTTTTCTTTATAATAATCTCAAAGTGCCAAAAAATATTCGGACTTCTAACAGAAATAAAAAAATTTGCACACACCAAAAGCCATTTAATCTGAGTCATGTCTATTTTCTTCTCTTTTCTTCTTTCATGCTACTACATTTATTGTTGTTTTTGTTGTCAATGGATAGGTATAAACGCTGTTGCAGGAGAAACTGGAAAACAGTAACACATATTTACGTAAACTGGCATTGATTCAACTTTTAAAAAATAAAGGAAACAGGAAAATAAACCAAGGCTTTTAATTCTGTGCTGAAAATCCTTATGACCAGGGCTGCCTATGTGCCAAGAATACCTGACTGAATTCCCCCGCTATTCCTTAGGTCTACTATGAATTTACAGAGTTAAAATTGTGATATGTAGTTAAAAGTCTCTGCCCAATATTCATCACTACATGTAGATCCTCGTGTTGTTTTATTTTGGTCTCTGAACAGTGGTGGCTGTTTTATTTGTTTATGTAGCTCTGTGCTCTATGGCTGACAGCTCCACATTTGGGAACATCTGAAAGAGAGGTCACATGACCTTTCCAAACACGGGGAAACTCTGTTCTTCTCAAGATGACCCGAAATGTTCTAATTATTGGTTATTCCCTCTAGTTGTTGATGCAGCCAACAAGCACGTAAAGTTCAGTGAACCCACAAGTGTACAGCTGTTATCTTTGACTTGTGGCCAAAGTAGAAATTGGGACTAAATTTACCCAGACAAGTATAAAGCCTCCTGTTTAAAATAGTTATTTTCTAAACCAAATAATCAGACTGAAATTAAGGAAGAGTGAATACTTTTTCTAGAAACATTGATTCAAAACAGGGTCAACATTTCAGAGATGAGATGTTAACACAAATTACTGACTTGACTGCACAAGTCACCCAAAGAACATCCAAGTCTCAAATCTATCAATACGTGTACAATTCTACCTTGTAATCCAATTGTTCCAATTCCATCATATGTGTCATCTTTTCTTGCAGACTGTAAGTTGATTTTATTTGTCTCCTGCATAGGTCAGATGGAGTAGCCTTTGACACACACCTGTGATATCTGCTCTGATGTATCCGTTTCGAGCAGCGAGAAATGAGAAAGCAATAATTCCCTACTTTTTCCAACATTAATGTTTCTTAGGAAATTTCCATAATTAACTAATCTGGGTCTTCATATATGGGGTGAAAAAGACAAGATAGAGATCACAAACAGCAGAAATTGCATGCACCTCCTCTTCCTACCGCTTATCCAGACACCTCTGTCTGATCTGCTATTCAGATCAATTTTGTACTACCTAAGACTATAGGAAAGGGACACAATGTAATTAGAAATAAAGTTTCACGGTGCTTTTCATAGCTGTGCTTGCCTGTGTTGTAGAACAAGCAGATATAAAAAGCAGATTCCTAAATGTATGTAAGTCACATCCATAGTAAGCCAGAGGAGAGAGGTCTTTCCACTACAGTGAATGTGTGTATCAACTCATCCGAATGGGTATTTGATTTCTGTTGAACTGTATCATGAGTTGCAAATCAGCTCCTACTTTCCAGGTAGTATAGCCTGCCTGACTGATAACAAGGCTTAATTAACGTGCATCTGAAAAGCTCCTTCCTCTCTCTTTATTTTGAGACACATTTGTACAGGGAACAGTGCAGGTTTTACCAGCAGATGTAATCCTATCCAGAATTCCCCCTGCACTATCTGTTTGTGACAATAACAAAAATGTAGCAGTGCAATGAGATATTACTTTTTCAGAATAGAAAGCACCTTGTTACACTGGATGCAAAACCAATTTTAACTACAATTTCTTACAGCAAATTCAATAATAGTTCACATTTTAGATCATCAGCTTGGTAGTGTCATTAGCAAGAGTTTTCAGAAGTCTGCTGAACAAACAAATGGATGTTCTCACTGTATACCTCAAAAAAAAAATAAAAACNGGGGGGTGGAAAATACAAGTTTGAAAAGTATTTTAGGGTGATTCAGAACAATTTGCATAGAGACTGGGCATGACCCAGATTTGCCTTCCTTCAGACACTTCGAGAATACATTCCTTCCTGGTCTAAGTATATTTTGGGTGAAGATGAATAGACTAAGCAAAGAAGGTAATTTTTTGCAGATTCGCTTTTGCATATAATGTCATTGTAATGGTCTGATAACCAGGGTTATGCATGATCTAATTTCTGAGGATGATGTCATATTTCATAAGCATCCAGCAGAGATGATACAATCATTTCACAGAGGGAGCTATATGATGTAATTGCCAGCAACACCACATGGATCAGTGGCCCAGCAGGCTACATTCAATTCATATTTTATATGGTGCTAATATGTCTTTTTTAGCTGTTTTTTTTCATCTGAAGATGCCACAGTGAAGAACTTTTATATTTTGTTCAGATTTTTAATTTAAAATCTGACTTTCTTGTTTGTTTTTAAAATAGAGTAATTTGAAATGTCATAAGATTTTTTTAACTTTAGGGGTTCCTAGTTGCTTTGCCCACTTTATAACCTGATGCTAATTGAATTGGCACGGCAAGGGTCTGGTAGCAGTGGGGGCTGCAGGGAGGTTACATGAGTGGTTTCTCTGAGGAGTTGCCAGAAGCTTCCCCCACATCTGTCAGTCAATGCCATCCTACTCATACATCTCTGCTAATGCCTGGTCACTGTTCCTCAGCCTTCCTTCTGCCAGCTAGGTACTACCAGCTCATAACTAATCATAGGATGTAAACAAACAGAAGGTCACATCATTATCCCCTTGCTCAGATCTTTGTTGAGTCTGAGTGCTCTTTGAAGTCTTTAACCGTTGTGCCTAAATAAAGATTGGGTTAAGTAAGGGTCAGTACTCTGAAACTAAGAATAATGGAACTAAAATTGCTTCTACATGCAAACAAAGCAGAGACCAAACTCAGAATTCAGACAAAACTGTGAGGCAACTTTTGCTTTCTGGGCCTTACCTCCAGTCTTGTCTCATGAAGGATGGTTAAAAAAATAAATTTCTGTCTTTTCAACTCCTTTATTTTTTCCAGTACTCTTCTTTGAATGTACATGTTCAGTTGCACTGATATCTTCTTCATGCTCTCTTTTCTTTCTTTGGGCATTTTTTCCCCTCTCCCCCATTTAATTTATTTTCATGCTTCCAAGTTCTGTTTCTGAGATTATGCAAACAAAAATGTAAATCATTCAGGTTCTTTCTCTGAGATGATTGCTACTGTGGTCCTTTGCATATTCTTCTTCAGATTCCACAGAACAGAAGCTTAAAAACCAAAAATTTTATTTCACATTCAGCATGTGATCGTAAAAGTGAGTACTTGTGTTGTGCAGAATTTAGAAGTAGATGGATGCCAGTTTTGTCTTCTAATTACATTAAAAGAAAAGATCAACAGCACATCCAACTGGCAAATTTCAGTGCTGTACACTTTTTACAGTTGGCCAGTCCCAGATTCAGAGGCTTTGCTACTGTGGAGTCTTTGCAAATTGCTTAGTCACAGATGTCCACCTGGGTTCTCTTCCCATGGTTACCAAAGGAAAAGTGGCATTCTCCCCTAACAGACATCTCCCTCTACAACAGTATGCACATTACAACACCACTCTTAGCTTCTATAGCTCTAAGGCTTCAACAGCAATGGCTAAAGGCAACACCCATTTGCTGATCAAAAGGGTTTATCAGAAATCAGGAGAAACACTGCTTGTTGCACCCTTGCTCTCCACCAATCATGGTTCCAGTGAGGAACTGCTCTGTGCAGCTTTCTATAAAGTCACCCTAGGTAAAACATGCACTCTCTGAGCCCCGAGATTACTGTCCAGTAGACATGGCTTGTGCATTTTGAGTAGGAGATTTGAGTGCTTGTTTGGCAGGAATTCATACTAGGAAGAATAAAAGTCAGCACAAGTTTTGATGAAGTGTATATTGCTTTGTCAGCCAAGTCCAAATGCAAAATGTCATAAGAAGAGCTGTGAACACAACAGACATAAAAATACAGTTGTAATTTTTTTCTTCTTCTCACTTACAGGAAGAAAAAGATTGGTTTTCTGCCTCTGTTTGTATACGTTAGAAAGATATAAGCATGACTCTGGTCTGACTGCATAAGTATTTAAAAGATAGAGATCTCATTGTTCGATGTTGAATCAGGATTAAGGAAATTCCAAAGATGCAGCAACTAAAAATTAACTTTAAAACTAAAAATATAGAAAAAAGGGAAAAACTACTCAGATTTTGCTACAGTACTGTCATCAGAAGTGCAAGTTGTGAAGAAACTCATTTTACAAAATGTTATCCGTCCAAACGATTTTGAAACGTAGGTGTTAATCCAGTTTTCCTGGTATCCACATTATCACCCTGGTATTCAAACTGTATTTACTGTTTGGTAACCCTACTCAGTTATAGTCAGATGTGAACTAGATTTGACATCCATGTTTTAGAATTGTCTCTTCCATCTCATGTATGTGTTTTAGTTGTTTAAAATTACATTGGGACCAGTTTGACACTTTTCATTTAAAAGCATTTTTACTCAAAAGTTGTTTCTTTTTTTTTTTTTTTGTTCATCTCTGATTGCTCACATTAAGGTGATCATAGCCCTTTATGAAGCAGCTTGTTTACCTAGGTGATATATGTAAAAAAAATTGAAAAAATAACTGACATTCAGCTCTGTGTTCATAAATATTTCTTTATGATATTTCTGGATAGAAATATATTTCTTCCTCATTTTTACCCAGTGGTTCTTCAGACAGTCACTACCCATTATCTTGGACAAAGACAGACACTAATCACTGTTGCTTTAGAGACTAGCTGTTAACCAAATGCTTTAAAATGCAATTTGTTTAGTTCCATACTAAATAAAGCACTATCCTGTCCATTTCTTTCCCATTATGACCTTGTGGAAAATTTGTGTGCATTTAGATAGCCCTCTTTCCTTGACCGTGATCTGTCCACTCAGTTGTAGTGAATTTCTTTAAATATAAGAAAAAATGGCTTGCTCCAGAGCAAGGGGAAACAACAGAAATTAGAGAATGTAAGGATGTTGTAGTCCATTTGATTCTTACAATGCATTCTCTGATTTCTTTGGGGATGATTGCCCAGTTTATGTTTTTACAAGAACTGAAATCAAGTGATTATTTTGAATATATGTCTTGACAAATACGGCTGTGCAAAATGAAGTCTCATGCCTATTATCTGCAGTTTGTTCTCTTAAGGAGAAAAAGAGGTTGTCTTCTGTTTAGAGAATATTTTTTTACCTCTAATCTTTTTTTGTTCAAACACAGACCTCCAAGTAGAGAAAATAGATCTACCTATAACTGCAGACATCCAACTCATGAGGCTCAGTGATACAGAGCAACATATACAATATGAAATTTTCTAGTCAGACCTGAACATGACAGCTAATATAATCCACTTAGCAACTTCAGAGATATTTTTGAAATGTCTTAAAATACTTTTATTATTTGGTTACAATTTGCAAATTTAATAGTACTGCCTTCTTTTATCAAAACATACTTTCCTTTAAAGCCTTGCTATTGCCATCTTGTTGATGTTTTCAGGCCATGGTATTAATTAACAGATTGAGGTATTCTTCTTTCATTCAATATCTTGCAAGAAAAAGTGATATAAAGAGAGACACTTAACATAGAAAACTCATAAACTGCCACATAAACAAGCAGTTAGAGAACAGCAGATATTTTAGATTGCATCAATAAATGGTACAGTGTTATAGACCCACCAACGCAGTTAGTGCTAGTTGCAATGCTCTTTTGTCAAAAATGGTGCTTTTTTTCTTACATTTAATTTCTGATTTATTTCACTTCCCATAGAGTAATTATGCAAACCTGGCACCGTTTACATGTCATGCCTGCTAATGGAAAGCTAGATTCATCTGTGTAAGATTCGTCTGGCTCAAGTATATGAAAACAGACATGCTTGATGGAAAAGTATCTCAGATATTTAAAGAAGACTTGGGTTTTAGTTTTTCATGGTATTGTGTTAAGCTACTTGGCTTGGTATAAACCATACAATGTTCAAGATCTTTTAAAGTCTTTCTTGAAATTCTAGTCTTGTGCACTTTTACAGTCACATAACACTGTTGGCTTTGGAAGCTTAACTGTGGAATTAGAAGCAAATAGGATTTCTATTGCTATAGAAATAGCATGAAGTTTTTTGCCATTTAATTTCTGAAACGTGTTGTTTAAGCTTTTGGGACAGAAGCAGTCCTGTGTTCATTTTGCTCAGTACCTGGGAGCGGAGCATTTTTCAACACGAGAGGGCTGCTGCAACATCAATTGTAGCTGTTCTGTGAAGTAAAATGGCTGCTTTTTAAATAGGTCACTTTATCCTACTCTGCTTTTCTGGTGACTTAAATAACATTTTATGGGCCATTTTTTGTTCATAATGCAATACAATACAGAATGTGATTGTGTAATAAAGGGGTTCATATGAAAGACAAAAAGAAGGAAGAAAAAATGCCTGAGACAACTGTTGTAATGAAAGCAAAATGTCGTTAGGTAATTGAAAATATTAAAGAGCTATTATGTTGCTGAAGTATCAATATTTTCCTCCATCCATAAGACAGAACATACAACTATGCTACATGTACAGAAGGCGAGTTTCTCATCCCAGTTGCTCAAATTTAAAAGAAACACAAATGAAGTTAGTCTGGGCCTTCATCAGTCTGCTGCTTGGCCCGTTGATTTAGCACACTTGTATTTTATGCGCACTCTATTATTTATATCTACTCAGACAGTTCTCCCACTATTACAGTCTAATATTTCACAACCTGTATAACAGCATTTTTTTTTTTTTTCCTGATAAATACTAGTTCAGAACATTTCTTTTTCTGCCCTATTTTCTTGAAAGGAAATAGTATTATGCAAGTGCCTACATCCATACAGCTGTGACAGAAATAGAGGATATTGCTCTGACTTCAACATACTCCCTGAAAAATGAACTGAAAATATTCTCTTTGTGAGAATGCCAGTCTGGCTTTTTACTGTTGCTTGTAAAAACACTGCATCTGACCAAGGAAGGCTCTATCTCATACCCCCATCATCAATCTGAAATCTTCTCATTAGCCTAATGAGGGCAAAAATGGGCAAGACTTAACAGAGCTGATATGAACAGCAGATATTAGAATTGTTCTTTCCTGGATGGTGGCAGACAAATGCATAAAGTATAGCGACAGGTCATCTCTGAATTTCAACATGAAGGAGAAGAAAGGTTCAGTCCTGATTTTCACCTGACTTTTTAACACTGCAGCTCTCTGTGTTCCCTCCTGAAATCTTTCTTAATGTATTCTGATATTATTTAGATTAAAAATGTCATTCACATTTGGATACAGCTAAACCTCTAGTGTCTCCTTCTGTCAGAGTTCTGTTTTCACAAACGTGGCTCTATTGACTGGGTGGAAATAGGGCTTTCTTATATTATTAGAATTATTGGCAAAATGACCCTCTACAGTTACTGGAAATATCTCCCTCTGAAGTACTGAGAGATACAGTATGAAAGTTTCTGAATAGTTGAAGACTACAATATATAGATAGCAATTTTCCTCTCTCTTGTACTATACCAGATATTTTAACCCAGGGAAGAGCAATTTTGTCCCACGCAGGATGTCGGGGCAGGCAAAGATGTAGGGAATGGAAGAAGTCTAGTGAGGTGCAGTAATCCTGAGACAATGTTTGCTTGGAAACCTTCCAGATCAAGTCCTGCTTTTTTGCAGCCTGAGATCATCAGACTTGAAGCCAGAGCTAGACAGATCTCCCATGTCTCACAGACAGTGAGTACAAGTTGTTCTTCTTTTCTGCCACGACAGTGACTGAGAGCCAGACAGCCCTTTAGACCCCCACAGCTGGGGAATGTGACACGAAACTGTGATGCCTCCCTGACATGGCCCCTGATGTAGGAGAGGAGTGACTGCTCCTGACCTTCTCCACCTAGATGCAAGGAAACACACTGGTGAGGGAAAAAGAGGTGGAGAAGGAACTGGATGGGAAAACTTGCTTCAAGTGTTCTATATTTAAAAAATTTTGCTGGAAATCTGAGTGGGTCTGTGAGGAAGGAGATTAAGGGCAGACTTGAAAAGCCTAGTCACAGAGCATGTTATCTGTTATACAGATGTACATTCACTCATATTCTGTCAGCATCATATTTTCTCCCTTACCCATCCCTGTACGTGTTAAAACCAGTGAGTCAAAGACAGATCAAAACTCTTTAGGTGGTGATTCCAGTCTCAGTTTTCACATAAAGGTAGATATTCACAGGCCTCTTCACAGTATTTTCCTATACAAGGTATTTGCCATGATCTTTCCTGGAATGGGAAAAGATCCTGAGCACACCTCTTTGAAGTCAGAGAGACAAGAATTTATCATTTCCTAATAACAAATTTGATTTCTCTGCTTTTCTTCAAGAAGATACTTTCTGAAGTATTTCAGGATCCAGCCCAGATTAAATTAATCTAAAAATGATAGAATGTAATAAAGGATTATGCTATCTCAGTGATGCAACTTCACAGCCGTCACTTCTTTTCAGACTCTCTAGGATTTTTCAGAAACCACAAAATGTCTGCATTTTAAAATAGTTTTCCAAAAGGAGTAAAGAAAACATCAGTGACCTTAAATCTTCTTATTAATCTTCTTTTACTGTCTGATTGAGGCAGAATGATGACAAGCAGCTTCATTTTTGCCCAAGTAATTAAATATTATTCCAGCCTTTCTGATCTCAACCTAATGATAAAGGATTGCGCCCAGGAAAAGAGCTTTCATGGGAGCCAATCAGAGACACTCAGCTTGCTTCAAGAATATATAAGTGCTCAGTTCACAGAAACGGGCTAACTAGTCGGGGCTTTTCCCAGCAGTAGCTTGTTACAGAGAAGTTTTGCACACAGTGTATAACTTATGTGGCCTTACACCTGCTGGAGTGCCTATTCTGGCCTGACTGGACCATGGTTGCAAGATCCTCATGAAAATATTTTCTATGAATATCTCCTGAGGAAGGTGGGTTGGGAAAATTTTCATTAAAACATAGAACAGTTTGGGTTGAAAGAAACATTAAAGATCATCTAGTTCCAACTCCCTTGCCATATGCAGGGACACCTTCCACTAGATCATATTGCTCAAAACCCCATCCAGCTTGACCTTGAATACTTCTAGGGATGGGACATCTACATCCTCTCTGAGAAACCTGTTTCACCACTCTCACAGTAAAAAAATTTTTCCTATTTTCTAATCTAAATGTACTTTCTTTCAGTTTGAAGCCTCTTGTCTTGTCCTATCACTGCATGCACTTGTCAAAAGTCCCTCTCCAGTCCTCTTGTAGCCCCATTCAGGTACTGGAAAATGCTGTAATGTCTCTGAAGTCTTTCTTCTTCAGGAAGAAAAACCCAAACTCTTTCAACCTGTCTTCTTAGGATACTTACTCCAATCATCTGATCATCTTTGTGACTCTCCTCGGGACTCTTTCCAATAGATCCATGTTGATCCACACAGGCCTAACTAACTAACTGGTAGTTTTGTCTAAATTCCTCATGATGTGTCACTCCTGAGCTTGAAGGAGGCGTTCCTTGATATTAACCTTGACATTAACCTTGATATATCTTAGACCCTCACTATAATGTCATAATGCCCCTGCTTTGGACAGCTCCTCATCCATCCCCAGGTGGAACTCCATGCACTCCAGCAGGACATTGACAGAGAGGGTGACAATTCCTCCTGGTTTCGCCTTCCTGTCCTTCCTAAAGAGCCTGTATCCTTCCATTCCAGCACTCCGGTTATAGGAGCCAAGCCACCACATCTCCACGATGCCAATAAGATCACAGCCCTGCAGGCATGTACAATCTCTGACTCCTCTTGTTTACTCCCTATGATTTATGTTATGGGGCATTACTATATGTTTGTATAGGGGCATTTAACTGGCTGAAAATGAAGCTGATTTGCCACTGGGTATTTCTCATTGGCCCTGGCATCAAACTGGTAGGAGTGGGGTGTACTGAAGCTTTCTTCCCCCAGCAACTTTAAAGCTGTTTAGATGACAGCATCAGCCCCCTCTATTGCTCCTTCACGGATATATATTTCTCTCACAGTTTGAACTTTGGAGTTCAAAAATAAAGTAATAGTAGGAGAAACTGATGTTAATCTCCATGGGCCCCATTAACTCAACAACTTGCTTATTCTCTAATGTGTGATAGCAGGGTGCAAGAGAGGTTGTTATAGTGTTAGCCTGGCTTCCTGTGTGTCTTTTCGTCTTAGCAGCTTTGCAGAAATGCCAGCATAACACAAAAGTAATTGTTGTGCTGTGATAATCAGAATTGCTGCGCTTCATCAGCTCATTAGGAAGGCAAATATATCTCATTTACAAAGGAACTTTTTGACTTATGATTAAAGTACAGGACTGAAAGTCAGCTACCTAAAATCATGGTTCTGTCTCTGTAGTGTTTAGGAGTTCTTATATGTCTTCTTTTTTTATTATTTATTTTTTGTGAAAACTTTGATTAATCATACTGTGCCTCAGTTTCCTTTCAGGTACAAGGAAGTTAATATATCAGAAACTTTTGATTGACAAATTTAACATTTGTCAGGAATTTTGACGTGTTTAGACAAAAAGGTCCCTTGAAGCACAAATTACAGAGGCGGCTGAGGTGCAAGCGCCCTATTCCTATTTTGGTGTCAGCATCTGCCAGTCTTTTAACTAATTTTTTGTGAAAGCTTGTCTGGCAACACTGTCTAATCCTCTGTTTCATTTCCTTCATGGGGAAAGAGCCTTGTTTTGCTCAGAGGCCATTGATTTGTTTTCCCTATGGAAAAATTATTTTTATGGAGTGTTTAAGGATCTCTATAAGTCAGATACAGAATACATATTTTATATCAGAGGTCTGGAAAAAGTGTTGATATTTATTGTGCTAACTTTTCTGCATGGAGGTAAAATGTCAGATTAGTAGGTTCAAATACTTAACGTTTAGCCTGAGTACTGAAAGCTTGAAGTATGCTAAGTCCATACCTAGCCATACTTCACACAAAAGTCACTGTTTGGAAACACGACTCAAGATGTACTTCTGAGGTGTCTTTGTCCCTTTTGAGCCATCTCTTTTCTCAAGTCATCAGGTATCACTTTTGTCGGGTGGGATCTTCCTTCTCCATTCATAGTAAGTTTTAAGCAGGAAGTTATCCAGTGATTCCCTCTCTTTGGCATCATGAGTTTAGCTTGCAGGAATAACAGAAGTGAGTCTGTTAGAGACTTCACATTGTCCTCTGCCTTCCTACTTCCTTCTGTTTCTGCCTACAGTCCCTTGGTGTTACCTCAACACAAAAGAAAATGAACATGCCTACAGGAATTCTTGGAAAAATAAAAAAGGCAGATATTTTAAGGGGAAGGTCTTCATTAGGCTCTATGAATGAACTCTTCATTTTTTCAGTTTGCACAGCATTACAGGGAAAATTAGACCTTATCAACCAAAAGGGATTTCACGTCAGGGCAAAGGATATCTAAATTAGCCTTAGTCTGTTCTATCAGAGGCTTTTTCATCATATCTGCATGATGTTGAGAGAGGCTGGCAACTGGGGGGAAGCTATTAATCTTGCAATGTTTCCACTGTACCATGTCTGTTTTTGAAAAATTACCTTTGATTTAAGTGCAGTACTTTGAAGAAATAATTATAATTTTTTAGCCAAAATCTTTTGCAACCATCCACAGCAATATAAGTGTGCCTGTTCTCATGCACCCATATGGTCTTCTAGCTATAACTCCTGCAGGAACAAGTCTGACTTTGTGGCCATGGTGTTCCTTCTAACTGAGGAGGTCAGCACATTGTAGGAATAAGTTAGTAGGTCACCCACCAAGTTCACAGGTCATATTGACTTATCACTGTCATATTTGAAAGGTCATGAGTAATACTTATGGTATTAACTTTAAACTGTTCATTGAATATGACTGTCTATAATAATTACTCTCAGTAATGTCTCATGGAATGCAACCAGTGATTTCTTATTAATTATCATAAAGCCTTGCACTCTCCTACTTTAGTTCCTCTAGAGTTTATCAGAGAGGTGTTCAGTTCCCAGGAATCTGCTTTAGTCTCCAAAAATGAGGCATGCTAAGAGTCAAGAACACTTCAAGATCAGTGTATTTCAAAGCAAATGAGGAGAAAAAGTAGCTCTATCAGAAGCAGAGATAAGGAATCCTAGTATCTGAATGGATTTGGTTATCCCATTGAATTCTTTTATCTAATTCAACTGAAGTTTTTGCTAGCTGGAATGTTCCTAACAGGCATTTTTTGACACCAGAAATTTGTTGTTGAGTAATATCAGCAGCTTTTCCCTTGGAGACAATAGGATAGTAATGGAGAATCTTCTTTATTTAGTTACCCATTTATGTAAGCAAGATTTCCTGGAATACATGTCTATTTTCAAAAATTGTAAGGGAAAGGACAGAAAGATGTGCATGCATACCAGGACTTGCACATATTTTGATCCTAAACAGGCTGAGACCTAAGGAATTGAGGCCGAAAATTAATCAAAAAAGCATTAAAACTAAACAAACAAGCAAAGAAGGAAAAATCCCCAACCATTGCAACACTAACAAGTGTTCTAAAGTAACAATAAGGTCATTTTGATGGCATTATTCCTTAAATGTTTTTTGCAATCTCTGCTGAATACCTTTAAGTTGGTATGAAGATAGGAAGTGCTTCCCCTTCCCTTGGTTCTTCCTTGCCCTGAGAGAAAAAACAAGACCACAGAAAACAAAATCTCCCTGAATTCTAGAATCATCGAATCCTAAAATATCCTGAGCTGGAAGAGACCCACAAGGATCATTAAAATCCAAGTCCTGGCCCTCCACAGTGCTACACCAACAATCACACCTGCCTGAGAGCATTGCCCAGGTGCTTCTTGACCTCTGGCAGGTTGGTGCTGTGAATGCTTCCTGGGAGACCCATTCCAGTGCCCTACCAACTACCTTCTGAGTGAAAAACCTTTTCCTGATATCCAACCTAAGCCACCCCCAACTCAGCTTCAGGCCATTTCCCCAAGTCCTGTCACTGCTCACACGAGTGAAGAGATTGGTTCCTGCTGCTCCTCACAAGGAAGTTGTAACTGCAATGAGGCCTCCCCCAGTCTCCTCTTCTTCAGGCTGAACAGACCAAGTGACCTCAGTCGCTTCTTGTATGGCTTCCCCTCATCCCATCAGCATAGGTGGCCCAGATTAGAAAGGTGTAGAGGCAGTAATCTTAATTGCCTTGCTGTGGTCTACTTGGAATGACTTTTCCAACCCCAGTTTCCCTGAAGCTGAAGGCTTTCTTGCTCTTTAAACCCTGTTGCTAACCCAATTTACCAGGTATTGTTCAGATGTAATAAGTGTAAGAGTCTGTCATTACTTTACTTTGCTTTTGCAAACTGTGGTAGGAAAAGTCAGCACCATTATGAAATCCACTATAATCACAAGTGCCAGCATGTCGGGGTAGCAGCGGGAATTGTTGAATCCTCTAGGGAGGGTTTATTTCAGTTGTTTCATTTGTTCTAGCTATTTAGATTGCCCCTTGTCTGGATTCTTTCTCTATTTTCTGCACATTGAAAGCAAATACATACCTCAGCATCCCAAGAGCTGACAGCTCTCTTGAGCTTAACAGAGGAAAAATATTTTTCTCCCCCACTCCCCACTCTGAATAACTTAAATGTAATGATATGCTCTCTTGGGTTTTCATGTTTCTGAACTATATATAAATAACACAGATTTCTTTTTTTACAGGGTTCCTGTCATTTTCCATTTTTCTGTAAATCACATCAGTATTTATCTTTAGTATTATCAAAAAAAAAAAACAACCCAACCCTGTCTTATATCTGATAAAATACAACAAAAAAAAATATTTCTTAAAAAAAAATAGTTAACTTCTGTCTAGCTTTAAAAGTATCTCCAGCTCTCTCAGGATTACTAAAATGTGTGTTCCTTCTTTCCAAATGTTGTGGTTTAACCTCAGCCAGCAACCATGCCCCACAGAGCCACTCACTCAATCCCCCATCAGCAGGATCAGGGAGAGAATCAGAAGGGTAAAAGCCAGAAAACTCATGGGTTGAGATAAAGGCAGTTTAATAGGGAAAGCAAAAGTGGCACACACAGGCAGAGCAAAACAAGGAATGAATTCACTGCTTCCCATGGTTCAGGAGGTTCCTTCTATGCTGGTTCCTGTAACACAGCTCATGGCTCACAACAATTGAAAGGCGCACCCAGTACAATCTCCATCCCTGGTTCTTTTGGGCCTGGTTATCTGGTTTAACATTGGAATGAACTCTTTCCCTTGTTCCCAGCCTGGTTAACAAGGCATTCCTGCTGGAGTCCACCATTAGTACTGTCCACATCACAGCCCTCCATGGGCTACAGGGGCACAGCCTGCTTCACCATGGTCTGCACCACAGGCTGCAGGGAAGTCTTCCCCTGCTCCATTGTGGGGTCCCACACACAGGAGACACTCCTCCTTAAACTCCTCTAACATGGATCCTTCCCATGGGCTGCAGTTCTTCACAAACTGCTCCAGCATGGGTCTCCTGTGAGGTCACAAGTCCTGCCAGCAAACCTGCTCCATCAGAGGCATCTCACAGGGTCACATGTCACACTCTCCTTCCGACATCCAGCTGCTCTGGCGTGGGGTCCTCCACAGGCTGCAGGTGGATCTCTGCCCCCTCATTCAGACATCCCAGTCCCTTCAACTCAAGTTCACACAGGAGTTTCAGTCTGTCCAGTAGAGCAGCACAGAATTACACACCATGTCAATTAGTTGATTACAGATACTAAATTTATCTTACTCGTGATTTTCATACAATTATTGCCATGTTTTTAATGTCCTACTTTAAAATCATTCCAACTATTCTTGCAACCTTAGTGAATAGATGTTGTTGTTTTTTTTTTTTTTTAGTCAGATATTTATTTCAGCAGTGTATTTCAGTATCTTCCTGGGATCCATAGGATTTTATGTTTGGCTATACTATTCAGTTACAAGGATTTCCTTGAGGACTTCTATCATCAGGCAACAAATACCATCCTCCAGTGGTTCTTTACCAGCCTCTGAAAGTGTTAAGAAAGAATGCTACCTGATTTTTAATGTTACCAAGCTCTTATATGACCATATTTTCCTCCAGCACATCAGCAAAAGGTTACAAGGATTTCAGGATGCTGGAATTCAAGTGAAATTTAACTCAGTTTGAAAGGGACAGTTTGATTTTGCTTTTATACTCACTAGTCTTTCTGCAAGTAAAATCAGGAAAGATTTCTCTGTTGGTTAAACATCCAAGTTGAGTCCTTAGGGAGAATGGTGGGGGCAGTCATAACTTTTCAAATATTGACAAATGCTGAGCAGTGTAGCTCATAACATATTCTCACCAATAGGAGAATCCATCAAGATATGTGTTTTGAATTTTTTCTTAGCCAAGTCCATTTTTAAGCAGCAGATTTTATTTACTCTAATACACAGATCATTTGGTAATTTTTATTTTTTCTATATTGAACACTATTTCATTCTAGTACTGCCTTGACAAGTAAAAATGACTGCCATAGAATCATAAAATCATTAAGTTAGAAAAGACCTCTAAGATCATTCAGTCCAACTGTTAACCAGCACCAACATGTTCACTAAATCATGTCCCTAAGTGCCACATCCCACTGTTGAACACTTCCAGGGATGGTAATTCCGCTACTTCTCTGGGCAACAGTCAGTATACTTGCTTTAGGGAGAAGAGTGAGAACATACTTTCAAGTTTGCCTGTAACCTTTCAAGTATTAATATCCTCTGATTTAGGTCACCTTAAGATAAAAAAAACTATCTAGAAGTAAAAATGGAGATTGATAATCAAGGGCTTGTGTTTGCTGTTATGAGGTGGAGTGTTGCTTGACTCTTTAAAACATTATTTGACTGAAGGCTGCAACTTTGGATGAATCCGGACATAATAATTAAGGGAAGAAGGAAGATGCTTCTTTTTTACTGTCAGTGTCTGGCAAAGCTGGCTGCATTCCAGCACGTGAGTAGATATCAATGTGCATTATCAAACACAGGTGTTTAGATATTTTTCAAGTAACAATATTTAATTTTCTGCTTGAGGACTGAGCTTCTGTTTTCAAGCACGGTTCACTGGTTTAGTGTGACAAATAGAGTGTTCAGGCCCTACTCAAACTTGTGAGCTCTGCTCTTGCTGATTTATTAGAATTTTTAGGACAGGTGCCATGGCTTAAGCAGTTCTCCAGGAGATTGTGTGGACTAACCTAATGAAGCTGGGAATCACCACATCCCTCTCCCATCAGCATGCCTTCCCCATGGTTGGGCCATGTGAGCTTTCTCGTACCAGGTCCAGCCCTGTGTCCACCTGCCCCACTGCATCCTGCCAGCCCCAAGGTGTGAGGTGCAACTGAGGCAGTGTGAAAAAACAAATTGATATGCGCAGAGACTCACTCTCACTCTCCTGCTCTCTCTTTCTCAGTGTAGGACCCAGGGCTGACTCTGAGGTTAATTATGCTCGTGGGGTGCCTAGTCCTTTCCATCACAGGGTTGCCTTGGTGAGACCTAGATGAAGAAGTGCAAGGTAGAAGTATGGTATGAGCCAAGAGTAGAATGATGAGAAGCCCACTGATGTGCCTGGCTCCTTGGACCTTTTTTTATCCCTCTATTTTTATTTTGCTCCATTAGCTGGAACATTTTTGTGTGCTTCTGAGAAGAAGAAAAGGTGCAGACCATACCATCTTAGTGACCTTTCCAAGAAACAGATTTTAAAGTATTTTTTTGAGAATGTCAAGGTGGCAAAATTCAGCTTCCCCTACAAAGGTGAGAAGTCTTGAACCAGGCATGCTGACTGATAAAATCCATAGATTCTTGCAAGCAACCAGAATAGGTTAGTTAATATTTATATTTCTTTTCAAGATTTTCAGATTCCTCCTGCAGGTTATGGGGAAAAAAATCCTTATAAAAATCTCATAGAATTGCAATTCTAAATCCCAGAAGTTATTTAGAAGCAAAATGATATTAACTGTCAAGGAGACTTATGATTCAAAAAGTCTCCCCCTTTTGAAAATGAGTTTTAGCTTCAAAATCTGGTACATTTTGGAAGTCTAAACTGGGCAGAGTACAAGATATTTTTCAAGAAAGAACTGATTATAAAGACTACACGATGTATATTTTGATAAAAATATATGATAAATATCAAAAAGTATTTTAGTTTTTCTTACAGCTGTCTGTGGAAATGCTTTCAATGCTTGCAAAAAACATAAAGTGTTCATCAAGTAAATAATAACCAATGCTTAGGACCCTTAAATGCTGAAAGAGAAAGTCAGCTAATACACAAAATACTTATCAGCAATTGGTTCTGCCCTTTTTCTGCTGTATGTATGTCTTCACTATAGCTACCAAAATCATGCACATCCAGAGCCTGTTGAAATAACAATAATTCACCTGTTACAAAGAAGACTTTCTTAAGGGAGGCAAAAAAGGATTATTTTGTTTCATTTCTCTTAACTCAAAGGCTTTGTATAAATATAGGGAAGAGATATGTCTCTTCGCCTTCTCTGTATACTTGCCAACAGTTTCCAAAAATTTTCAGACCTTCTACTGAAAAAAAAATGGTATTAGCAACCAAAATCTCTGTTCTTCATAACATATTCAGCAACAAAGACTCACAAAGCAAAATCCTTCTTTGTCCTGCATAACCTGTAGTGCGTGCACTGGCACGTCTGTTATCAGTGCTGTGCACTGTGCGACTGCAAACAGTAATACAATCAGGTTTTCATTTATATTAATGTGGCTAAGCTCTGTGTTTGATCATGTTAAAAGATATGCACTTGCTAAATGTAATTCCCATATATTAATATATTACCTACAAAAGGCCATTGTTTACATAATGTGATTCACATGAGAATTCTGAATGAAAATTTATCAGCAAGATTGGTAAATATCCTCATTTAGTTTTAGGTTAGAAGAATTAAAAAAAAAAAATAATAATTCACATGAAATCAGTAAATTGCCATCAGCAGCAGATTTACTATCAGCATCTTAAGACAAAACTTCTCATCGTGTATAAACAAAATCACACAGTCCTGCTCAGGAATACATCTATTATTACAAAGTGAAAACTGAACTTTGTATTTCTTTTATGGCAAAATTGCCTTCTTCACACACGAGGAACTTTGGCAAAATAAAATCCAAATTTCGGCACTGTGGCCCAACATAATCCCTATGTTACAATTAGGATTGTACCAGTAATGGATTTTCCAGCAGCTGATATTCATAAGGTTAAAATAACCAGCAGCCTTTTCTATGATAAATCAGGAATTAAAGAACATTCTTAAAAGGCAGAAAACCCAGTGTCTTCCTTGGTTTGGACAGATTCAAACTCTCATTTCCCAAACAAATCCATTTTGCATTTTTTTAAATTGAGCCTGAACAAGAACAAAGACTTAGATGCAAGGTTTCACATGCTGAGATGTCCTAATCTCTGTTATCATAATATTGTGCTTTTCCTAACTAGAAATTTTTTTGTTTAGGTACCAGCACTCTCTTCAAACTCTTTCAAAAAACATAAGAAATTTATCCCAAGACTAACCATTCCCTCAATAAGTGTGCTCCTTACTGAGGTATGAAGCAGAAAGGGATATATGCACATACTTACTGTAATTTAGCTCTCCTGAGAACATAGGCAATTACATTCTTCTGGTTACCTCCTTATGACTTCTTTCACATATCACAGATACTTAATTTGTAATAACTGTAGTCCTGTTAGTAAATTGGTGCTGCGTTCCCATTTACTTCAAAAATTTATCTGTTATTTAGCAGAGAATGAAACAATATGGAAATGATTGGTAATCAGTTCTCTGTGTACCTTCATTTACAGATAGACATCATCCTGCCTGCCCAGAGAGAGTTAAAAACTTTAAGAGGTAGAACTAGGAGAAAAGGGAAAGCTATGAGAGATGGAAAAAATAATCAGTATTATACCATAGGGGTTTTTTTCTGGAGAAGTGAGGTTTTTAGAGCAGTTTAACTAGGCTGAGAAATTTTAGTCTGCCTTACTAGACCTAAATTTGGAGGAGATAATGAAGCCATAAAGATGGCAGGGTTTAATGGGAATGAAGATGAATGAAGTAGTTACCAACAGGTGAGCAAGTCTCTGAAAAAGGAAGGGGTGCACAAACTGAAGGAAGTGTATAGAGCTGAATGGAATGTATAAAAGTTTCAGCAAAAATTTTCTTTGAGGAAGGAAGGAAATATCCAGAAAAGGTTATTTTATTTTTAGCTCTCTGCTCTGCATGTGTGTACCTTTGAAAAAGAGAGTGCTTTGTTCTGAAAAAAAACACTCTGAAAAAACTGCAGTCAGCTCAGCAGTCACAAATCCCTGAAGGAAGAAGGGCTCACAGATGCCAGATGCACTTGTCATGCTACCAGAGCTGGAGAAATGGGAATGTCTGGCCAGTGATCCATTTCAGATTTCATGTTTTGAGAGAGAGGCCTGGTCACCAAGTACATGGAAGAAAGATGGAAACAGTCAAAAGGGAGGATCTCCCAAAGACAGTGATGCTCAGTGCTGCCCAGTGACAATTTTTAGCTGGTAACAAAGACAAATGAAGGAACCTCTGTCCCCAGACACTTGTTCTACATCTTACTATCTTATCAGTTTTCCAAACATTATTTTTACTGAGGCTGCACTGTAACCTAAAGCATCAAAACCATCAGGCTAAAAAGAAACCACCCAACTTGGATTGGGAACTTCTTTAAATCTCAGCTGCTCTTTCTCCTGACTTCCATGTCAGCATGGCCACTCAGACACACTCAGCATTACAAAGAGGGAGACAGACAGGGGTATTAAGGTCTGAGGGAACAGCTACAGGTGGTGAAGGGGGTTGGCACCCTGCCAGCCCACCCAGCTAGTGTGGTTTACACCCCTGTGATGCCCACATTGCTCACAGTGTGCACCAGGTCCGGCCACGTGTCACAAACTGCTGCATGGTTTCCTAAGTTTCAGTATGTGTTGGTTGATGGTTTGCAGAGATTTGATGAAATGATCTTGGGATCAATGGAGATACAGCCTAGCTTTGTCAAGAGAGTGAAGAATTTTCTTTTTCTGAAAGCATATAATACTCTTGATTTTTTGCTTGCATTCCATAAATCAGCATTCATTTACAGAAAAGCTCAAAGTAAGAGATGCAGTTGTCCTGGAGGCAATTAAAATCTTTTTCTTATGCATGAGCAGGGCAATAACCTGGGAGGTCCCACTTATATTTTATGGAGTACAACATAAAACCACTGAAGCAATATCAGATGACTCTTTGACAACATATTATGTGGTGCTGCCACATTACTGGAAAGATACTGACATTTTTTAAAGGGAAAGTTGTGGTGCAGTTTTCCATGAGATACTGATTAATATGCTATTGAGTCTATAAATAAGGTGCCAACCAGCAGCAGTTGTGACAGCATTTCTGCACCTTGCTAGGCTGGGGCTGAGATCAGTAAGTCAGTTCACATAGGCCAGTTATCCACGATGTAACAGTAATGAATGGTGAAAGGCAGGATATGAGTTGCTATTTAGAGGGAAGGTGTTCAGAAAAATAAGAACAAAATGAGAATTTCTTCATACAACTTTAGTCATGTTGCAAACGTACTCAGACAGAAAAATGAGAGAAGTGTCTAAGTGCAAAACAAGCAATAAATCTGAAGATAATAGAAAGCAAGGAGTGTCAGTCCAAGGCCACACACAACATTTCATCATATGTGCCAAAAAAACCCAACAAAACCCGCAGAGAAATAAGACCCCAAGCAACCCTCTGATCTTTGGTTTAGGCTTAAAGTAGTTAGTCCTGTGGGCCTGTATGTTTTCTTATTCAGCTCCATTTTGCTACAGACTCAATGAATTTTGAGTGCATATATAAGAGCATAATTTTTCTTTTTCTGTGTTCTGGACCAGATTCTAATTTTTAAATATCTTCAGGTTCCTGTCAGAGGTTTATGCTGTGGAAATAGTGAGACTGCAGCAGAAGCATTGGTGGAATGAGAGAAAACATTTAATGAATGAGGTCCCTGGGATGCTTTGCTTTGGGAATAACTCAAACTTATGGTTTGATCAGGCAGCTGTCTGTATGCAGTTTGTCATGTCTAAACTCTGTTTTTCCAGGAGATTAATTAAAGTTCATGCTGTCTTTTTGTCTCAATTAGAAGTAATGAAATTGAGGACCTTCCTTAAAATTACAGCACATACTAGAAAGTCTAAAAAAAATGGACACCATAAGAAAAACTAACCTCTCACAAATTATTAGTACAGACTGTTGAAATAATAATATTTTCAGTATCCAAGACAGCGGTTTATAACTAGAGGTATGTGTTAAGTTTTCTTAAGACAGCTGTGTATCCTAACCAACAATAGTTTATAAAAAGGCTTATTCATATTTCAACAATCTGTCTCAACAATTTTTATGACATTTCTTTTGCCTAAAGTTTTGCCATGAGTCTTCTCCTAGCAAACCATCATCAGGTCTATCTAGTGCCTTATTGCATCCATGGCCTTTCACTGTACTCACTCCAGCACCTCTGTGTCAGTATTTTACTGGGGAGGCCAGATTTGGACCCAGCATTCCAGGTATGTTTCACTGGGACTGGACAGAGGGGAAGGATCATCCCCCTCGGTCTTCTGCCAGTGCTCTTCTTGCTACAAAGGCCTTCCTTGATTTCCTTCTAACTAAAAAAGCAAGAACAACCCAAAAAAACACACCCACACACACACAAAGCCCTGCCCATTTTTTGGATATGTCTTTAAGAAATGTTACATTGTATGCAACTATAAGGAACAATAACTTGTAAACTGTAATGGAATGCAGACACAGCATATGAATTTAGGAATTGTCATGCTGAGGGTATTTACACTGTGATTTTGGGCTGTGGGTGTCTCTGTTTAGAGAATAATCTGCACCATGTAGCAGCTCCTACCAAATGCTTGTAGGATACTAAATGATGGTAGGATATCATATGGTTCCTAATATGTTTTCTCCTTACAGATCAGCCCCAAAACTCTAAATTCCACCTCTTCATTTTTGTTTGGCATTGCTGTTTGATGTTAGAGCTGGACAGTTTTATTAATAGGATTATGTGTAGACTTCCTTTAATTTTACTGGTTTATTAATCTCAAGAGGGCCCTGTGACAGTCCATTTAACAGGATGGTCACATTTTTTGGTTTGCCTACTCAGTCAAACTGTTCTTTATTCAAATTTAGATTTGTTGTCTTTCAGTATATCTGGATATCATTTCAATCTTATGGAGAAAAGAAGGAAGAAGACAGCAATTATTTTCCTCTCCACTATTCATTATTTACCTTACTCATTATTTCTTGCCTCCCTTGTGATTTAAATGCTTTGGCATTAAAAATATTATTTTCTTTTTGAGATTTTTTCCCCATATTAATCATTGTTGTTGTCATAAGGGCTTTGTTTTTGCAAATGATGTCAGCAGAGTCATTTTGTGGCATTTTAGCTTTATGTTTAATGCTTGTATATCAAAATATATAATCAGTTATGTCTGATGATTGACTGATTACTGTTTTCTGTGTAAACATGAATAGAAGTATTCTTTGTATTTCACCTTGACAGTGAAATTGTAGGCTGTTTTCCTCTTGTTAAAGGGCTGTAAAACCCATTTGCCTGCTTTTTTGTATTTCTTACCTTTCCTAAGCAAAAATTCTGTTCTGTTCTTCATTATTTCCTTGTTGTTTGCCAGAGGGACATCAATTAAAAAGATCAGGCATTATGAAAAGTCATTATTGCTTAAAGACTTTTAAATCTGTGCTTTTGTGACTCCCTTGTTACCTATTTTCATATAAACTCTTCCAAATTTGCTAAGCTGTTACGAATTGAGATAAATTAGATCATTTGTAGCCTACTCTTTACTGCCAAATTTGAATCAGCAGTCTGTGTGCTTCCCTATACAGAGCATGGCATTGTGTGCTGGGTCCTCTTGGAGGATGAAATCTCAGATTTGCTCAGTCCAGAGAGATATTTTGCTACCCCAGCATAGCTAGCAGTCATTGCTTCCCTCATCTTCTTTCCACGATTGCCAAAAATTACTTCCCATGCGCTAGTTCTCTCTGTGCTTTCCGTGCCAGCAGTTTGCTCACAGTATCTCACACTCTTAGAGAAAATTTAATACACATTTGAGCACACTCTTGCAGATGATGGTAGTAAGAATTCTCTGCTTCATGGTGGTGACAAGGTAATTCATTGAGCTTACATTTCTTGTTTACAAGGAAGGTGGGGATTCATTCATCTTGAATGAAAATCTTGTTGAAACTTTGTTGGAAATATTACCTTGATTTATTTTGAGCCAAATAGTAATTTTCAATTTGAGCATCTAATGAGACTCACACAGGGGAAAATATTTTTATTTGTGTGAACTGTGGTTGATTCAGTATTGAAATAAATGGTTGATTCTGCAGTATGTGGACCTTCATTTTGGACTTGATCTACATTTTCTTTTAAGAAATATGTATGTTATAGAGTTCACTTCTGTCAGTAGGACTATTTGAAAGATTAGTATTTCTGTAATGTAAAATGGAACTTCTCAAATTTTTTTCTGAACTTTCCAAACTGCAGTGGTTTTCAATAGCATCTGCATTCAGAAAAGCTCCCAAGTTTGGCTTTGTAACAGCTGACAAGAGTTTGAACAAGGGAAAAATACTGTTTAACATCAAACTGTACCCGTGAAAAGTACCAAATGTAGATTTAGGGAGCAAGGTTGGGATTACTCTAGGAGTCCTG
Organism: Lanius collurio; assembly: GCA_020086605.1. Lineage (NCBI taxonomy): Eukaryota > Metazoa > Chordata > Aves > Passeriformes > Laniidae > Lanius > Lanius collurio. Next base: position 2,343,079 of record JACBWW010000061.1, on the reverse strand, counting down.
CAAGCTGCCAGGTATTTTTTACTATGGAAAATCAGGTATCTTCCAGCTCATTTAAGAATTCTTGATAATGATAACTCTATGGTTGTTTACAGAGACATGGTCCCAGACTGTGTTTGCCCAAGGCTTCGTTGGCCTACTCAAATTGGTAGGTTTGATTTTATTTGCAAGACTCCTGCCTGCTTCCAAACACCACAGCTGCTCCAGGGAATACGTATGAATGGATCATCTGTGGTTTGAAAGGTTGTTAAAGGTTGATTGATAGAAACTGCTTCATGAGATGCCTTGCAGCAGCGTGTGAGTAGCTGTTTTAAGGTAGGTGGATCATGGTTGAGGCCACAGTCAGGAGGTGGGCAACACTTGAAGGAGTGAAGTGCTGCTGCATTAAGGATTGTTCAGCAAGCACACACAAAAAAGAAGTATTTAAGCTCAGGATTGGGAATCACAAAATAATCAGCAAAGGTCATGGAGACCACCTTCGACCACAAACCAGCTGTAGTTCACTAGCAACATAAGCAGAGTGAGTGAAGAAGGTGAAGGAGGGATTCACATTGAGTTGGAGCTAATCTAACACAAAAGTGTTAACATGGCTACCATACCAAAGCAGTGCAATGTGGCTGCATTCATATAAATAATACACAAAATAAAACTTTATTTTAAAACTACTTTACAAATAAAATTGTGGTTTGGTGTATTTCTATTTCTTAACAGCTTTCGGAGTGTTTAGGACATGACTCACACTTGCTTTCATACACAGCAACTCTGAACTTACTCTCTGCTCAAGTTAGAGCTCAAGCAATGAAAAATCACCATAAGTGTTTCAGGACTATGTTGCCCTGTACAGAGCAGAGTAATAAAATATCACCCTACATGGTGTAAATTCTCAGCATTAACTTTTCTGGGAATACAAGTATGCAGTCGTCATTTATCATCATGAGTTTAGGCGAAAATGGATAAACACCTCAACCAAGTCACCTGAAAAATAAAAGCAACTCCAAAAGCTAGGCATGGCTGATTATACAGCTAATTTCATCTGAGGAGGTAGTGCACAAGTTATGCTTTCAGAAATCAATGACTAGAACATACACAAGAAATCGGTAAGCCTCATTCTAACCTTAGTTCAGCCTAAAATAGGTTGAACACCAATCTCTGGTAAACAATGAGAATGCTCTTTGTTCATTGGAGCATTTGGTGGGAAAAGACTTAAAAATTCACTGTTAAATGTATAGCCAGGCATGCAAGAGAGCCCTTTTGCATAGCTGGCAAAAAAACCCACCACCCAGCAGAAGCAACAAAACCCAAAAACCACAGCAGCAATAACAACAACAACAACAACAACAACAACAAATAACACCACAAAACAAACAGAAAAAACAACCAATCAACCAACCAATCACCCAAGGGAAAAAAGTGAGAAGACCTTCTTCAACCTCGTGCCTAGGGCACCTAGCCAAAGTATAAAAATCAGCTCAGGAGTTTATGTATTACACCTATGTCATGCCATGAAATGAGGAGCAGACCCCAAAATCTCCCTATCTAGTGTAATGCCCTGAGTTAACTCTGGACTGCCTTTTCATGTCCATGAGCAGATCCAGTGCCTTCTTCTACCCTGGCTGCACAGAATGCCAGCTATGAGACGTGCTGAGAGCACCCCACTAGTAAACTGGGTGTAAATTTCTTGGGGAAGTTGGATTTATTTCTGTTGAGTCTGAGGACCTCCCCATCTTCTTGCAGTGAGATCTTTGTGCAGTACCTTTGTGTTCCTGTCACAGTGCTCTCCTCCCTTTCCTGCAGAGAGAGCTGCTCACACCAAATCCTGACCAAAGAAGCAAGGAACAGTCTGCACTGGACTGACAGCCAGTTTCTCACCACCATCTCCTCTTCTCTCTCCCATATCACTGTCTTTTCCTGTAGTTGCTGTGGGCTGAGCAGTGCCTGACAGCACTCTGTCCCTCTCTTTTTGTGTCCCCGTCCTTTACTTTCTGTGGCTGACACACCACAACAGGCAGCAAAGCTGCTGAACTGGAGGGTGCTCTGACGACTTCAGCAGTGTTAGGGTAACAATTGGACTCAATGACCTTAGAGGCTTCTTCCAACATGAATTATCCTGTGATTCTATGAATAATGAGAAGGAGAAGTGGGGCTCCACTACCAGTGGTAGCAGGGGAACATCCAGAAGGAGTTGGAAAATACAGAGATGGTAATTGCTTACATTGTGATAGTTTCTATATTACACTGACTGCAGCACTCAGAGAATTTCAGTGAGATCTTTTCCTCTGTGAAATGATATGCAGGATCCTCCTACAGCATGTAAGTTCTTGCTGCAGATGCACCAGCTTCACTTGGAGGTGTACTGTGCTGTGCTGAACCAACCTCAGCAGTGGTCGACAGGGAGAAGCTGTACAAAAATCACTGGCATAAAGGAAATACTGTCAAATAGACTCATCTATGTGATTCAGAAATAAGACCATTCTTGCTGGAAAGGGAATGTGATCTGAGCAGTTCTGCTTTGGTAGCAGCACTGGAAAGCAGACAGGACTGGAAGACTTAAGTTTTACAATGTCTGTTCACAGCATGTCAAACTGATGTAAATGGATACAATGTCAAGACTGACTGACAAGAATTCATGCTTCTGAAGAGATCATCAACTGTAGATTTTGAAAACAAAATTAATGGTCAAAATTACTAAAAACTGGACACTTTGGGGGCAGGGGAGGTGCAGGAAAGAAAAAAAAAGGCAAAAAGCCCCTGTCAAACAGTTTTTGGAGCGAGGTTGGAAGAGGGATAAATCAGGTCACTCTAAGGAAAATGAAATGCACATGTTGCATTGCTCAGAAAGGATAGAAGTAAGGCATTACCATGTGCCAGTGGAGCTGAATGACCTCCACAGCAGATGTGAACTGATACGACCTGTGAAGATGCACTGTAACAGTGCAGATCACTGACTGTGGAGCACTGGACTGAAAACTCCACTCTTTGCATATATGTTAGAAAACCTGATGATACATGTTCCACTGTGCAATAAAAAAGGCAAAATAAAAGCATATTACAGGGGAAAGGCAGAGATTGGTTGCAAGAATGAGAATTGAACTGGCATCCTCTTTGCACTCGTGGTGTGAAAACAGTCAGGGCCAGATCAATCACTTGCTCAAGCAGAGTTCTGGATCTCACAGGGTGTAAAATGTAGAGTGTATATCCAGGAGGAGATCTATCCACAAGACCAATTATTTTTGCCCTCAGAGTTAAAATGACCTAAAGACCGATTTAGACTCGCTGGGAAACAGGATATCTCTTCCCTGTGTGGTTGAGTGGATGGCACTTAGGAATAAAAACACATTATTGTTAATTGGTTGTGAGTTCCTTCATTTAACAAGGACCCTCTCAGGGTACAAAATGTAATAAATTGGCCAGGCAGGACCACAGAGGAAGCTGTGGGACTGTTGGAAGGATTGAGATGATACAAACCCCTGGAGGTGTTTTTGTCAGTCCTGTGCGCTGTAACACAGTAAATTAGTGAGATAAATGTAAGTTAGGAAGTGTGTTCATCCTCCTGCTCTGAGGAAGAGTCCACTCTCTCTAGAGTACCTTGCACTGGTGTTTGTCTAACCTTTTCCTTGAAAATCATTGATGATGGGTGTCATGCCCGGGGGCAAAGGTGTAATTGTTGGCTGCACATTTTCTGATATTTTTCATTTCCAAGGATGACAACTTGCAGCACAATCATCCTGAGCTGACTCTCTGCAAAGTGTATTCACCAGCCACTGAAACTCTTGAGGACTCAGATCTCTGCCTTAGGATGATCATTTCCACAGAGGCAATGCTTCCGAGTTTGTCATCTCCACGCTGGTTCATCCCACGACATTTGGCTCATCCCATGAAACTAGGCTGTCTTTGTAATGAAACAAATTACAAGTGTAATTATCCAGTTGTCATATGTCAAAGGAATAGATGCACAGGCTGAAAGAGAAAAGATTACAAGCAAAGTAAAATTCATCCTAACAGTGGAATGCATCCTTTGTTTCACTACTGGCCTGAGATGCAGTCTGCCTCCTGTTTCCCCTTTTTTTTAGCAGAAGACCTCTATGCTTCAGGATTAGCTGCTTCTCTCCACAGAAGAGTCACACCTGTCTTTAAAATGTCTTAGATTTACAGCACCCCACACATGGTGCATTGCAAAACTGTTGGTTGTACATATGTTCAATTGTGTCAGTGCCCTGCAGCACATTCTCATGTTTTTATTATTAAAAAGGTACCATAGAACAGATGTTCTCTCATTGCTTGTCTCTAAGGTCAGGCTGTTCCCTCAGCTACTCTGGTGTGGGGGCACAGGGAGACTACAACACTTCTGCCATACCTAGTAATTTGATGATATCCAAATCCATGTTTGCTGTGTTGTGACCTGAGGGAATCTGACCCTGACTTTTCTTTCAGTGAGTTTGGACAATGACTGGCTTTAGTCCCTTTGTGTGTGTGTGTGTAGGCATAAGAAAATCATAACGTATTTACTCATTAAGTATGTATTTGAGTGAATATAAAAGTAAATACATCCCAAAATGCAAAAAAAATAAGGCAAATTACAGTGGTAATTTTTTGTCTCAAAATAGGATTTCTTAACAGTACACTACTGTATTAATCAAGCTTTCCACATTTTTATTGTTATATTAATCCTTTAAAGTATTACTCTTTGTTTCTTACTGAATAGCATCATGCTTATTTCATAGTACATCCCCAATTTACAGAATAATTTAAGACTTTAATCCTATTATTCCAAATGCTTGCAAGGCCTCATGGCCAGGTACCATCTGTACATTTTCCAAATGTAACCACTCCTGTAATGCAACCAATACAAAGTAAACCTGGCATAGAAGTGGATCCATGGTCAGTCTCTCAGTATCTGGTGAAAAATGTTCTCATTTTATCAGTGAATTACTTAGAGCTCACTGGTGAGGCTTTTTTTGAGCAGCTGCGGAGGTATCACATGGCAATTTCACTTAGACAAAATTACATGGGGTTTGATTTTAAAAAAGTAATATAGATTAACATCAGAAACCTTAGTAAAATCAGAGTCTTTCAAAAGACATACCCCTTCTGATCCATGAGATCCTGTCAGAGAAACAAGGCACCCAGTTTATCCTTTACAGCTCTCTGTTGGTTGTTCATCCTGGCCTCAACCTTCAGGCCAATGTCTGTCAAACTGCTCATGGCCAGGACATCACTGTAAGTGCCATGGAGCCGGTCCATGGTCTGCAGCTGGTCCTTAAAGGGCCACAGTTTTTGTTGTCCTCTTCCCCAGCATCCAGCCTGATGAGTCTCACCCCAGATCTACCTGCTCTGTGAACATATCTAAGGAAATAAAAAGGGTCAGGAGTCTTATTCCAGTCCTTGTCAGTTGTTGTGTAATCATTTGTTCTTTTGTGTCATCATTGATGATATTTTAATTATTCTTGGCTGCCTGGTCTCTTTTTCTTTAACCACACAGGCGCTGTATTTATCTTCCTCTTGATCATTTCAGCCTGTCTTGAATCCACAAGTTCTTGAGGACCATGAGGATTACAGAGTCTGTTTTGTCTCAATTCTTCAGTACCTTAGCAGGCATTTCTTTGAGGAATACTGACAAGAATTCATCTAAACTGTTTAAGTGTTATTTCTTTATTTTATTCCTCCCCTAACTTGTGTTTCTGTCTCCTTCTTAAACCATTGCTCTAAGTAGCTGATCACACATAATGGTATTTATGAAGACTGGTGCAAGAGATTTTTCATACAACTTTGTACCATTAAGTACTGCTCCCCTCTGTTTTGACTAATCAGCCTTTATACTCTTGTCTTTTTCACACTTCTATTTTATTTCTAAATCTTTTTCTCATTTCCTTTTACGCCGTTTGCTCCTTGCAAAAAGACTTCTTCTGATTTTGTCCCTGCATGCCTTTCTGCTTCCTTAATACTGGTATGATCAAATAAAGTGGTAAGTTCTTGCCTGTAATTCTAGAACTAGAGTGTTGCTTCTTATTACTGCGGGCAAATATGGAATCCAGAGTCAAAATCCCATCTCTGCAAGAATGTTGATATGGAAATCTTCAGCACCAACATTTTCTCTGAACATCCCAACTAGTGTGGTCTTTAATGCTTAAAGAAAAAATAGATTTTTTTTTTTTTTTTTTTTAATTTCCTTCAAATATAGTGTGGACTTATTATACTGTAGTAGAGAGGAAAAAAGAACTTTAATGAACGATCTTGAAAATTTGCCTATTTAAATACCAACTGAAATAATCTTTACATTATAATTTTGTTAGAGTTGCTGTGAGTTTGTTACCTTTCCAAAACCCACAGGTATAGCACAGCTGAGATGTTGCCAGCCTGCAGTAAAGGGCAATAGCCAGGCAGGCTGTTGACAAGACAAAGAAAATGTTGGTGAAGGACAATGGGGCAATCCTTCTTTTCATGAGAGAAGTGTCACTCATTCTTTAATATCCTTGCAGAGCAGACAAGGCCTCATTTTTTAAAGTCTTATATTACCATAATAGCTCTCTGTTACACACTGAGGAGTCACTAACAAGGCTACCCCTTGCCCTTTCTTTGTAATTACTTCCAGGTTAATGCATCACGTTTCATTCAGGTTCATTTGCCCCAGCCATGTTTTTCCCTTCTGGATGCCCATTCTGGCCTCTCTGTGCCTCAGACCCTGACAACATGAATATCATTCTCAAAGCAGAGAGATTTTTCTGCCTCAGACAACTCTGTAATTTACATTTAGATTTATTAATTTCCCAGACTCTGCAAGTTACAGAGCTGGGAACATTTTGGCCTGCAAAACCTTTTTCAAATAGCTGAAGCTGCATTCTTATCCTCTTTTCAAACCATGAGACACCAGGTGCTGACCTAGTCCCATTAACCAATTACTCACACATCACACAATTAATCTTTCATTGTGATTCGATCACATTCATTCCCATGTCCATATTATTCTTTACAATTCCACTGTGTAAAACCTCACAATTTTGTCACTGCTCATTTTGCCCTGGTTTGCACTGCTTCAGGCTGGGAAGTGAAGAGACTGTAAATGTAATTTATAGAATCATTTGCTGTATAGAAAGTCTTTTCAGTCTGACCTGATGCGACAGGTTGTAATCGTTTCTTTAGAACCACTCTGGTTTGTCAAGTAGACAGGCTTCTTTCTTTAAATATCCAAAATAACAGATTTGTTTGAGCAGGATTAGGTGGTGTTCAGGGCTCTATTGCTGTCTTATCCTCAGTCTCTTTTGTTTCACACAAACCCTTTTTCGTGCAGCTGTCTGCTCATACTGAGCTTCGGAAAGAAAAGGAAATTGTAGCCCGCAAAACTTAGGTATGGAAATTGAAATCTCCACCCTCACCTTCACCTATTTGAACTGAATTCAGTAAAAGCCTTTGCAATAATTGGGGTGCTGCACCATGTGCTGCCTCTTGTGACAGAAGCAGACCTCTGTTCCCATTTTCCTCCCAGCATCCACATGCCAAGGACAGAGCTCTGCATTAGCATCACATCTGCAGAGCACGGGGCAGTCAAATATTGTGATTTGGTTCCAGAGAAAGAATAGCAACGTGGGACACACATCTGGGGGTCATCTGCACCAGCAGATCAGCTTAGGTGTCAGAGGATTATTCTGACTACCATATCGTGAAGGAGGAGGCAGATGAAAGCCCTGTTTTCTTAGACAGACAAAAAGCCAGGAGGGCAAGGAGAGATAGTTTACTTAATCCATGGCCCTGCCGTATGTCAAGTTCAGCTCTAATTATGGAAATCCTGATAGATGATCCACCAAGCAGTTAAAAGATGTCCAACGTGGGGACTGCACATCCTCTGCAGTTAGGGGTGGGTGTGATGGTAGCAGAATGTATTATGGAATCACTGCCCTTCTCCATATGGTTAGGAATTCTCTTTTATTGCCTGTCTTAAGCACTGTCTCAAGCACTGTCTCTTCAGTTTGTCTGTGACTTTTGTCCTGAACATCAAAGGTTTGAAGAACAGAATAGTCCTCTTTGTGATCATTTTCCCTGTATTATTTTACATCCCTCCTCATTTTTGTTTAGGTAAAACCCCAAATCTTTCAATCTTCCCTTCTAGGTAGGCTTTGCTAGACCTCTGACTATTGCCCTTGCTCTTCTTAGGATTTCTGCCTGGATTTATTATTGAAAGGCAGTGCTGGAAAACTGGACACAGCTATCCTGGGATGTTTTAACAGGACTGGACAAAATGAGTTGGTTACTTTAAAAGTGTGCCATGCTGTACAAGTATCTATAATCCCCAATAGGGTGATTGCCTTTTTTCTGAGGCAGTGTAATGATTCGAGTTCACTTGTGCTTGCTTTGGTTCTACAAAAACCTTCACGATGCTTTTCATCATAGCTACACTTACAGCACTTCTTTCTTCTCTAGTTGCACAACAGATTACTTCTGCCTACAACAAAATAAATTTTTCTAACCAGCTTTGTAACCATTTTGGACTGGCTTTGCATAGTTACGTTTTTCTGCAAGAAAACTCCAGAGCATGGTGTGAAATGTCATGAGGAATCCAGGGTAAATGGCTTTCTAAGGATGTGCTGTAACCCTCTTTTCTGTTAGGCATCATGATTACTGTTTCTTATCCTGATCTCAGATCCCCCCTGAACCCTTAGAAGTTCTCAAGGATGGTCACTGTTTGAACTGGAATAAAACTCCTAAGACGCAATTGATGGGACAGATTTTAACTTCTTTATGCCTTAAATGCTTCCTAGCCTACATTTCCCTGCTAAAAAAATGTGGCATTGTCCCTTACTCACACCTGTGAAATGGCAGCCACGTGACCAGTTTCTCTTTTCCGCAAAGGCATCCAAGAAAGTTAAAGAGCTCTCCTGAAGCTCTCTCTTGATTGCTTTCCTTCTTCGTTGCATATCAGACCAACAACTTTTCTTAATCTTGGTGATAACCTCAGTGTTCTTACAAAGCATTTTCTTGCTATCTTCTTTTTTTTTTCCTTCTGTGTCGTTGAATATTTTTCTTTTTTTTGTTGTTTGAAACCTGACTCAGGTTTGTCTGATTGTGAAAGCTTTCTGAATCTCAAATCTAACTTACTCATATTTCTATCTGATAACCTTTTCCTCTACAGACTGATACCTATTCCCATGTTTTGTTTGTTTTACTTTGGTGGGATATTTTCTTAGGAAATGCTGTCTTTAACACTTATTTACTTTGGATCAGAATCACAGATGATTTTACCGTGCAAACATCTGAATTCATTAAAGTCTCCCTCCCAAAATCCTACATGTTTTTTTGTTATTCTCCCTCTTCTGGTAAGCATTACCCATCTGAATGTGTTACACTGATTCAGTTACGGACTTGATCACATATCTACCTTTCCATCATCTCCTGTCCAGGTACTTGCAGTAGAATACAGGAACTGAACTGCTCTGACCAGTTTAACATCCTCCACTATGGGCCCTATGGGATATCTGGACTTCCCCTCACTTTTAGGGCAGTTTGTTTATAGAATCATAGAGTGGTTTGAGTTGGAAGGGACCTTAAAAGTTCATCCAGTTCCACCCCCTCTGCAATGAGCAGGCACACCTTCCACTACATGAGGTTACTCAGAGCCCCAAGACACCTCACCTTGGATGTTTCCTGGGGTGGGTCATCTACCCCATCTCTGGGAAATCAGGTCCAGTGTTTCGTCACCCTTTTCATTAAAAAAATTCTTGCTTGTATCTAGTCTGAATCTGCCCCCTTTTGGTTTAAAACCATTACTCTTGGTCCTGTTGCAACAGGCCCTGCTAAAAAGTTTCTCCCCATTTTATAAGCCACCCTTAAGTGCTGAAAGGCAGCAATAAAGCCTCCCCACAGCCCTCTCTTCTCCAGGCTGAACAGACCCAGCTCTCAGGCTGTCTTCTCAGGAGAGGTGCTCCCGCCCTCTGCTTGCCTTCATGGCTGTGCTCTGGACCTACCCCAACAGGTCACTGTACTGATGACCCCAGGGCTGGATGCCATCCTCCAGGATGGTTTTCATTCTTTTCAATACCCTCTATTAAATACAAACACACTTATTAAGTTATCTCAATCCTGCTGCTCATTAAGCAACACCCCACCTATGAGAAGCCAGTACTCCAGTGCTACCCCAGAAGCCTGTTTCTGCTGTTACCCAAAACATGATTCTTGTTAGAAACAACTGGCACATGCAAGGGTTTCCACCCATGCTCCAACTCCTTGTAGTCACTTTTGTTCTGCCATGGTCATTCCTGTCAATATTATTAATACCATATGGATGAGCAGCACAGGAGCTGTTGGTGTTAGCTTTCACTGGATGCCATGTCTGGTTGACAGATACATTCCTCTGTTGCCCTTAGGAAAGAGGCAGCAATCACCACCACTGCTCTTTTGCTTCTTCCTGAAAATTATGATGAATTGCTGAGCCTTTGGAGTGTGCGGCTTTTCCTGAACTGCCAGTGAGATTGGCGTTCTACCTGCAACATGAGAATTAGCGCCAGCACACGGTGTCAGCAGGAGTCAGGTTCAAAATAAACAAAAGGAGATGCCGAGGGGGAGTAAGAGAGTTGAGTTCCTTGCCAAAGGACGCTGTGTACAAGAGATGTTTACATGACTGGAAAAACAGTAGAAAGAGAGATCAGCTGGGTACTAGACATGTTTACAGGACTGAATCGTTTCCATAGCACATAGTTCCAACTGCTAGACCCAGGTAAATCCCTGCATTCCCCTTCAGGGATCAGAAACGGTTTGTTTTTGTTGCTATATTCCTTTAACAGTATTCAATTACCTTTGGAAAATCTCACGGTTTCTTTTGTGAGCTGCTGGCATAACAGTTTCTCTGCCTTCAGTAATGCAGCGATCTTTGCTTAGGAATAAAATCTCATTGCTTTTTGTCTTGATATCGCGTCTGCAGCAGTCTTAGAGGATTGTGAGTTTTGCTTTTCCCATTACTGAAAAAAAAAAAAGCAAACATATCAACACTAGGTATTTGCCATCTGATAGCAGCTGTGCCTTTCAGAAGCCCTCTGTGCAAAAGTAGCACTCTTCATCCTTTTGGACATGACACTAGACAATTCCCCTCTGCCTTTCCTGAAACAGTGCAAATCTGTTGTAAATCCAGAGGCTTTCAGTGTGCTGCTGCACCTATGATCTACAAAGCAACTTGGAATACTGTAGCAGGGAATTATGCAGTTCTGAATGTCGATATAATTAGGTGAGATAAAGGTGAATCTGGGAGGTCAGCATTCTGAGATGTCCTTGTTTTTGCAAGCTTAAGTAATGTATCCTATTATGTTCACAGGGCTTTCTGAGATCAAGTCTCTAAAAACACAGATAGCAAGTCTTTTGCTGTGTAACACTTAAGTTTTACCTTCTTTTTGCTTTTATAAAAACCTTAGAGTCATATTATAAACCTGTAAGATGGAGTTTAAGGAGTCATTCTTGTCATCAAGACCCTGAGGTGAAAATAAAGCCTTCCATTGAACATTTTAGATCTACTGTTTTTAAGAGAGGATTTTCATAGATGCAGAATATGAGATGGAAAACTGGTGACTGCATGCAAGTGCAATGCCCAGACATTTGTGGAAGCTGATTATTCCAAATATACCATAGGCCATGAATAGCTGTTGTACCAGCATAGTCTGATGCAAAGCACAGAAACACACAGGAGGAAGAACAAAACAAGACACCTTCTGGTCTGGTGATTGCTGTAAATTTATGCTGCTGGGTTTTTTGACCTACAGTGCCAGCTGCTTTGCTGGTGGGTTGGTTTTAAGTGAATCATTGTTTTGCCATAGGCTTAGTGAGTAACTGTTGGTGGATGGGTCAAAGGTGGGAATTTAATTTCAAGGTCCATACTGAGCAGAAAATCCATGGGACAACAGGAAACATCAGGGCTAAGGTCCAGACTAAAGCGTACAGTCTATGGGACCATGCTGAGGGTAGCCTTTGGGCTGTATATCCAGCATATCATCAGCTGAAAGGCAGACAGAAGGCCCCCAGGGAAAAGAATTGTCCAGGTACTTGTGTTAGGTTCTAAAGGGAAAAAAATGTGCTAAGACCATTCAAGGAGAGAATTTTCTGCCAAGAGGACTCGATTCTCCTCCTTCTTTTGTGTGTGAGAGAGACTTCTGCTGTTTCAAGCCTGGCAAGAAGGAACAAAGCACATGGAGTTCATGACATGATGCTGAGCAGGGTCTCCATCTTCCCTTTACTCTAGATTTAGGTAGCACACTGGTTTCTCTAATCATTTGCAAATGTTCAAATTCATCTGCCCACACCCGAGCTGGTCGCCTCAGGCTCTCTTTCTAGTTGAAGGAGGGAATAGGCATGGTTGCAGACTGGATTCTCTCTCCCCAACATATGCAGTTGAAAGAGTTCAAATTGGCCTGTTCTGTGTAGGAGGAAAGCCGTGATGAGTGATAAAGAAAAGCCGAGATGAATGATAATCTCTATTGGGGATTTTTACATCAGCAGCATCTGAAGTGAGGCAATATAAAGCCTGCACAAGAGATTGTGTATTGTTCCAGGCAAAAAAGAGCTTTCCTTTCACTTTTGTTATTAGCAAGAGCAATTTGTATAAAATGCATTTTGCTCTCCATTATAGCCATATTGTGCACAGGGACCCCAGGCTTCAGTGGCACTACTCCCCTGCAGCCCTCAGCCTGATGCTGCTAACAATAAACATCTTCTTTTGTTCATGACATCTCCCAGGGAAGCATGGAGAGGTGTCATATCACAGACTTCTGGGCCCCATTTTTATATAATTAACTGGTTTGCCACCTGAAATGCTGTAATTAAGCTTTCATGTGTAAAGCAGGAACATATGCTACTGTCAAAAGAATGTGAATGAGACAAGTCAGGCATTTCATGTTAATTTAACTTTACCACAATTAACTCTCTTCCACTTGTTTGTGGTGACCAAAGGCAGAAACCACTGGTGGTGGCTGTTGCTTGCCCACAAATTTGGCAGGGGTCTCAGTGAGGTGGACTGTGCCATGCAATAACAACGTGACCTACCTTAAAGGTAAGAGTTCTGTCCAGTGTGTCTAATCTCAGTGATGCAGGGAAATTTTCTGTTACTGGTCAGTAACGCATGCCTGAGTTGGTTTCAGATGGATAGGGGAAGTGTGCTAACATATTTTGTTTTCATAAGAATACTTGATTGTGGATTTCAAGTTCACAAAGTCTCTGAGTGTAACTGTACTCTACAAGGAGCATGGGCCGAGGCATTGGCTCACTATCATAACATTGTATAATTGTTAATCTGTCCCTAAAACAGGTTCCACCTATGCCAATACACACATGCACTGTTTGTGGGGTGACATGACAGCCAACACAGAGACCATGTGTTCTGAGACAAGGTCTTCAAAATTGCTTGCCTGTTGCTCTGTTCCCTAGCTGGTTCAGCCACTGACTGGAACACTGCCTTGCAGACCATGTGTCTTCTGCTGAGTGGTCTTTATGATCATGGCTCATTTAAGGAAAATTAGAACCGTACACAATCCTGACTCCTGCATGACATAAAAAATCTGATTACAGAATCATTTTTGCTGATTAAAATTTCAGGCAGTAATTCAACTCTCCTATCCAGCATGATATTTATTGGGCTGGTAACAAGAAAATTATAATTATACTAAAAAACTGCACAGATTAGAGCTGGAAGCAATGAGACAATAAAGCCCCACAGTATCAGCTGTATAGCTGCCTTCAGGCTAGAGCTGCACTTTGAGTCATGCTATTTAGGAGCTGTCTCCAGCACTCACTGAAGTCAACAGGAGCCTTTGATTTCTTCTCAGTAGGTGCTGGATCAGACTGTTACAGTCTCCTTTTAAAGTCTAAGAACAAGGGGGCAAAAGGCAAGCTTGGTGAGCCACATTGTACCGATGAAATAATATCACTTTAAGAAGAAACATTCTCCTTGGAGGAACATAAAATGTGCAGGGGGATGAGAGTTCAGGGCACTGCAATTACTACATAATAGTAAAATTTCATCAGCAAGCAAGGACAAAGCTGAATTTCTGGGGTAATGCTTGGTGTGCAGCATGGGAGAGATTTGTAAAAAACCAAATCCATGGTTGGAAAATAGGCAGCATTTAAAAATAAAAACCACAGCAATTTAACAGTGCAGTTTGCATGCAAGGGGTTTGAAGTTAAAAATGTATTACATACTCATCTAAAACTTAATGGCGCTCTGAGACGTATCTGCTGTAGATATGGTGGAATACACCAATCATTTGGCAAAAAATTGCCCAAAAGTTCGGTGAATTAATTAGTTAGCTAGAGCATTACCCATTTATTTCTGAAGGCCAGTCACACAGGGGTCAAGTTGTTCTGCCAGAAAAATGTCCTAAGGGGAATATTTTATTTTACCTTTGTCAGCACATTGGAGAGGATTTCCCTCAAGTCACCTTTGTATATTTTATTCATTAGGGCGTGATCCTGAAAGGCTACAGTCACCCTTTGATCACAGCAATTTCATGCAGTCTGAGGACGACGAGTACTTGTGAGGAGATGCCAGGGACCTCACAGGATTAGGTTTTCAGCATCTGCGTTCATATATTGGACTTCTGAGTTGGAAAATGGGACAGGTTAATTATTTGATACAAGGTGCTGAAACTGTGCTAATCAAAGCATCGGTGCAAAAGGTATAAGATGAACACCGAATCTTCTTGGTTTTATCTAATTAAAAGCAATTCTAACTTTAATATAGGTTTGTGTATTTAGTATTAAAGATATTGAAGATGGAAATGGAAGAAATGATCCTGCACAGCCTCTTTCATGAAAGACTTAATTTGTTCTTGCCTGCTGATTTTGACGCTCTGCCTAGGTGCTATTGAATTTTAACTGTTTATTAGATAATGGAAAGATTTACTGTAGTGTAGTCCTGAGAAAAATAAAAACATCTAATCCCTCCTTGGGGATTTGGCAGTCAAGGAATAGAAAATTGTATTCTAGAGCTGAAGTTAATGAGAGCTCATTCTGTTCCTCCTGGACAAGAGTGCCCCACATCCCCTGCTGGGGGGATAGGCAGTAAGCTGGCTCTTCGCTGTCATCCAGAGGCTTGAGCAATTAATCTGTAGAGTGGGATTGCAGGTTGGAACCCATTACATCCCAAGTGAAAAAAATTCTCATACTGCTGTGGTTACTGTTCCTTCTGATTCTCCACAATGTCGGTGAATTCCAGGATGGAGATGAAGACAGGGCTCTGGTTATCTTGTCATGATGCATCTTGTCATGACCATGCTGCAGCAAAAAAAGGCAAGGTGCCACCAACTACATGGCAGGATTGTATTTTTTTCTGTCCAAGCATTTTTAATGCAGTGCCCAGGCACCTCGGAGATAAATTCGTCATAATCAATTCCCCTTCTAAAGGGGTGGCAATCTCTCATCCCATTTTTCATTTCAAACCACTTTTTGTGGTTCCTCTACGTCAGTGGTTGTCTTTCAGGAGCAGTGCTGATGGGTTGTGATCCGAGATTCATTACTGAAGAAGTCATGAGTAAAATTGATGGGTCTTGAATTCCACTATCAAGGTGACTTGTTTGACTGGATTGCTCTGCTTTTCTATCCATTAGCAGAAAGTACCTTTCTTTAGTAAGGAATTCGATCAACAGACTGCATAATTGCCATTTCTGTCTTAGTTAATGGAAAGAGTCATGTTGCAGTCCATGTTTTCAACTATGTGCAACAACCCTCACATTAAAATGCAACAAATTAAACAGAGCTTTTACAAAAGCCTCTTTTTTAACTTAACAGTTATAGACTGCAAAGTTTATATGGCTTGCTTTGGAGTGAAAATTTCAATTAAGGGCAGAACTATATATAGCAAAGGAGCTTCAATCCTCAAATAATTGAGGATTGAAGCTCCTTCTGTGCAGCTTGCATGGAGTTATCAGACTCGGAGAGCGGATGTAATAGCTGTCTTTAGGGGGCATAAGGAATATGTGGACATTCTAGTGCTATTTTGACACCTGAATAATTTGGAAGACTATATTATACTTAATGTGTGGCACTAGAACTTCTAATGGTTATCCTATGATTTGAGGCCACGTTTGCTGGCTATGGTTCCTGAGTCTTTCCACAGCCTGAAACACTGGGAGGGCAGAGTGACATTTGCACCGCCTTTGCTGTGCCAGCCAAGAGCAGCATTGTCTGGCACGGCCACAGGGAAGGAATGGCCACCATGTGGACCCGTCTCTCTCCTCCTGCTCTTCCTTCAACTACCAAAGTGAAGGAGAGCAGGGCTTGGGTTTAAGATGAAAATACTTTCAGGTTTTATGGTAGCTTATATTTATCTCTGCCAGACTTCTTCCTCCTTTTATTCATTTGAGGGCTTTGAGAACTAACAGCCCAACAGCATTGTTATTCCAAGGATATTCTGATATATGTCTTTGAAAAGACAAAACACCTGTGGCCATACCAACTCTGGATCACCCACCATAATTTCCTTCACAACCCTTATAGATGTCAGATGAGACTGAGTTCTTTCTCCCCCCCCCCCCCCCCCCAAGTTCCTTTATTTTGCACTGGATGCAATTTTAGGTCCCAGAAGTGAAATCAGGCAGCACATTAATCAACCCTGCTTCCCAGTTCTCTGCACTTCTGTCCTTCCATAGTTTATTTTTTTCTGCCTAATGTAACACAGATTTAAAAATAGGGGTACATTATCCTCCCAAAATACACACAATTCTGGTATCAGCAGTGGAATAAGCTCATTTAGATGAAAGGAACCATTTTCTTTCTGTGGAATGAAGTACCTTATCTGCCTGTTTGGGTTATATTTCAAGTGTTATGCCTCCTACGGCATATAGGGCTGATGTTGCATGCAAGTCATCTGCTCAATGTTTTTTTGGTATTCTGCTAGAAAATATTTTCCTCAACAATTCTTCAGTGTATGCCATTGCATGGATCACGAAAAGAAAAAGCTGCATTATGGAAGTTGAAGCATAGAGGTGTTTAAATGTACTCAGCTAACGTATGAAACTTAATGGGTATCTCTGCAGCTGAGAGGGAGAGAAAAATTGTGTCTGAACATCTCTTGTTTATTCTTCATGGCTGTCAGAGTGACCAGAATGCTTTATCAAACATGTTTTTACAGTGAGATGTAGAGCCCTGTTCTAAATACTATACTTCAGATAAAACACACAATAGTGCAATGGAGAAAGAGTCATTTGGAAAGGAAGAATATGTAATTGTTTCATGTGTTAAAAAAACGTAAATCAAGTTCATTAGTTAGTGTCATAGTTAATTTAATAGCAGAAGGTAATTTTAGAATTTCTTACATATAGGAATTTTGGCATAAAATTAGATTGAAAAAATGAAAAAGTATGATTTGCCTAATTCTTTTTATTCCATAAACTAGAGAAACTGTTCCTCAGACTCAAGAAAAGTTATTTTTCTGCTGCAGTTCAGTTGTGTAAAACCCATACATCACATTAAAAAAAATTAGAAAATGGTATAGTAATGCTTTGTTTTGTTCTGGAGAAAACAATGTTGTCGTGTAATTGCTTTTTCGCTGAGCTCTTTCACTTGACCCTGCTTGCTTATTATAATGTCTTAGGTGCCATAGCTTGGGGTTTATTGACCTCTGTTTGTTGCCCAGTTGTTTTACAGTTACTGAGTATTGTAAGGCTTGGAGAGATAAGTGCAAAAAATTATAATTTGGTCCTGCTCATTAGAACTGGATGTGGAAAAAGTGTTAGCAGTAAATGTCATCTTTTTCAGCTTTTATTATAAAAGCCTGAAGGGCTGTAGCACCTCAAGCTGGTCAGCATTAACTCATGCAGTTCTGGAGAGCACGACTTTGAATGGGCCAGGCTGAGGAATGGTTGTAGGAGGGAACACAAGGAAAACTGCATGTTGGAGAAAAACTGTTTGTAACAGCGGCATCTGAGATATTTTTTCCTACATGTAGTCCTTTCACTCTCCTAAGCGTAAGTGTTGCCATATCAATTGGGAACTAAAAATAAGTAGTTTTTTTCTGGTTGCTGGTCCGTGCTTCTTTAACGAAGCGCCCGATCCAGAGCAGGATCACATCTCATGCCAGCCACCACATCCTGGTGCTCTTGGACTTCTGTAACAAAGGCACTTCCTCCACTTTTCCTCCTGGGCTTACACACCCTGGGGTATTACCTGCAGCCTGAGAGTCAGGTGTCAAGCTTGGCTGCATGCAACTTGAAGAGACAGCTCCAAACATTCCTGCCTTGTTAAGGTCAAAACATTAGAATATTACGCACAAATTTAGACCACCACCATGAACAATACGGTGTCAAGAGGAAGTAAAAATTCATGTAGTAATCAAAATTCTTTTACCGTGTGACAAGTCATTTAAAATGCATGCAAAGAACCAAAAAGATGTGTTAGACCTTTACAGTTGTACTGGCAAGTCATGGATGTTTGTGCCTTCTGTCTGCTGCTCAGGTAGGGAAGGAGTAGTGGAATGTGCCTTGCAAGATTACTTCAAATGCTTTTATCTGAACAGTCATGTTTGAAGAATAGGGAAAGCTCTTTTTACAAGGATTTAATTTTCAGATGTGAGTTACAGAGAAGGTGTGGCACAGCATATGAAACCTTTGTCCATATCTAACAAAAGTAGTTCATGGCTCAATCACTCAGTTGTAGGGGTAGACTTGAAACCTACTAAAAATGGCTTACTAAAAATGAGTAGCACATACCATTAAAGGTCTACCCAACGTATTTTGAGATTGAATTAACCTTAAATTTTAAATTTAATAAATTAATTAATTTTAACATTCAATTAATTTACTCTATATAATTTATAAGCTAAGTTTTATACTTTAATAAAAGCATAAAATTGTAAAAATAAATACAGCTGTAGTACTTTCAAAGTTGTTTTTCCCTGAACTCATTAGGCAATATAAGCATTTTTCGTATCAAAAATGTT
The DNA here is from genome assembly GCA_020086605.1 of Lanius collurio. Lineage (NCBI taxonomy): Eukaryota > Metazoa > Chordata > Aves > Passeriformes > Laniidae > Lanius > Lanius collurio. The sequence continues at coordinate 2,324,184 of JACBWW010000061.1, read as the reverse complement.
CTGTGTATTTGCTTGTGTCTAATGGAAATTAAAGAAAGATAAAATGTAGAAAGAAAATTGTGTACTTCAACTGGACCATGTACTTAAACTCTGAGTAAATTATGTAGTGATAGTACAAAGAAGCACAGAAGGAGGAAAAACTGGATATTGTAGTTACATGGATTCTAAGAAGTTGCACAGCTTTTTATTTGCCTTGTTACAGAAAAAAACACCTGCAAATTAACTTGATGTCTGCTTGAAAGGATTAATTCAGAAACACAATACCTTAGAAGGTCTAAAAGCCCTGGAATACATTTCTAAAGGGTTCCCAAACTGCAAAAAAAAAAAATAAAGAAAGTAGCTTAAATTTCATAATTTTAAAGATAAATATTTATTTTAAAATCTGGAGATACTAGGCTTCTAGCATCATTTGTTCATTGCAAAATTCAGTAAATAGTTTTGTAACTTTTCTTTGGTTGATCAGCTATGCAGCAGTGTCCTGAACTGTCAGTTTTCTGTGGTGGAGTATCACCCACTAATTCAAATGAACAAGTTTACAGTGATTATGAACATAATTTGTACTTCCACCTACCCTTAGTAGGTCATCCTCCTGATATTAAAGAGATGGTTCTATACTTTCATTTTAGCACATCCCCAGCAATTGAAGAGACTCAGTGAACGGCTAACTTTTCTTCCCCTTCAACAGGCATCTTCTTTGTGTTTGAAATGTCATTTTATGTAGTCAATCATATTGGACTTTTCAGATAGTAATTTTTACTGCACCTTGTAAATAGGGGTAGTAAGTCTTATTACTGGAGGAACAGAAGACCTTAGTGGAACAACTATCAGTTGCTGTGTTTTGATATATTTCAAGTTACTAAAGGTGTCTCCATATAACAGCTGTGCCCATTGTTTGCAAGGGGAGCTGAAGAAATGTCTGTCTGACAGGACTGCTCTGAATCCTTCCCTGACTTCTGTTTATACCTCTTTTTTTTCAGGTAAGGCAGGAAATGTAATTAGTGTATAATGACAGTTACAACAGTCCCAGAAACATGAGATTGATTCCCACGATGGCTGAAAAGCCCCCTATGCTGTGCGTATAAACAGGCCCAGTTTTCGAGTTCTAATTAACTTTATTAATGTTTAGTGCAGCAAGTACAAAGGCAACTTAAACAAGGATATAAAAAGCACTGGAGCATTAAAACACTGGTTTCATGTAACTGACTCTTATTGAAAGACATATTTCTCAGCATTTTGTAAAGAAAAATAAAGTGATTTAGAAGAAAGATATTAGATTCTCAATACATTCTTATAATAAGGAAGCTTTAAATAACAGAGCAAAGATACTAACAGTAGCTTCCTACTCAGTAACATTGGTAGCAACTCTTTCTGATGTGCAATTAATAAATAAGATAGCAAGCCCGCAACGCTGTACAGTGACAGTGGGATACAAGAGATGCAATCACATGCAAGACTCCTGTTGTGCCAGCAAGTAAGACTTTACGGGCTACGGGAAAATGAGTTCGTGAAAAACCAATTGAAAAAATCTTCTCCATTACATGTTCCTTTTATAGAAACATAATAATTCACATGTGAAAAGATCAAAAATTTCACTGGTAAATAACCGCGAAGACATTTTCCCCCACTGAAGACACAATTGCAAAACCTTGCAATCACAGCAATTGTATATATTATTTTGATATAATAATCATAATAACCTTAAAAGCAGTGATATATTAATTACACATAAAGTATATTATTTGCATAGATATTTTGTTTATTGCCCTTGGATTATCATTTGGTAAATACTCATATAATTCAGCAAGCTTTGGTGCTCTTTGATGAGCTCAAACTGGAATATGGCTGATACTGTATATTACTGTGATTGTAAAGGACCCTATAATGATACATTTTTGTTGCTTTAACCTCCTAAATACAGAAATTACAGTAGAAAATACAAGAATACCTTTTCTGTTATTTACTGATCCTATTCCCAGCCATGATGATTTAACAATACTTAAAAGATATTCCTATTTTCAGAAGCACTCAGAACAGGTGGTCAGCAGCCTGTCCACTAAAAGGATTTTGATTTGGAATAATGTAGTACTTATTTTCTTCTGATACTTTTCATATTCTTATTAAGTAAAAACATAAAATAAAAAATCATCTTGCAGTTATGCAAAATTATAATATTGTTTTGTACAGTCTTGCAAATAAAGTTTAGAAGTAGATCCGCAGAGAACTCATGAACTAAGAAGGATGTAATATCAATAATACAAAATTACTGTTTCTTTAAAGATGTAGTGTAGGCCATTGTTTTTAACTTTTATTTAATCTTTTATATGATTATTCTATAGTGCTCGCAGTCTTGCCAAGAGAGCTTCTACTTCTGGAATGGCTTCTCCCTTAGAAGGGGAGCCGATACGATCTATTTTCTTCTCTTTGCTGCCTTCTCCATGACAGGCTTCTTTTCTCCCAAGAGCCTTGCTCAACACCTTAGAACTTGCATCCGTGTCATATGTAACTTCTTTGGTGACTGGGCTTCTTGTGGAGTTTAAATGGATACTGTGGTGCGAACATGGCTTCTCTAGCTGTCCCTTCTGGTTCTCTGCAGAAGAGAAATCAAACAAATTTTGTTTTACTATTAAAATACTCAGTTTCAATATTCTGTAATATAAAAAGACCTCTTGATCCCACAAACTTTACATGCAGATGATGTATGTACTCTTTCTACATACTAGAAGGAGCAATGATTGCCAAGGAGGCAAGACAAAATATATTATCACTTCAAAAGCAGTGGACTCGGTCCTTTGGAAGCGATACAGACTTTACACGTCTTCATTAGATTAACATCCGTATTTCTTACAAAATCATGGATATAGACGGACAGGATCCTCCTTTCTTAGTGTAGTCAAAGAGAAAACAGAGTACCTAGCACCTCTCAGTATCTTCCAAGGTTTTACCTGGTTAATTGCATTTCTTACATATTTTTTAATTGTTCAAATTTTAAAATGTATTTAAAAATATATTTCAATTTAATTATCCATTGTAATAATACCTTTTCTTTCCTTTGTGAACTTTTAGGCAGCTAAATAATTTCAAGAAATTGTGTCATTAACTATTTTTTTGCTAAACATCACTGGCATTGCCTGTCACACAAAGTTGCACTCAGTTAACATCCAGGCAGGAGTTTTGCAGGTTTGGCATGTATTAAGACAGATTTCTTTTTCTGTTGTTCCCCACCCCCCTTCCAGCTCAAGTGACTGTTCTCCAAACCAGCATGAGTGGCTCCGCTCACAGATCTCAAACTTTTTAAAAACAGGCCTACTCAATATTCATGTAACCTTGAGCAAGGCTTGAAAATGCCTTCAACACACTTGACATGACATTTAAAGTTTTTTGGTTATTCGCTGAAAGATGTTCCATCATCCCAATAGTAATGACTTTGGAGCACAGGCAGTCACTCATGACAGTGTGTTTTATGTGAGTGCTGAAAATTCCTACCGAAAACAGCTTGTACATTAAAAGGCAGCTGCTGAAGATATTTACTGCACTGTCATTCCCTGACCAGGGGCTCTCAGTGATGGATGAGGATTTTACACACTTTCTTGGACAATCTCAGCAAATTTTGTAAGTATGATCACCTTTTGGGAAGTGGAGTAAAATAAATACCTCCTTTCCATCATCTTCTAAATCAGATAAACAATTCTTAATTAAAATTTCCTAAGACAGATTTGACAGTTAGCTGAAAAAAGTAATTTTTGTTTTATGCTATGGAAAATAATTTGACCTTGAATATGCAGCAGCACAGTGTTCCTGAATCACAGGAGGCCAAAGACTGGTTATGAACACATCTTCATAATTACATGTAATAAACCCGTCATATATAATTAAAATATCCCCAGTATGTGCACTCTTAAATACCCCATTCTACTTAAATGTTTATGCTTATTGATTCTAAACACATATTTGCAAGCTGATAAAAGCATTCTACCTGTGTCAATATACAAACTACCAGCTGTACCACAGACCTTTCTGTTTACATTCAACCTAGGAGCAGCAAGAAAAAAACTTGGTTTTTAAGCATCAACACCTTTAAGCAAAAGAAAACATATTGTCATATAAACAGAGATGAAGCATAGCTACTGGATTTTAAAAAAAAGTCAAAAAGAAATTAGGAACCGAGTGTAAGCTTCTCAAATGTACCAGGCAACCAAATTTTAACTACTTTGCAGTTCACCCCAAAATGTGAGGATGAATTAGGTGTGGTGAACTAGACTGTATTACAGATGTGGGGAACACTTTTAAACTGAGGCCTCAAAGTAAAATCCAGAAGTAGAATCCCCAGTTTCTCATAGTGTACACAGAACAGAGTAGAGGTGCCTTAGAGTGAGACTCCCAACTGCAGTCAAAGCAAGGAACTGCTGCAAGCTAGCTATTAACAAGTAGCAGCTCTTGGGATCTATCCCAACTCTTTCACCACTTTGAAACGCAGTAACTAATTGAGGCTTGCACTTTAGCTTGCCCCATAAATTGCTGCCTACAATCTGGAATTGCTGCATAGGGATAGGACAGAGTAAAGCTGAAGACAGCTGTGCCTTTTTTTTCCTCTTAAAACAACAGCAATTGTGAACTTCTAGGCATAGACTAATGAGTGGAATATTCAACTTGAATGACATGCCTTTCTCTTTGGTCTGAAGGGTTCTGCAACAATGAAAAATGGCATTAGGAAAGTGCCTTAAACAGTTTTTAGTTTACATGAGTAGTTCTTGCTTCATCTCCTTAGCAATGATGATGTCAAGATTGACTAGAAAAATCACAAAGTCTCACGCTAGTGATTAGTAGCATTTCCTTAATAATGAGAACACTTTAATCTCAGCATGCTAACAATAATACTGAGCAGCTAACTAAAAATTTTAGTTTTAGTCAACTAAAAAAGTAGTACTTGGACACACACATTTTATCTAAATCCAGTATTACCTTCTCAAAGTTGTTTTTTCAGCTGCTTTGTGAATGAGATGGCATCTTTACCATTTATATTCTTCAATCAAGGAGGAACTTCTTCACATAGCATTGCTACACCTAAGTGCAAGTCCAGTATTGGGAGATGCTGAGGTAGGCAGTTGCCTGCTTAGCAAATTGGCTGTTGCGAATTCTATTCTGAAACCCTCAACTTTGCTAAGCCTGGCTCTGAAAGCATACAAATTTACTTACAGCCCTAGGGTTCACTTCAGTAAATGTGCACCTAAATAATTAACTGCTGTGATACTTGACGTATATGTGCTGTTTATGGACTTCTTATCAAAGACCACTTCTCTTTAAATCAAAGTGTAAAATTAGTTAGCCATTATCAAGGTAAGATGTCTCACTAATTCCTCAATTTTTTATTTTAAGCCATCTGAAATTAATTTGTGTTAAAAAACAAACTCTTAAGCACTCTATACTGCTTCACACACCGATTCAAAATTTGCATGCATTGGTGATTTGGTACCACATCCATTCCACAGCCCTGACTTGGGATTGTAACCTCACCTCCCTCAAATTCTGTGCTATAGTGGTGAAACCAAAGAAGTTAATTTCTAACCTGTCACTGTTGAAGTGAGTGGTTTAAAAAAAGCAGTGCATCTTGCCTGTGAGTTCAGAACCACATGGCTGCAAACTGCTGCAGGTTAGCATGCAACTTGGACCACAACTGTGGAAAAGCTGGACTTCCTTAGCTCAGTACGAAAAAGGCCATAAAGCATGACGTTATTTACTTGCAAGAAAAGCCAGAAATCAAGATTAACTAACAAAGTACAAGGACAAACAGCCATTAATTTACTGCTATTAGACATTAAAACCTCGAACCAACAGAGTAATGAAGTTTTGGAATTCACATATATACATGTGAGAACAAGAAACCATAACCAGTCATAAGCAGGAATTTGATCTGTTTCTGAGGACAGTATTTGATATGGCTGCCCAAACAGCCAGGAGATGGCTTAGTGACAATGGCCACTTACGTTTCTAGAACAAGGGAACACACAGAAAATCCACAAACCATATTAACAGACATTTTCTAAAATGCTTTGAACTGTTATATCACAGACGTATATAAATTTGTTTTGTGCTTTTGACAATAAACTATATTTGAAACAAAATGTATTTATACACATGTATTGGTTCAAATACACTTCTAAAGAATTGAATATAATTAAACACACAGAAGGTGAAACAACAACTACTCATGGAAAGGCACTTCTGCATGAATTCTTGTTAAGACGAAAGCTTACATTTCCGGAGATGCACTATTTGTCCACCTACTGTAGCAAGGCGCATCTTCCAGCAGTAGCAAGACAAAAAGAAATCAGACATTAAAAATCACTGGATAAAGACAGAACTTATTAATTTCCTGTATATACTGGAAGTAGTTGAGACAAGTTTCTACTATTTGGTCACTTTCAACAATCAAAATTTGTCATTCACCCATATCATAACAACCACTATGCATGTGAAAAAAAAAAAAAAAAGCAGTAACTTTGAATTCATTATTAAGTTTTCTATATGCTCAAGTGATAACCCATAATGGTTTTGACTTTATTGCTAGTGGATGCTTCAATGCACAGGTTAGGCAGAGATCACATTGTCCACTACAAAAATATCAGTGTCCAGATTCCATGATATTTAAATCTTTTCTTTCCCTTGTTCAATATTGAAATTTTGTGGGTCCTCCGGACCTATTCAAATTCAGTTTTTGCAGATATTAATTGCTGTAACATTACTGTTAATCAAAAGCATTCCAAAACCATATTCACAAAACCTCGAGTCAAATAGTTACTACCACCTAGATACAAGACTTTTAACAGCAATTCTCAGGAAATTCAGTTGACAGAAAATTGAGCATGACATAGCTTTCCACAGTTTAAATGGTGTCCTGACATAGAACAACTTATAATAGTATGCTTATAATCTATTAAAGGCTACATACTTCCCATTCAGAAAAAGGAAATTGTGCACTATCATCTGAACAAAAAAAAAATCAGTAGTATGAGACCTGCCTGCTGTGAACTCGGGGAATAAAAATATGATCAGTTAGAAATTTGAAAATCCTGTATAATAGTGTAATATATTACCTTTAATAGAGAACAAAAATGATTGCAAGAGACTCACTCAAGTCAACAGAGATTTTTTGAAAACAACTAATAAATATTTAAAATTAAAAAGGATGTTGAAAAGCTTTATCACATCACACAGTTTCTCAGTAAAAGTCTTGATACTAAAGATATATTTTGGTTTTATGTAAATACTTGTAGACTGATTGAAAAATAAAGTTGAAAATACAATAAGGAGAACTGCATTGCATGGCATTATATGCTTGTATTACAGTCATACATCTCAATGTAGGGCATGACAAAATTGTAACATAAAAAGAACAATTGCAGTTATAACCTCATTACATCTCTTACCAAGTTAACAGGGAAAAATGCTCAAGACCCCAGTGGAATATTTCTGATCTTGCTGACTTGTGCTCCACATGCTACATCCCATTCCTAAAGCTATGTCTATGCCAACATTTTCTAAAGCCCACCTGTACTGACATTACTGGCAATGCAAATTATTCTTATATTAAAGTCATGACTTGCCTGTCCTAGACAATACTCTGAAGGAATGTTCCCATGCCAAATGGCTTTGGCTTGGAGAAAGTAACAGCCCTAGCCATAACTCTTACCACTGGCTGCCCAGTGTGGTGCCATAGTTTCTCTCTGGTTCCCCATCCCTGATGCAACTTAAACTCATGGAAATGCTACACCACGCTGATGATGTGCTCATGTATCTTCCCAGCAAAACATCAGGGGAAAAGAACATGTATTTTTGATAGTAGTGCCATGTGCTAATTCGGGATGCAGCTGTATAGCATTCCCACAACTGAAATGCTTGTCGCAATCCAGACTCTGTGTCCATTTCCCACAAATTACACTGACCACACCATCATGCATGTCCCAGTGCAACCTTAACAAGTGACATTGTACTTAGACAATGGCCACATACCATGGATGTCGTGAGGATACTGAGGTATATCCTCCTATGTTCCATCTAAATAAACATATTCCAAACTCTTGGCTTCTTACTAGCAGAAACGTCAAGAAGAAAATAATTAATTCTTAATTAATGAGTTTTCCTCTCAGTTCTGAAACAACAGTCCTGTTTCCTGCACTAACCCCTATTAGAGACCCAGACACTGGACAGTTGTGAGACCCAAGATTTTTCAGGCACCCAATTTTCCCTTAATGTCATTTTTATAGCCCAAAGTTGGCCTTCTGAAATACATTCCCAGACCTTAGCCCTGGTGTGAGAACATAACAAGACTCCTTTATTCTTCTCAAAGTCTGCCTTATCCCTCAGAATCAGAATTTAGACATAATATGAAAGACGGTTATAGCAGCTATAAGGTCCATCTGTATTATGTAAGATCACTCATAAAATAAATGGGATAGCTCCTTTCTGAATAGTTTAATGGAAAATATTTTAACTACTTTTTATTCATTTCATATTTTTTCAACAATATCTCTGACTGACAAGCATAGGCTTGAAGAATGCCCCTGGCTAAAGGAGCACCGTGTGTTGCTATGACTTATTTCAATTCGAACCTGCAGCTCCAGCCCTAACACCTGGGAGGTGTACTCAAAAGACCTTTGCTTGATAAGTAATTTCTTGCACCTTAGTACTTCATACTAAATGCTCATAACTCTAGTAATCTTAAGTAGACAATAATTCATGAGACATGAAAAAGCGTTACTGATATTTGGAACATTTCTTTTTAACAGTACGCATATTTCATTTAATAGTTGCTGCTGTTCTTGAGTGTTGCATTAAAAAGGTGTGAAACACAATGAATAAACACTCTCAGTAAGCTCAATTTAGATGAGACAGTTTTTTTGAGAAGTGAATATGCACTATGAGCATTTCAAAGGCACGAAGAGAGTATGTCAGCACAGAGTATGACCAATACAGAGAATTTATAGAGACTAAATGTCAAAGAAAGTCAATTACAAACTGTGAGCAAACTAGTTTCTGACAAGAGGTGCTGGACCAACTCCCTTTTGCTTGGCCCTAAAGTAAAGCCTTTAAAAATTCTTTCCCTTTCCTACCTCCATCTTCTCGAAGACTACTTTAAGTTCCTGCTGATCACTCCATTCAAACTTTTACCTATCTTTTCCAGAGATACTTTGCAATTGCAATGAGCTGGAACCAATTTCTCTGTTTAAACTAATATGTTCTCACCTGTGATAAGACAATGACTTTTTTTACAAGAAATGCAACTTTAATTTACTGGAATTTTAATAAAAGTCTTGACTGCCTGTCAAGATGATGAGAACAAGAGTGTGGATCAAGCTGCTGACAGAAATCACCCAAGGTCAGTGAGAGAAGAAACCCCTGCAGGTGTCTTCAGAAGATGAGTATTTCAGACTTAGGAGTTTGGTATCCTTCCTATTTCACCCTGAATTACAGTTGATTTCCTGTGTCTTTTGATGCATTTTTCCCCAAAAGAAGGCACATTTGGCAGTTTTTATGAAACTGCAAAATGGAAATTTCCAAAACAGAAATCTGTTTTGTGGTCATTAATGATTTTTAGAGCATATGGTTTGAAACATCCTTGAAAAACTAAATTCTAAGTATGTAATTTCAAAATAGACTAATCATATGGCATAACTTTAGTATTAATAACTAATAAATCAATCTTATTATTTATGTCAGGCAAAGAGGGTTAAAGTATAAATATTGATCTACATGAATACCAGCAGCATAGGGTCTTCAGGCCTCAGCGGGAAGAAATAATCCACAATCTAGTGGTTTACAGGATTTCTCTCAAGGTACAAATAGACAAACATCAATTTTTTCTCTTCTTCAAGTCAAGAAATAACCAGGAAATTATAATAATAAAACCGGAAGTTAACATGTTTTAGAGTATTTTAAATTTGTGGAATGTGGTTTATTACTTGCTTTATTTTGTTCACAAGTATATTGCAGCCTGCATTCCAAATCATCTTTAGAGTTGACAGTGAAAAATGATAAGTTAGTGATCTGTGACAAGAGACACAGAGGTCCGTAGTCTAGAGCTACCCTCTATTTGGCTGATGATAATTAATGTAGATCCCACAAACTAAACTGCCTTTGAGCAGTAGACATGTTTAGCCTCCAAACCTATCTGCAAACCAGCTAGCTATAGATGAATACTGCTTTCAAGGTGCACTTTGATGAAAAACTTCAGGAATATGCATAAACACTGCTGGCATCAAAGGAAAGCCACTAGCAGCTGCAATGGGGAATGATAAACAACATGCTGATGAATAACTGAAATGGAAAAGAAACACACAAGTTTGTCTTCTTTAACCAACCATAGCGGAAAAAAACACAGTAGGAAGTCTCCTACCTCTGGAAAATAAAACCCCCAACAAATCCAAACAACAAAGCAAATCTTAAAGACTGACCTTATATTTATGAGATTCTACTCACTGCAGTTCTAAATGTTGCTGTTGCTTCTGTTCAGTATTTACCATTCAGCATATACACTGAAAAAAACCCTAAACAAGCAAAACCCATAAACCCCACAAAAACTATGCCCCATCCCTGGAAAGGTTCAAGGCCAGGTTGGATGGGGTCCTGAGCAACCTGATCTAGTGGGTGGTGTCCATGCCCGTGTGGGTGTTGAAACTAGATGATCTTTAAGCCCCATTCTGACTCAAACCATTCTATGATTCTATGTATCTATGTCTAGAAATTGCCTGAAAAGTTTAACACTATCATTATTTTTTATTCACTACTCTTGATATCAAATGTTTACAAGATATTCCCTAGCTACTTCAGCTGCTGTTACAAACCCATAGGATTTTTATTTCTTATTTTTATCCCAAACTTCCATTCCTGGGTTTATATCAACAGTCACAGAACTGGTAGGTTGCATTGCCTTAAGTTTGAATACAAATACTTTGTAATATCATCTCAAACCAACGAGAAAAACTATCTTTCTCTCATCATCTGTTGCTTTTCTCTCCTAAGGAATTAAACTACTTCTAAGCAAAAGGGAGATCTACAGAGTCCTGGAAATACTTTTGGGAACAGCATAAAGAGGAGAGGCTAGAGCTGAAAGTAAATTAAGTGGGTGTTAGTTTTAACTTGAATAGAAACACAATCTCCTCACATTGCTGTAAGAGGCACAGTTCCTGCCCACACAGGACACAGTCACAGTGGGCTGTCATTCACTATACTTCAAAAGATTGCAAGAATAGCGTATGGCTCTCAGGCGCCTCTCATTTTAAACGTTTTTAAAAGAGGTCTCTGGAAGAAGAGCAACAGAGAGCACTGCATGCTGTTAATGCTATGACAGGGAAGAGTGCAGTGATTTACTAACCTGAACAAGTATTTATGAGGACTCCAAATTCTAATCTGTGCTTCTTTATAGCATGGGTGCTTTTTAAGAGGAAAGAAGCAAACCTGACTGCAAAGTTTAACTTGTGTAAACTAACAAACAAGACTGCCTTCATGAATACACTGGATGGAAATGCGATGAAGCTGAATCACCTAAATTCATGTAACTTCTATATAATAATAACTATGGACAAAGCTCTGCTGAAAATAGTTGAAAGTGTGCTAACCAGCAGACTGAAACTGTGGAGCAGGAAATAGCACACATTCAAGAAGACCCTCACGTAAAAGTAAATATTGGGAAATAAAGGCAGAGGAAAAGTGATTCATCTCTCCCTCACTCTACAGTATTGCATAATTATATTCCTTTGACAATTCTCTCCCTCTTTATATGATACTCTAATTAATGCTATGCGCTTTCAGTTAATTATTCCCTCTCTTTGGGACGGACTGTAAATTGGTCTTGCTCATGTGTGGAGAGAGAAATAAGAGAAGTAAAATAATGTTTCTACTCTGCACACGATCCAGTCATATATGTATTTGACACCAACAACTGTATTCTGCAAGTATGACAAACTGCTCTGAAAAGGGACACTGATTTTCAACAGTGTCCTCTAAAAGAGGAGTTATTAATTAAAGATGGCTTTTACTGACTCCTCCATATACCACAAGACAAATTGAAGCTACATTATCATGAGTAATTAATCGAGTCATTGTGAATTCAAAATGTTGTGTTTAACATCATTCATGGTATGCACTTTTCACACGGTGAACATGTTTACTGCCGTATATTCTACTAGTTAAACTCTCAGCAGCCACTTTGGTATGTTAAAAAAAACAGAAGCTAACTGTAGCACTCCCTTCTTCTTTTCCTAATCAATTGCACTCAAATACTGTTTAGAAATAACCAGCTAACAAAAGTTAATCTTACCATGTAGGAGGGTTTTCTTAAATTTCCAAAAATCTATAACACAGCACATCTTTGCACGTACAGGAAAAAACCTCTCTCTCATGAAGAAACTTGAAATATTACATAGAACATGAAAAACTGAGAGACTGAAAACCTGAACCCTTTATACTCACTGAGACAACAAGGCAGAGGGCAGCAAAACCTCCCAAGCCACAGAAACAGAGGATTCTTAAACATAGACTTGTTTTCCCTTTGTCTGTTTTGACTTATGAAGCAGTCTTGCAAATGTGTTTAGCTCAAAAGGTGATATTAAAAACAAGTGGTTAGAGATCATCACAATATATTAATTACGCAAAAGAACCCAAACTGAATTTAATGAGAAACAGGAGACTCCAAAAAGGAAAAATTGCCTCTCTCTCTCTCTCTTTTTTTTTTTTTTTTTTGGACAGAGACAGTTAAGAAAACATTTATGGTAATGCCAGAGCATCTGCTGATTACAGTCAAAGCTGCAGGACGCCAACGTTAAATCACTGAACCATCTTGACAGCTTCTGGGTACTTGAATTTCATTCTAATAATAAATGGCTGTGAAATTTACACAAATCGGAAAATTAGCCAGAAAATGTTTACAAAGAATATAGGTAAGAACATTTAAAGCAGATATTAAATTGATTTGCATCTGAAGAAACAGAGCTAAAATAAATGTTTGGCACTCAGACATGCCAGACCTGCATTTAATTGCTAAATCTCTAAAAGACTAAGTGCTTTAAGAACAGAATATAATTTTCTCATTCATTTCCTAATGATTTTGACCTATCAGTTTCTATTGTTAGCATGCTTGTTTGTTTAACATAAACACAGATGAGCCATTTGAACGCGGCTTGCAACATTTACAATCAATTTTGAATTCCTGACACCTGAGGATTCCGCACAGAACAATATACTTCATTGTAAAGCTTTAATTGATGCATCTATGTGCTGCAGAGGGTGATTACTTGAATAATAAGTATGAGACTTGTGATCTGGTTGCTAAGCAAATGTGAGTAAGAGAAAAAGTCCAAGAAACGATGTAACAATGAATCAAGATGTGATGACAGGATTATTATTCTGTGAACTGTCATGTTGAAGGACTCTCAGAACATTGACCTGCACATGATCACACATCAGAAGACTGCCTGAGGGGTAATTAAAATAATAATACACAAGTTCAGTCACTCGGAAAGAGAAAAACATATGCTTAACTTATTTCTCTGTAGCATGCATGGTCAAATGCATTCTCATGCTAAATGTAAATGCTAGAACAGTGCAAGAATTCAGAGAACAACACCTTACAGCAGAGATCACTGAAGTTTATCTGAATTAGCATGAAGGCTTTTCTTTCTTCAATTACTCTGGGCATTCGACTAAATATTATTCATAGTATGACACATAAAAGCATAAAATCTGCGAAGGGACTTTCTGAAGGAAGTTGGGAAAAAATGCAGTCCTTTTAACATAGGGTTAAGGTTGTAAGGGAACACGTTCAAAAATAACTTTTCCTCCTTTCCCTGAGATTTTATTGCTGATATGACATCATATCATAGAGCATCAGCCTGGGTCAGCTATGCCAGACATTCCCTCCCAAACTCTTGCCCACCCTGAGCCTCATGGCTCTGTGTGTTTTGTGGGTGGACAGAGAGAAAGCCATGACACAGTGCAAGCACCTCTCAGCAACAGCCAAAACACAGGTCTGGTGGCACCACCAATTGCTAAGACAAAGCACTGAAGTTTATGGGCTGTCGCGGGGAACATGAAAGCCAAGCCTGGCATGCCCAGTAAAACTGGAGATAGTGTAGAAACTCAGTTGCCATTGCATACATGAATTATCAAATTCCATCAGGAAGATGTCCACATGACAGATTTCAGACTTTAAAGGCAAACTTCTACATAATTCCATTTTTTTTCCTCTTTAGGCTTTTGTTCAGCTGTTTACTGTATCGGTTTATATTGGCATGCACCCCACTACAAGCCCAGACTTTAGTTCCAGGCCCAGACTTAAGTTACAAGTCCCTACTACNGGAATCACTGGTGTTTATTACTTTGCAACTGTACTGATTACAGATACCAACTTGGCATGGACAAAAAAATTCCACAACCCATAAATCAACTTATTTCCATATCCAAGTCCATCTGTGATGAAAATCACTTGACTGCTCAGAAATCTCCTCACTTTTCCCCTCCATTATTCCATAGGTAACTGAAGAAACCAGAAGACAGCCAGGGGAAGTTCTGTGGATACTCTTCAGAAAAGATTTAAGACCACTCAAAATACTTAAAAAAATTTTTTTAGAACACAAAGTACACACAATTTTTTATGCACACATAAATTCATTCAGGCCAGAATGTCTATAGGTTACTCTCAATCATACATAGGCACAATCACCACGAGGTTCTAATAAGAGAATTCCTTTTCTCCCACCATGTTCTAAAGAGATGATAGAAACACCTTTTAGGAAACACAATATACATAATAATTATTAAAATGATACTTCTTTCTAGAACAAATATATTTGGTACACTCATTGCTAGCTCATCAATTAAGTTAGTCACTCATACTAAACATGCTAGAGATATATTCTCAAATCCTTTCTAGCACCTTCATTAGTGCTCATTTCAAGAGAAATGCTACATCTGAGTAGCTTTGAATGCTAAGGAAGAAGGCAAAGGCTATTGAAAAACCTCACAATGTTCAGCAGCTCACTGTGATCTAAGGAAAATTTATTAAAATGCAAATTTCAAGCATGTTACTATTAATTTCAAAGCAACATCCTATAGAAGAAATAATAATTTTCAGTTTTGTGTCATAAAGTAATACCATATACACCTATTATTATCTAGATTCTCAATGTTAACCAGCAGTGTTAAGAATAACAATTCAGCTGACTCCAAAGAGATTTGTAAAAATTTTGCAGTAAAAATAGTAGGCTAGATATTTATGTTGTTTTATTACAGGAACATAACTGAGGAAAACTACGGGGAAGGAAGTGCAAAGAGAGAATATCCTCTATTGCTAACAATTCAGTTAGGGCATTTGACAATTTATCTTATATCTCTTCAAAATCTTTGCTTATTATGAGCTTACTACCCAAACAGATTTTTTCCAGCAGTTAAGCTTAAAATCAGGACAGTTTCAATAAGCTGAAGCAGATGTATAAATTTATAATTCTTTGCTTATGTAACAGAATATGGCTTAAAGCAAAAAAGTTCAATTACATTTGTGTAGATGCATTTCCTTTTTTTAAAAAAAATAACTTTTTTGTGGTAATGAATACTTTGAAATATTCTCAGTTACACGTAAAACAAGAAGCTACCAGCCTAATTATAACTACAACTATGAAACAGATATAATTCATTGACTGTGGATACATAATGCAGGTACAGAAACAAACCTGACTCTTTTCTTCAGTGTTGTATAAAATTATTTGTAACAAGAGCATGCAAAGTCCTGTGTGTCCTTGTGACTGACCAAAGGCCCTTGATCCCAGTGTGAGATCAAGTGGATCGAATGAATTTGTGCTGGTTGCCTCAGGCTCCCTTCACAGTCAATGAGGAGAAAAGCACTTCTAAACTGTGCTTCATTTCGCCCTAATGTAGATACTTTAAACAGGTAAAGAGAGCCCACACTGCAGACATCGAAAAGTAACTTGTGTATCTGAAAGCTTTAGACTTTTGACTGCACCAAAGTCTGCAGAAAAGGTGGATTTCCTAGCCTGGACAGAGACAAGAGATTGTTGAGCTCAGACCTTCCCTATGACAGAAGACAGGGGGCAGATTCGGTGCTTTTAAGGCCTGATCGACCATTATGAGCATCCATCTCACCACTTATTTAACAAGAGCTATAAAATTTCACAAAGCTTTTTCTGGCTGTTACATGAAGAATATAATTAAAATAAATTATATTCTAGTTGTTACAGTGAACAGTTTGGATATAAGCAGAGGAACTCTGTTTAGTATGCAATATGCTGACAGGAACTGTAGATGTGAAAGACACCATTATTAAGTATTGCTGCTCAGCCATTAACTACCACCATTTTTTCCTTTCTAAACATCCTTCGTGTTCACTAACCTTTATCTCCAGTAGACATAGTTCTTACAGTTGTTTTGGCTCTTGTCTTTGACAGATTTGGGATACCCTAACTTTTGTATAGCTTTGCAAGTTTCTGACAAGCTTGAAACGTATTCTGGATTTAAAAATCAGACTATAAAATAAACTTTACTTCTTTATTGGTATGTGGAATCCTACCCTTCATATGAAAATTATCAATGCTTCAAACTAAAATTGGCTTAGATTTAGTCCTGGCCATGCAAAACTTACAAAACTCTAGTTGTGTACATCTAAATTTAAGAATTTCACATCCACAGAGGACTAAGTGTTTGAGTCCTTAGAGGTGATACTTTAAATGGGAAGGCAGCAGCTCTGTGATTATTAGATATTAGTTCTGTTTGTATGCATTTTTGTTAAGTAAGATAGATTAGTAGGTGAAAGAATTAAAAGAAAAGTGATTTGAGTTCCATGAAAATGTTTTATGAACTCTCTCTAAAAAACCAAAACGCGCCCCAAAAACTGAAACACCCATAACACTGCTTCTGCAGAGTACTTACAAAGTCAAAAAAAAAGGCATAAAAATAGTATGCAGTGGCAAAAACTATAACACCACCTACTTTAATTCATATAGTCTCATTGCCATTCAAAATAAGCAGTAAACAAAATATTTTCATTGGCCTTATAATAATATTGTATGCATATATTACAGAATATTAGTCTCTTATTTGTACAACATACTAAATATTATGTTAAATTTGAATTATTCCATAAAACATAAAGCTAAACAACTAGTAGAGAAAAGCATTAAGGTTTCAACATGGGAAAACAATAAAAGGTATTTTATTATAATAATAACAAAAGGCTAACGCACAAAGCTATTTTTGGTATGAAACAAAAACAAGCCATTACTTGAGACTCAATCTTTTGAGAAGACTATTTTCATCGATCTTTTCATTGTTTAAGACTTTAACATATATTCCATCATTCATACAGAAACTAATCCAAATGACCTGTGCCCATTCTAATTAAAATAGAAATCCCATTTTCCTCATCAGATTATGCACAGCTCCACATTCACTGGCACATATAAGAAAGACTGTGATACACAAAGATCCAGTTGAAAGGTATTTCAAATTTAGGAGACAACTCATTTATAGGAAAACCTATTTGTGGGTGGCTGAGGTTGTTTTGTACTGTACTAATTACACAAAATACAGAATTTCTGAGAGTAATACAAAGTGTGGAATGTTATCTATGGATCCTATGTACTCACTAGTGCTGTATTTCACTATAATGAAATCGTTGTAGAGCATGGTAGTCCTGGTGCAGAATCATTATGCCTGACTCTGCAGAACAATAATGGCAAAGAGATTGCACTGTCAAGGGACTAGTCAAGGGAAAAAGGCAATCTTCAGAGCACAATTAAAAGCACATACTTCAGGTATCTATTGGCTTCTTTCGATTAGAGAGAGAGCCTAGCTTAGATTAGTTTAAAATAGATAGTGAGGGCAAGCAAAACAATTCCCATGTAATTAAGTGGACTATATCTACAGCTGAACATAAAGTTTATTTACCTGCTTTACGTGTGTCTATACCTGTCTGAGGACTTCCAGCTTTGAACAGTAATTTCTCACCAATAGTCTTTAAAAGATGGGTTTTTTTCAAACAGAAGCAGTGTAACTTGGAAAGAGAAGTGGGCCAAAGTAGCTAAATAGAGAATATGAGACAGACACGTGTAAGAACAGCACTGTGGGCAGGTGGCTGGCTACAGAGGGTGCACTGATATGACTTCCCAGCCAGAAAGACTGGTAAATCTTGGACTGGGAGTCCCCATCTGCCTTGGGAAGACGATTCTGCTGTTCAGAGAACAGCAGTTCTCTACTGCTTTAGGGGCAACATGACCATCAGTAAGAGGAGACTGTACTTCTTGTCTGAGTTCCATAACAATCAGGTACTTTCAACTGCAATTCTCTCTTGAGGATTTCATCTTAAGGCAGGTCCTAAAGAGAGGATAGCTTGCTTTCTAGCACTGGGACCTTCACCAGTTCTAGTTTATACCAACTGCTTTCCTTTGTAGTTTTACTTACCCTTAAATGGCATCTAAGTCTTCTTTAAAAAGATAAGTTAGTAAGCTACCAGTAGTAAAATTACTACAAGACACAGCTAATTTTATTTATATAAAACATAGACTACATGTGAATCTGCATTAGATGAGAAAGCATCTTAGAAAGAATTGAGCCCTTATGACGGATGGAGAGAGTTTTGGAAAAACTTTTTCAGCTGCACCCCAGAGCATGTAGGTAAAGGAAGGATAGGGAAAGGCAAGATAATCAAATTTGTGATGGTGTAAGTCTAGGACACAGAATAACTCTTGAATTCTATGCACTTATTTGACTTGAAATAATGAAACCCACTAAATAGGAACATTTAACAATAGGAAGTTACATTAGGATGCTGGGTCCAATTTAAGAAACCACCCATTCACCTGCATTTTCTGAAGAAAAGAGAAGAAAAATGTTGAAAAGAGTTTAAAAAAATTTGTTTGAAAATTATAAATTAAGAAATCACACGACTATAAGATAAACTTTTGATGTTTTGTAATTTTTTTACCAGTGATTATTTAAGTTTCATTAAATGTCCTTTGTTACTACCAAAGCATGAGGTTTTTTTTTTAATTGGATGAAATAATATAAATCTAGATATAGCATTGGTTAAGCATTTTATTCTCAAAACCATAAATTAATTTTTTGCTGTATTTACAAAAGAGAAATGAAATATAAAAATAACTATAACAGGATAAAGCAGGAAATTCACTAATGTGAATTCACCATTACTGAAACTATTTTTGCTTAAACGTAAAAATTTGAAGGTTAAAAGCTACAAGTATACATGGGTTATCAAAGAAACATACAATCTCCATGAAGAAAACCACTAGCTTTCTCAGACAAAATTTAAAGACTTTTTAAATGAAGTCTTTGAATAAAATGTTTCATTGAGTAGTTGCCACATTTCACAAAATAACAATGAAATGCAACGGCTGAGAAAAGCTAAATATTGTCACATTTCATTCTTACAATTTGGAGGAAATTTTATTTTTATCTTTGTAGCTACTTTACTAACAGGTTTGACTCCCATGAATATGAAACATTACACTTGTCCTCATTTGAAAATTTGGTCCTTAATGTTTAATATCCTGTGTGTGATGAGCTGGAACTCAAATGTACAGTATCGTCCCTTTTACTTCAGAGAAGCACTATTTTATAGCTTATTTTATAATGCCTAGTATTGCAATTGCACAATTTTCTAATAAAAGCAATTGAGTAGTAGACCTTATTTAAGTCTATAAAGAATAGCTAAATGGACAGCAGCAATTAACAAGATATGCAGGAGAACACCTTTTAGAAACAGGTGTTAGGAAATATCTAGTGACCAGTGCTAGTTAGAGACATTAGACATCTCCTGGAGAAATGAAAAAATTGCAAAACACACCCCACTCTGCATGATGTTGTGTATGAAGAATCTTTCAAGTCTTTCATGATCAGCATTCATCACACTGGCCATGAATCAATTTATTGTAACTACCGCTGTGCTAATTGATGATGAGGAAAACAATAGTATTTTTCTCATTTTCATTGCATTTATTGCTTTTAAGCAGTTAGAAGAGACAATTTCCCAAAATAAACAAACCCATGCATGGCTACTTTCTCCATACCCCAAATAACACCCCAAGTAATGTTGTTTAAATAACTGTTCATTTAAAAATACTTGATTTAGGTTTTTTTAATAACTTTCAGTTGATTTCAGTTAAAAGAAATACCAGACGTTTATTAATGGTACATTGCTAAAGTATTAAAATAGGGACAGTTTAAAAATCTGTCACTTGGTGCAGTTATTGTTTCACAACAGGAGCAGTAATTTCTTGTAGAGTGACATGTTTCCTTATGCCACAGCTTCCCTTACAAAAGCTGTTACTTTGGGGAGGGGGACGACAAATTCTTGCCATCTATTACTATTCAGTCCATTACAATGGGTTCATTCATATTTATAATACAATCTGTGATGTTGATGCAATCACTTTAGACTTCACTGTTATTTCAAACAAATCCATAACTGAGAAAAAGGCAGGCTGTTGACAGGAGTTAATGTGGGTTTTACTCTGTTTACAATTGCTTTCTAATCTACTAAATGGCTGTGAAAATTGATGCACTGTTAGAAGTGCTTTTACACACTACTACAGATAAAGGGCTGTTATACTGCAGTAATCTCTGTAATGCTAAATTGAATTTTTGACAGTGTTTTTTTCGTTTTTCCAATTTGAATGTGACATGGTAGGCTACTGCATTTACAGTAAGCTTAATTCCATCAATGCAAAGCATTTTCCCACCTTTACTGAGATGCTTATTATTGCTATGAAAAAAGAAGTTATAGATAAAACTTGTAACTACCGCAATATGTACTTTAGGGAAAATCTCTTAGTGGTCAAAGCATGAGGCAGAGTCGCTAAATTTTGGCACCAAATTTGTGATTTGTTGAAGCTGTGCAAGCCAATCCTCAGCAGGTAAAACACAGCAGTACTGCTTCCAGAACTGCTCAGCTTGCCATTAAGGTAAACAGATTCTCCTTAAACATCACAAAATAAAATTAAGGATTAGGTGATCTCCTAGTAAGTAACTTTCCAGTGGGATTTTAGGGAGGCATGCAAAGATAGTTGTTTAGTTACATGACCAATGAAATCACAGTCATAAAGAAGTCCAAAGAATGTATAATTCTGTTTATCAGTTCTAAAAATGAAGAGAAAAAACATAATAAAGCCTTTTAAGCCTCAGATTTCCCTGATAAAGAGGATGCAAAAATACCAAGGCTGTTGCTGACACAAAGCACAAGTACAGAAGACTTATGTACTGTAGAATAGGTGCCCTAAAAATTCCTGACACTTATCTGAAATGTCTGGTACCTCACTAAAACCTAAATCTGAGGCATGCAAGACAAATGTCTTTTTATGTTCATCAAGGAGCTTCTAATTTTTTATACGGATGTGAAAATATTACTAAAAATTAATGATCAGAACTTCTGCATGGCTCCTGATGGAAAGAAGTCCTTTATATTCAAGACATTTGCATATGTAGTAACTTTAAAATTTGCTTATGCGTTTTAATTCACAAAATTTAATAAAGACATATAGCTCTCTCAGATAATAAAATAGCTTAGATCGGCGAAGACCTCTGTTGAGGTCATCTGGTTCAAATCCAGCTTCAAAGTAAGACACATTTATTAAGCTGGATCATAAAATTTTTCAAAGGATAGACTGTTAAAGATTCAAACTTCATAATTTAACCTTGGTGACGTTTAATCACGTCAGCTGAATTAAGTAGTCAAAAGATAACACAAAAAATGCCCATCCATTTCATGTGGGATACTATGATTAGTCTATGCAGAGCAGTAAGTAAATTTCACCTAAAGAGCCTATCAACTAATGAACACAAATGTATAGTAACCAAGCTTCATGAACAATAAAGAGCAAAATCTTTTGCAGTTTTTTTTTTCCCCTATGTGACTTATTTCTTTTCTTGAATGTGAAGTTTTTCTATTGCAATTTGCAAAAGAAAAAAAGGCTTAGGAATTTAATTCTGGAATTCTTACTGACTTAGTTGAAGAAAATCTATTAAATTTAGGTCCTATTATATAAATTGAATACATTCTGCAACATAAATGAAAGCTTGGGATGTAAAGACAATAATTTTAGAAGGTGACAATCATAAAAAGTTACTTCTGGAGTTGCTTGAAAATTTAATAGGTATGGCCATGACTTATAGGCAATCTGATTGTTTGGAAGAACTTAAATTTATACATTTATAAACTGATTGTTTAGAAGAACCATGTTGATTGCAGGTCTAAACGTTATTTTCTCCCCTACCAATTTAAGTAAAATATTATACAAAGGGTTTCTACAGAAAAGTGATTATTTTGCTTGACTAGGCCTGAGAAAAAGGAAAATCCGCTGTGTACCTTTAATTTTCTAAGATTATTTATTTAATAGCTAATGCAACCCCTCAGGAACAAAAATGTTTCTTCAGATAATTAGCGGTCATCTCCTAAATGCTGCTAAGAATAATTTCATCCCAACTTGTACTTATTTCTGAAACAGAACCAAAGAACCAATCTAATTTAGCACCCCAGCTTAGTTCAAATAGCCACTCTTCATAGAAGTTGCTCATGTTCCAGACTACAATTTCAGTTCTGGTCTGCAACATTGCTATGTACAATACTGATTTCAAATTTTCGAACATCTAAAACTTCCCTTTAAAACTATACTAGAACAAAAAAAAAAAAAAACCAAACTATTTATTATAAAGCTAGCTTTATATTTTTGAAAATTTACAGAAAATCAGTAAATGTATCAAACACAAAGAGAGGACTGGAATGTCTTTCCTATAAAGACAGGCTGAGAGAGCTGGGGTTGTTCAATCTGGAGGAGAGAAGGATTAGGAGAGACCTTAATGCAGTGTTCCAGTACCTAAAGGGGGCTTAGAAAAATGAGAGAGGCTTTTTATGCAAGCAGACAGTGACAGGACATGGGGCAATGGCTTTAAACTGAAAGACAGCAGGTTTATATTAGATATTGGGAAGAAATTCTTTACTTGGAGGGTGGGGAAGCATGAACAGGTTGTCCAGAGAGATTGTGCATGTACACATAGAAGTGTTCAAGGTCGGGCTGGATGAGGACTTGACCAACCTCATTTATTGAGTGCCCCATGGCAAGGGGATTGGAACTTTATGATCTTTAAGGTCCCTTCAAACTCAAACCATTCTATGATTCTACGATTAGCTGTTCATTTAATGCTTCACAACTTTCAGTATTATTCTGGAGGTCTGGATTTCTTATTTAAGTACAAAAGTGAGAACAACTTAATAAAAAACATTGCTTCTGTGAAAGCATAAGCACCTCTGCTCTTCAGAGGCTGACATGCATGTGACAGATCATAAACCTGTAAAACCAGACTTAAGGAAACTCTACCTTACCATGCACTAGCAGGGAACTTCTTACTGGTAAACTGTCCTAACAACAAACCTGAGGTAATTGCAAGTTGTGGAAATTAAAGTTACTTTGACTAACTTTATGTTATACATAAAGTTTGTATCCTTTGTGTTGTATATAAAATTCATCTGAAGCAGAATTTGAACATATTTAACAAAAACAGCCTTCACAATTAGAGAGAAGTTTGACATATATTTCATAAATATAACTGCTTGTATATCCCAGAAATAGAACAAGATTATAAATAACTGTAGGTGTGAAAGAGTTTTGAATTTTCAGTTAACTTGTCAACAAGAAAGAGGCCTTTTCTTGAACAGCATCTTGTAAGTGTAAGATCCTGCTTTGTCTGGAGAAGAGATGGAAATATGGCAGTCAGTTCATTTGATGCTTTTTTTTTTCCTTCTCCTGTACCAGCAAACTATAGTTTTACAGACTAAATGTTCACCTTTTAATAAATTACATTTCCTGAAATGCTAATAAATGAAAACATACAGTAAATGATGATTTATGGGCAAATACAATTAAATCAACAGTAATTTTTCAGTATGTACTATTGCAAATGTTTAAAGATAAGGACACATACCTTTGTCAATAGCATTCAATAAAATTACTTTGTACAAAATGCTATTTCAAATATAAATACTCATATCTCTCTAAATTTTGGGTTCATACTATTTCAAAAATGAAATATCAGATGAAGCCTGTCTTAAAAACTATAAAGCTTATCATTTAGCACCTGTGACAATTGCTTTCTTCCCTATACATCCTTTTTGTATAATAGAGAAATAGAAATCAAATACAGCTTTTATAATTTTTATTTCTAATAATGGTGTATTAAAGACAGAAAATGGAAAGAAAAATCAATCACAAATGTCAGCACTGTCTTTTGAGAGACACATTGTTAATATTACAGAAGCTGTACTTTAGAAGCATACAATTTAAATCCAGATTGCCTGATTTACATTACTGACTCCCTGATCTAGTTTAGCTGAACACTGAATTTAAATAGAGGTGCTTGAAGTCAGGAGGGACTTATGTATGTGCTTATATGCTGTGCTGAATCAACATCCCATTGCAACAAATCACAAGTACAGTATGTTTAACAAGCGTAACACAGCAAGCATATTTGTCTATTCCTAACAAAGCCAAAAACAACACCTCCTCTTTGCGTTTTTGCAAGTTAGCAGGAATCAGTAGGCAGGGATAATCTTACTTTTCCTTATCAACCTTGCCTTAGAAATAATTATTTAGCATAACAAACCAAGAGCACAGTATATGTTTTGAAGTTGAAAGGAAAAGGTCCAATCTGGCATGCTTTAGGTGTTTGGTAACTGCTTTTCTCCTAATGAATTGCCCTGTTGCTCTGCATCACTCTGATTGCAGTGTAACAGCTTTCATTAGTCATTATAAATACAGCTTTGTGCCATGTTATTTACATTCTTATAGTAAATAGCTAGAACTTCACACTGTAATAATTCAGACTGTTTCTGCACTTGCTGAAAAATAATCTGGTAATGCCTAATATATGACTTTACCTTAAAAAACCTGAAACGCAAATCTGAAAGTTTTTGGGTTTGTAGGTTTTTTGATACAATTTTACCATCAGCATATTGCACTTTAGCCAAAATTCTTGCCAATAACAAGGCTAAGGGAACCAGAATTTCACTATAATTAGACCTTGCAAACTAGGCTTCTCTTCTGGTAGAACTGTCACAAGAGGAAACTGATATTCAAAGCTTAAAATATGATTATTGCTTGAAAATGAAGTAGCACTGTAAATATGCATAAAAATGAGCTTAGGAAAAATCTGAATCACAAATATGAACAATAATAAATATTAATCAGTATTAGGATTGTTTTCATAATACACAACTACTTTCTATATATTTTCAGTAACATTTCATTAAAAAGTTTCATTTTCTTCTTTAGCAGGTAAAAAAAAGAAGACAACAACTGTTATCTGAAATACTGTTTGATGGTAGAGATTCTTTGTAAAACAGTTTTCTATTAAATACATTATTTTACCCAGGTCAATCTAAATTCAATGAATTTCGGACATAACTGACCTCCTATGAATTATATTGAGTGTTTTGGGTACAAAAGTCAGTGTGTTTATCAATCAAAAGTGAAAAATTTTATACTTTTTTAATGTACTACTTTTGGAAACCTGTTTTCCTTACGTTGGAGAAATATAACAGAATAGATATCTACACTGAGCAACAACTATTACAGGGAATATTTTTCATTACTAATATTCTTGAAAACACTAATTTTGGTACTACCAAAAAAAATTAATGAATGATTCTTACATAATTAAATACATATAAAAATGATTATGTCTATAGCCATTTTATATACATGCAGATATTTTTCATGCATAAACATTACATTCAGATTTCTTGACTCAACAGGCTTTATTATAACTATTAATGCAAATAAAAATTCTGCTAATAATCTACACCAATACTTTGAAATAGTGACTTTGCAAAAAAACAGCTGTCAGTCTAAACTCAGTTACAAAAAGGTATTTCACCTCTTAACTAATTTATTCTAAGAAAAAAAGATTTATCAAGTGCATTACAAGGATTCAGAAATAATATTTACATATTATAATGGGAAAAAGTACAAAGACATTAAAAAATGTCTATAAATGAGGCTGAGTCAACAAAAAAGAAAAAAGATAACGGAGTTCTTTGAAAAAGGAACAATGGTTTTTTTAAATTCATTTTTTACCTTCCTAAAATAAGAAAGCAAACGTCTTCTGTTCAAATATAAAAATATTTTCAATGAACAGATAAACAAGTTTTATTCTATTTAGCATACTCCTCTCTAGTTAAGACCATAATAATCTTCTCAAATTCAGGTTGTATTCACTATCTCCTGATCCATGCTGCTGCTGAAAAAACCTTGTACAGGGTTTTCCCTGCTATTAGCTTTCAGCAAGTAGAAAGCAATTCTAATTTGATGGATGTGATATTAGGTCTATTTAGTTTGTCATCTGGCTGCTTTTCTTCCCAATTACATGTTGGCATCACAATCCTTGAAGAGGATTCTTTCACCTCGAAACGCATTGTGAACCATACATCAGAAATGTGGCATCTACAATACATCTATGTAATCTCTTTGGCAACATAACCACTTAATTCCACGGCAGAAGTTGTTCTCAGAATTGCTTTTATATTCTTTTAAATATCTGAAATATTTATCTGACAAAGTTATAGATACAGTCTACAGACTTTCTCTTGAATACTAGTATCATCTTCTACCCAGTGAAGATGAAAACCTCAGTGTCAATGCTCATCAGCATTAGGGTTTGGATTAGGGTGAAGATGGTTAACTGCTCATTTATCAAACTCTCATAAGGTAACTTCAATGAAGAATATTACATCTTCCTCTCTAATGAAAATATTTCATAGTTATTGCATAACAGCACTTTGTACTAACAGTGAGGCCAATTTGGCACCACTATACTTATTCTCTAACTTTAGGGGATCACATACGGTTCAGGTAAAAAACCCTAGCAAACAATCTCCTGTCAATGTATTACACATATTCTAGAATACATAGGACCATAAGTATAGAAAGGTAGAAAAAACATATGGATAGGGAAATTCTTCACTACCTTCAAGAAATAAGTTAAATTTTATATGACAAAGATAGTCATATGTCAAAATAAAAGACAGCTCGGTGTCTTTTGGTGATCACATGAAGCATTGACTAAAATGGCCTCAGACTCAAATCATATTAAATATTCTGCATTTTACAAATGCCACCAAAAATGCAGCTTTTCACTACTTTTGCCATTTGATATATTAAAAAATATTTTTAACTGTACTATCTACCTTCAATTCTGGTCTAGCTGAAGGCCAAACAGACTGGTATGAACAGCTACCTACCATAGCCATTTCACATGGGAAATGAGAAAATTCATCAGGCAGAAATCTCACCAGAAAATAGATTTTGAAATACTCCATAAAACTGACCTAGTGTCAGATAATCTATTTATCCTATTTTCTTAGTTGCAAGTCAGAAATTAAATAAAAACTGGTTTTCTCCAAAAGAACATATCTTTCCTTTGAAAAAAAGATTTTCAAGTCTTTGGATATAGCATTTTGCTCAGTTTTCAAGAGGGAAATCATTACTTACTGCTGCTTATTAATATAAATTGGAACACCAACATTCCAATTTAGATTAATGCTAGAAATAGTTTATATCCTTGAAAGAAATGCCTTAAAAGAGGAGAAATAAATACAGGTTTTATTAGCTTTATTGTAAACACTACCCACATTATTTTTTGCACAGAAGAAAGTTTCCACAGCAAGAAATACTAGGAAAGAACGAACTCAAAAATATTGGCATGTTTTAACAATGCAATATAAAAGTAATGAAATCACATTATCTCAACACAGAGAAAGTACAGAAAAAGTAGTAAGAAATCAACTTGATTAATTCACAAAGACTTCTATGACTTGAAATTCAAAAAAGAAAAGCAGAAATCACAGTCCTTGGAGAGAATTAATAAGGATGAATATAAACAAAGAATAATGCAATTGCTTAAAGACAAAATAATAACATCAGTACTCAGCATGAGATACAACTAGTAAAGAAAGAAAAAAAAAATCACTCTATACGTATACTGATAAGGAGGAGACCAAATAAAGACTTGGTTCCTTACTGAAAAAGGAAGAAAAGCTTGGAGTAGATGATACCATCAAAGCCATATTGTTTAATGACTTCTTTAACTTCAGTATTCACTAAATTTGCATTTTGAATATAATTAATGCATGTGACAGAGCACTAATGCACAGCTGATTCTGATTTTTTTATAAGAAACTCCCCCAAAACCCCAATTCAGACAAAATCAGACCCCAAACATAAGTTAAAGTAACCTCAAAGCAAATTGCAGTTACACCTGAAAAATTTTTAAAAGAGATATGATTTAAGAAAACTGAAAATCTTCAGAAGTCATAATTCTAATAATAACAAAGGAGAGAAGAGTCAGAGACTTGCTCAACATAAGTCAAAATATGAGGCTGTTTCTAGGAGGGATGAATAGGAACATCATCTTTTAAAAAACATGAATCATACCTTAGTTCTCCTGTTCATCAACTTTGGCATTTTGTCCAGTTTTAGACACTGAACTACAAGAAATATTTTGACTTTTTCCTTTTGGATATCAAGAGATTAATAAATAAAAATCATGGATATCTGAAAATCCTAGTCTACAAGAAGAGACAGAAAAAAGTATCAAGCTGTTATGTCTGCAGACAACAAAATAGCAAGGAAAACATGGGATGCTAAAGGTACTTCAAAAGTCCACATAAGCCTCTCATTGCCAAGATCAGTGCTGTCTGTCTTTCTCTGCAGTAGGATGCTCCATTTAGTAAATATTTTTCCGAATAAATATAAAAAAGCAAAGATGAAACAAATTTTCAAAAAAGAAAAAAAGATACTGCTCCTTTTGTCCAGTGTGAATGTGTTTGTCTCATTTTTTCATAGAAAGCTCCATCAAGAATGACATCTGTATCCTTGAACTCACAATGTGAAAGGAAAATAGATTAAATAAACTCTTAGCTATGCATTAAGTTTTATGATTCTTAAATGTAGTGAAACGAAGGAGAGCTATCTGCCATGTGAAAAATGATTTTATTATTTCTCCTGAGTAATATAACCATATTTTATTTTACTCAAAATCAAGGAAAAAAACCAAGGAGTACAGCAAGAGCACTAAGAAAGTACATACTGATTTGTTGAAAAAATCCCCTGCAGCTCACCTGTCACACAGAACACGAAACTTCATGTAATTCTTGTTAAAGTATCAATGAGAAGATGTGCTAGATCATGTGCTAAGAGTTAAATTACATTTGTGAACCAGCTTTTAAAAGTAAACATACTTCTGGTACTCATTAACAGAAGTTTCACAGTGGTAATAAATAGAAGTAAGATATACAACTCTAAATTTAATTATTTATATCTTTAAAATAATAGTGTAACTCTTGGTTAGAAGTAATTTTTCTGGGAAGTTGATCAGATATAAAACAAGGACATAAAAACAGACTTGGACTTCCGTGTCCCAGTGAAGCGTGATCAAGCTCTCCTTAAGCCTTACAGTCAATACAATCTGTGTTTTCAATTGTAGAACAGGATGACACAGGGATATTCTAAGTATTTATAAATACTAAAAATCAACTTGAATTACATATGAAAAAAATATATACTGGTTTCATTTGGAAATGGTTGCTATAGTCACATTAGAAGTCTGAATGAGTTTAAAAAACAAGGAAACTAATTAAAACTATGGGAATTTTTATCACAGCAAGCTTAAAATGTATTTATATGCAAAAATGAAGTACAAAATGTACTACTGTGCCAGTTATGCCTATCAGAAATGATAACACTTCTCCTTTTTATCCCTGCAGATTTCTTCCTGGCTCCTGAATTTCCTTCTAAGTATTATATTTAACCACTTGTTTCATTAATTAAACACCCAGGCATTCAAATCTACAGACCAGACCATGTATTCACTTCCATTCCAAACTACAATCCCTTAATGAATAGTTTCTCAAACAGTTGTTTTTTACAAGTCTATGACTGATCCACAGTTTAGGATTAGCCATCTTAAAGTAAAATTACCAGCCTCAATCAAAAATGACAGTTTATTTTCTTAACTCCTCAGAATTTTCAACAGGATTATTTTAAATAATTATTATCCCTTTCTGGTACATTCTCCCTCAGCTTTTCCTCCCTGAATTAGGACTCTTAACTGTAAATGCTCTGTAGATCAGGTGCCTGAGCAGCAGCTCACTAAGAAACAGCCCTTCCCTCTTTTTTACTATCCATCCAGTACATTCAGACCCTTTTCTAGCAATACACAAATACACACTATATTATCTCATAGCAGTGTTAGGTACCACAACCTATCTTTTCATTTGGAATATCTCTTCACCCACAACCATGCTTTATGTTAGTCAATGCACTGAAACCGATGTGGAAGCCGATAATGAATTGTACAGTCAAATACTTGAAGCATTAACTCACAGGCATCTCAAATTACAGATAATTTGGCACAGCAAGGGCAGATTTTAAGATATAGATATACTCATAGTGCAACAATGTATGTTTTAAGTGCACGCACATACACACACACACAGAGAGGTGGATGAGAAAAGTCCACTGGCCTGGTGAAATGTCTTAGTGTAAAACTCCTGGGATATGTGATCATCATGCTGGAATTTTTAGGCTTGCAAAGTTTCAGAACATAGAATCTTAAATGACAGTGTAAGATTAGAGAGTCATTGTTTATATTCTCCTGCTCTTTCAGAAAAACAGAAAAAAAAAGTTGAAAATGGAAGATTTTAGGAAGATAAAGAATGATGGAGATTGTTTCATATCTCAGTAGGCTTTAGCCAGCCATCAGTATCTGATTAAATGTTTTCAAGTGCTTTAGAGAAAGGACACAGACAACTTAAAAATCACATTTGCCCAACTGCAATTCAAAGAAATAAAATAAAGGAATTATTCTCCTCTATAAGGGAACATTCTGCATTATTTACCTTGCTTAACTTATCCATTTCCTCTTTTGCATTGGACTTTCACAAAGCAATAATGGACAGAAAACCATGAAAAATATAATAATAAAGCCACAAAAAGTAAAAATGGCATACATAATTAAGTATAAATGTATGCAATTAAAATTTCAAGCTAAAATGTATTCCCTGAAAACTCCAAACACAAAGTATTAGCTATAAAAATATAATCTACTGCAGTACAGTCTGGCCCTATCCTTCAAGTTAGGAGAAGGGGAGTAAATTTAAAAAAATAAGGGATGACTAACAATAACAATATTTTATAAAAAAGAAATAAAATTTAACCTAAAGATTCATGGACAACATTGCAGAGGAAAACACTGAAAGCTTTCTTTGCTCCACTCCCCAGAAAACATCAGATAACATTTGAACACCTTGAAGTGATTCAATTTATCTTTATTTATGTCTAGGTAACCGGATTATACAGAAAATATCTGTAAAGTTTGTTTGTTCACAGTTCACTGCATGGATGCAGTAACAGCCATTTTGTGAAAAGGGCACAGCTGTTGGCTGTTTACTATCCCCTGACCAATGCAGGGCAGCTGAATTTGAAGTTTCTGGAGATGGGACAATTTGCTTCTTGCTTGAGGAAGTAAACATGCTCAGTTTCAGGCAAGTTTCTTAATGTAGAGTAGAAGGGGATGAAGTAGATGAACTTTTTTCAGAGGACACTGAGGGCAGGATACAAATGGGTTCTAAAGTTTTTCAGGTCATCCAGCTCACCCACCAGTTTTGATTTTTCACTACATACATAATTATTTTATTCTTTTTATATTCTTCTACAATGGGAAGATAAATAGGGAGCCTTTGGTGTCTTTTGGTACACTTCCTTCAAAGCTCTGTCTGAATCGCAGTCCCATCATTATATTCTAGCTGAAAAACATGCAAGTTCCTAAGGGCTTTTGACATACCAGCTTCAGAGGGAAGAAGCACCTTGGGAAATCTCAGAGGTGATTTGGTCTCACACTATATCAAGTCAAAGAATAGTCTGATGAGGTGCTATGTAAATGTTAATGAAATGCTCTCTGAAATGTTAATGGTCTAATCCAGGTGACCAGAAGGAGAATTTCTGAATTAGTATACTCAAGAAAAATCAGTAGCTATATAATAGGTTCATAACAACTTTCCCAAGTAGTGAAATTTTACTTATGGAAACAAGCTACTCAGTTTATCCATCTGTAACTAAGTTCAAATATAGTTTACTGGATATGTAAAAGTAAATTTTACATTTTAATGGCTTCATATCTATTTAATACAAATTATGTTTTTAGAAAATATTATTATTATGTGGCTAAAGATAGGGCTCACAGTATCTAAGGAAAGATAAGAAATATCCAGAATTTTTACCCTTAATATTAGAGGCTAGAGTATTCATGTTACATTCTAGTGAATTGCTTCTAATTTTGTTAAGAGAACACAAGAGTCTAAAGCAGCACATAGAAAATAAAAATTGAAGATTACTGGTTGAGAGAAATACAAGTTTAATAACAGAAATTATTTTTTCAGATACTTTTTTGGGGGAAGGCAAGAAGTAAAGGTTAGAAACCAATAGTGTAATGAGCATACCAAGAGTGCAGAGCAGCCACTTTTAACTCCGAGTCTCAGTGAGAGTCCTCAGTGCAGTGCCAGCTCCATAATGAGCAAGCAGTCCACTCAACTGGGGAACTCAGTGTATTAAACAAATCACGGCATACAGAAATGCACTGCTTGTGGAAGCACAGAGATCAGCATTAATGATGAAGTGAGGCAGATAAATAGTGAGACAAGGATGCAGAGGCACCACTAGTTGAGATACATCATTAAGCACAATCACCTTTGACACAAGCAGTTTTGATATTTCAGTCCGCCACTTATGTCAAAACCCATGAACTTCAGCATGTTGGAATGGTGTCTTAAAGGCTGCAGCTAATTAACCCAGATCATCTTCTGCAAGTTTCAGACCTGTTTCTCATGGAACAGATCTTTCAGGGTATTTTACAGCTTAAATTGACTGTGTTTACAGTGTTCCTCTTTAATATAAATATGGCATAAAAGTAGAGCAGTCAAATGCATAATTTTCTATGAGATAGTTGTGTAGGGCTTTTAGTCAGTATTTCTACATTTAATGCAGTTGCTCAGTAATATGCAGGAGCATATTACACCTGTGTTCTAATGCCTTGTGGAGAGTGTGTCTAGGTAAAATTTAAGATGATAAACATTCTGTATGAAGTGCAAATAATTTAGATCCAAGCTCACAGGGTTTTTGGGTACCTGTTCCTAGACTAACATTTAGGAGTTAGAACAGGAACTCATTACAACTTTTCCAGTTGTAGAAACTCAAGGTCTCCAAGATTATTTCCATAATACTGCCTTTACCTATATCTTTGTTCCTAGTTGTTTCCATTTTTTTAGTCCCTTCACGTTTCTTGTAGCATTCAATACTCCTTTTGTATTGTTTTTAAATCTTACATTACAAAACACCCATGTAGTTGAAGTAGCTTTCCATGTCTTATCCAACTGATGCTCTCTTTAAACTGGAATCTTTTTAGAAACAGGATGAAACATGATCTCTCTTTACATCTATCAGTGTCTTTTCTTTCTTCATCCTATCTGCAGTATTGCTCTGCAATTAATATCCATCAGCACAAGCAAAATAAACATTTTTTGCTTTTTTTTGACATGGAGATGTTAATAAAATTGAAAAAATAGAAAAATATTATTTATATTTAAAAGTTCTAGCTATATTCGACATTTGGAGCATAAAAATGTTAGATTTTTTTTTTTTTCTGTAATATAAACACAGCCGATGAACATCTCTTTCTGAGAGAGCATTTTATCTAAAAAAAAGATAAGCCTTTTAAGCAAACAGGAGTTAACTAGGAAAAATACAAATTAGTGTGGAGAAAGTCAGTTAAAATATAGGATATAAGACTCAAGAGATTCCAGTTCCTTTATTATATTCAATGATGATGCTAATATACTTTCAGTTACTGACTAACAGATGAAATTTTAAAATGTCTCAATGTAAATGGGTCCAACTATCCATCCTACTAGAATGCTATTTTCAAAACTCTACTTGTTACTAATCTCCATTTGCTCTTGTGTTTATGCTGTTAACATTTCTTCTACAACATATACAACATATTGTATATAATTGTATATATTTACAGTGGATGTAATACAGATCTGTGTGTATTTTACACACACACATATCTATGTACACATACATTTTCTTCTTGCCTTCCTTTTGTTAGACAGCCAAGCTGTTTCAATCACTTAATTTTGAATAGTCTATTTGTCTGTATTAACCTAGCAGCCCTGCTCTACATTAACTTTAGTTGAATTAATTATTTTTAAACACTGGTGGAGGTCATCAATATCTCACTTTTTATTTGCAAAAATGCTTTCCTTGATCCAGACAGAGAATTACTGACTTTTTGTACAGTGGAATTAAAAATAAACCTGATCTTTACACTTACTTAACTGTCAAAGTCCTTCCTAGCTCATGAATCCTCTGTTTGCAAATGATGCTTTCTTATCTCTTAAGTTGTCACATACATAAAATAAGTATCATTACATGGTTTTGTTTGGGAATAAAGTTTCTTTCTAATTGGTATAATTAATGCTTAAAATAAGGAAGAGGCAAAATGTATCCATGACTTCATATTTCTTAAGATAATTCTCTGCTGTGTGTTTTATAATTCTAATAATCCTTATCCTTGCAGGAAATGGCAAAGAAGACAATCTGTGTTTGTTAATTAACTCAGCTGGAACCAAACTTGGAACTGTTCGCAAATCAAAAATTCACATAGAAATAAGTAAGGTTTTCTGGACATGACATTACAGATTAATTTGGGGTTACTTCAGAATTAAGTCCCCAAAAGCTTTATTCATTAGTCCTTTTAGGTCTTCAGTAGCCATCATTATTTTATTTCTTTAAAACACGAAACTCAGGCTATTACAGAGGATCAAAGTGTCACAGTGATACTCTACAATCACACTAGGCATAACTGGGACAGATACTATATCAGGGGAAAAGTTTCATCAAAAGACCAAACTGAATGAAATCATGTAAGCTCCTCTTCAAGGCAAAGGAAAGAGAAAAAAGAAGTCTCTTTACCCATGCAAATCCTTTTAGGTCACAAAACATCGATTAAATTAATGCCGTAATAAGCCCATTTCCAGACCAACCTCAAAACTGGATGCTACCAATAAATTGCCTCTCAGTCTGAAAATTCTGATTTATAAAATGTTTTGACAAACATACACCTTTAAATCATACAACTTGGCCTCTGAGGAGTCATGTCACTTCCTTTTCATGTCAGTTCTCTGCACTGCTGCATTGCCACGATCTGCGGTGGCCACTGGAGCTCAAGTCAGACAGAGCTATCAAATCAATTATAGCAGCCTGCCACTGTCTTACACCAACAACAAATGATTGATAACAAAACCTTCCTACTTTCAGTTCTCATCTGACAGCAACAAAACAGTCCCTGCCTGCTTTTACTGGCATTTGTCATAAATCAATAGCAATTTCATCACTCAGAAAGGTGCTGTCAACTCTACTCAGTCCATCTGGTTTCACTTTACTGTTATAATTTTTAACGCATAAACTATTCAGGAAGGTTAATGTATAAAATGGGTTTTGTTTAGAATCTCCTATACACTGGCACCAGAGCAACTTCTAGAAAATATAAAGCATCAATCATTTTTAACGATGGGAGGAGGAACCAAGAGAACCATGCTCTGTAATCTTAACAATTTATTGACACCTAGCTTTGCTGGGAATTTTCTCTTTATTAGGTAATACTACCATCTGATCCAAAAGAAATTGCTCTTTTGACCCATTATTATGGCCTTACAGTAATTATACCTGAAGGTTGAACAGCGAATCATTTAAATGAAACCGAGCCTTTCCAAGCATGAGATGATAGATAAATTCTGTATTCTTCCTACCATGCTCAGCTAGGATATTAATACTAAAAAAGAAGATCTTCAATGTTCTACAAAGATGAAAAAGAATAATTATTATATTTTAAAGTTTGTATTATATTACAGAATTCACTGGTACACTAAGTGGCACAATGAACTGTGTGGCAACAGAGATGCTACGTATCTTAACACATGGATCTGCTTCAATGGATCTGCTTCACAACAAAGTTTCCAAGGCTGATCTGAAAAGAACTGAATCAGTAAATAAATTGCAATCTTCCTTTGCTTAAAGCAATTGGTGAATGGTTTGGCTCTATAGTGTGTGAAGCTCTAAACCATGGTATGTATCAGGTTACAGTGTATGCTTAAGAAATAAAGGTCTGTCACACTCAGTTTTCCAGCAAACCACTGTTCACATGTTTCTGAAGGGGAATGCTGCTTTAATAGTTTGTATCTGTATTTTGGGATGAAAACCATGTTATATTTCCACTTCAGATAACAATATACTTCTATAGTGGAACTTTATAGCACTGTAATTATTTGAATTGGTAATACTCTCATTGACTAAAATAAATCCTTATTTAAATCAGTTAGAAAATTCATTTCTGATCCATAGTATTAATATTAGGCAGTTAAATCAGAAAAAATAGTTCCATTAGCACCTAAGTCTTATAGAACAGAACACTAAAATATGTCATTTTCTTGGGGAGAATATTAATTGATCAACATACAATTCCACTTTTCCTCCTGTAAAAAAACCTCACACTACCACATGACATTCCCAGGATTTCCTGTGCTAAAGTGGAAAGGATTCATGAAAGAACAAAACAAAAAAACTCAGCCTGATTCCTGGCAGTTTTGGGGACATCCAGTTTTACTTAAAAAAAAGCAAACCACCAATACCCACACCGACCAAAGCCACACAAATCAGCTGACTGAAACTCCCCTTCTGATGCTCCTCTGAGTACTGCCACTTTTTTTTTTTTTTTTTTTTTTTTTTTTAATTTGTCCTAACTGAATATCCTTTGGGATCTTCCATTTGTATTTATTCTAAGATATGAGATGATAACTTGTCTTTCTGGGTTTTCCTTCCCTGGGTACTTT
The DNA here is from genome assembly GCA_020086605.1 of Lanius collurio. Classification (NCBI taxonomy): domain Eukaryota; kingdom Metazoa; phylum Chordata; class Aves; order Passeriformes; family Laniidae; genus Lanius; species Lanius collurio. Next base: position 2,287,172 of record JACBWW010000061.1, on the reverse strand, counting down.
GAGCAAATAATATCTACCAACAGCCTTGTTGAATACAAAATAACTAAGGTATCAAAGAGCCCACTGGTTTTAAAGGAAGAAATGACATTCAAATCTAGAAAGCTACAGGTGAATTATAGAGGGTCCTCTTACGTTACAGCAAGTCAAAAAGCTTTACCTGATATCCAATGAACACTTATGCCTACAATGGTTATCTAATCACTGCCAACCAATTCCTTCAGTCTTTAACATGCAGCGAGTCCAAAAGAGCAGGAAATTTTTGTTGTTGTTTCGGGGTTTTTTGTTTTTTAATGTATCACTATGATAGATGCACTGAATCTTAGGAATGCATTTAGAGAAATGGATAGGTTGATGAGGTGATAGAAGATGCCAACATAGCAATGTAAAACACAGGAAAGAATGAATTCATTTTCTCATAAAATGTATAGACCAGGAAGGAAATGTTCATTTGGGATGAAACTCTAACTTAAATGCTATTTTATACCCTTCTGCTAGTATAGGAAAATATGGTAGGGACCTGACAAACATATCCAGTGCTCTTCAATTCTTATCATAACCATAACTAATGGAAAACAAAAATGAAGAAAAAAATAGATAAAATATCCAGGAAATGACTGCTTAGTACTTGCATACCAGACCTTAATACACATTGATGATCACTTGACAGAAAAATACAAGAGACATTTTCCTGAAAGTGTAGGAGAATTTATCTTGCTTCTGCCTAAATTGATTCATCATCTTTTTAAAACTGTTTCTCCTGTGAAGGCCCCAGAAAAGGGCAGTGAGGGAGATGATCTGGAAAAATATGAAGTGAAATTAGAACAGCAACTTTTTTCAGAAGTCACTGTCGTAATTTTAATCCCATTGCAAAATGTGAACCTCCAAAAGAAAAGAAAGAAAAAGGGGGAAAAAAAGCATGAAGAAATAGTGTTGGTCTTATGATCTTGAGAGCCATGTCAAACACAGCAGCTTTTATTCCCAAGGTATTCAGGGAAGGTACCTTGGGATTCTGTTTCTCCAAGGACAGATAAAGAAATTGCCGCTTATTGTGGCATGTTTTCACAGGTTATTACAAAAAGAAGGGCTGTATAAAAGATGTGAAAAGAAAGGCTACAGGCATGTTTTCTTTTGATTCTAGTAGCACATCATCCACAGAAAAAATCCTGCATCTCACACAAAAGGCCCATAGATCAATCTATATCTTCTTAGATTTTATACTCTGACCTAAGGGTTATCTAAATTGTAGTAACTGAGGCTGTATACCTTGCAAGTTCACCTAAAAAGTAAGCTGATGATCCAATGCAGTGGCTGGATGTGTTGATTAACTCTGTAAAACCCATTTTTCACTGAGTCTTAAGTTAGACTTAATCCATTGGGACTGTTCCACTACTCATAGATACTAAGAGCATGCAGCAATTGCGAAAGAACAGCTAAGCCTGGTGTGTAGGTGATTTGTTTATTTCTAGAATATTCACAAACATTCTCACACAAAGAAACAAAACTGAATCTGTGTTCTCATCTCCTGGCTAAACGATCAAATAATCTGGCTGTTGAGGAAAGGCAGTAACATCCATCTTCTTCTTTCTCAATCGCTTTTCTTTCTTTCCGACAAGGAAATATTTTATGCCAAATGGGAGAAATTTTAGTTTTCAATACAATCCAGAAAAATGTGCATGTGCATTTGGGGTAAAATCTACTTTTTCTCTTTGTATTACCAACAGAAGGGGAAAAAAAAAAAAAAAAAAAAAAAAGAGTAGGTATGCACAGCTCTGCCCCAGACATTTCTCTCAGGCAATACGTTCTCAAACTCCCCATCAAATAACCCATTCCATTACTTCCCCCTTTCCCAAAATACATCTATAGTGTCAGAAGTGCTTCTTGATGGCAGTCAGCCTGCTGTTCAGTGACAGACTCACTTATGGAAGAGTTAGCACATTTATTTTCAGCCTAGGATTTCTACTAAATCTATCTGGGTATCACATTACAACTTTAACAACAATACTCCCCCATCCTCCCTACCACACAAAAAGCCCCAAAAAAACAAGCAAACATCCCCCTCACCCCACCCCAAACTACCAAACCTAAGCTCAATAAAACCCACATTTAAAGGGTTTAGGCAGTTTCAAATACTTTTCTGAAGTTGAAGGAAATAATCAAGTGAGAGAATTGGATGTTATAAATAGGTATATGTGCACAGACAGAAAAGCAAAGCAGAAAAACAAACATTCTGCCTTTTAAGCTAGTTAGTATGGTACAATGATAATACAAATCATGGTCATCTAAAAATACTGTAACCAGTTTAACTGTGAGCAATTTTAACCTTCCAGAAACAAACACACATTATGTCCTTCTTTGATGAAATTTTAAAGGTTGAATGTAATTGGCTATTTTAAGGATTCCTTCTGGTATATAAAGACACGTGACTTAAAAACCCCATTTAGAGGTGAGTAAATACAACTCGCATTTGAAACTACAGATAACGGCCACTTGTGCAGGAAAAATGAAGTGTGCTACTACAATCGAAGTTCATTGTTCTATAATGCCCTCTCACATAACAAATAAGAGGGACAATATCACTTTTATGTTGTATTCCTGGGAGGCAATTAGAGTGCCTGTGCTATTAGCAGTCATCTGCATTCCTACATAAATACAAAAAGTAAAAATTTAATTGCATCATGGCACGTTTCCCTGGAGTAGAAGCAGTGTTTGTTTTCCATATCTACCTTTTAAGCCCTACTTCTTTTCACCGACCGCCAGAAAGAAACGCCCACGACAGTAAAGTTTTGCTGAATGTGCAGGAGCTTTGTAAATCCCGCAGCAGTTCCGTTTGGTCCTCCCTTCAGCGTTTTGCCAGAATAAGGTTGGGGAAGTCTCTAACACTCATCTGGCATCTGCAGTCCCGGGGAGGGCCAGCCAGTGGGAGCGGTACTCGTCCCTCGGCCGCTGCTGCTGTCGCCATGGCAACCCAGGTTGCCCGGACGATGTGGCAGCTGATACTCCCAACACAGCAGCCATGGCTTGGTCTCATGCACTCAGCTCAGTCACATTTCACATCCCTCCTCCTTCATTTTCCACTTTAATTCATAAGAACCTGGTTTTCTTCATCTGTCTGCTCCCCTTATTCCAGGGCCATGGTAAACCAGGTCAATTTTAATAACTAGGAACAGCTGAAATACCTTTTTTTGCTCTTTCCCTTATACAGACATAAAAATACTTGGATAAAGCCAGACAAGCAAACAAAAGAAGTTGGTCCAAATATGCTAATTTTTGTCACAGGTGGCTTACATTTCTTTCACAACAACTGATGGGGAGAAGAAAAGATTTATCCCTAAATAACGGAGCTGCTACAGCAACGGAGTAAAGCAGCTATAGGGGTGGGCAGTAGTCTGCATGGTGAGCCAAGATAAGAGGAAACAGTAATTTAATTATCCCAAAGCTCACGGAGTTGTTAATTTGAGCTGAATCTGAATTAACTGAAAACACTGTACCAGAAAATAAAACATGTAAATAAAGTGTTTCAGAAGCACTCTTCAAAACTTTTATCCTAAACAAAACAGTGAACTTCAAGCTGCTTTTTCTTGTTGGGCCACACATTTCAATTAGAGAGCTGCTGTGAGTTGTTAAACCTTTGAAAACATCATAGACTTACTACTTTATTTTTGGTAATGCTTATGAGTGTATCAAACACAAACTCCACTCAGAATAAAGGCTATAAGCAGTCCCACAGTTGACTCATAACGCAGCTGGGCCACTGAACTGGCTAGTGATCAAATACCTGTCCCAAGAAATAAGTACACTTCAAGACCCCAAGAGTCAGTTTGTCAGCTGCCACATTTTTGATAGCTTTCTATATGTAGGGAAAGAGTGAAAAATGTAGATATGTCACTGATTTCTTTCTGCAAAGTATGTACTTATTTTCTCTCTTTTTTAACATGACTATTATCAGAGTAGGTTTTAAAAAGTGACTCAGAAGATAAAACAGTCTCATTTCTAGCACCACTGTTCACGTGAAATAATTTATTTCCATATTTCTCTTCATATTCAAAAGTATCAAAGGAATGGGTACAAATGAAACAATTTCTAAGAACTAACAAAAAAATCCTATAAACACTTTTTCTTTAAATTAATAGGCCTCTGCCCCAAGTTCTACTTGCAATTATTTCTATTGTATTAGAAATTAAACTTTCAGGTAAACTCAGACTGTGATAAAGAAATATGAAAATTTTTATCAAAATTGTCTGTAGTGGCACTTGGGTAATTTTTATATTATCTTGTCATTGCTTTGGACAATAGCCTTTTTAACTTGCTTTAAGCATTAATTTAGTTTGACAAATAGTACTGGTTAGACCACAGTATTTGTTACCTTAAACTGCTGAAAATGAAATTTGCCAACAAGGAAGAAATAAGTAATATTAATTGGAAACCTATTTTGAAATAAAGGATATCTCAAAAAAATCACTGCTTCTGTTTGATTGATGCACTGTGATCTAGGGAGTTTCAAGGTTGACTCAATTTTTTGTTAATAATTAATGGGATTTTATTTACAAAAATATAAAGTGGAAAACGAGTACAGATACTTCCCATGAATACATATTACAACAGAGCATCTCTCGTGCATTGATCAGTAATGAGTTATTATATGCACTCCAATCATAAATCCCAGTGGAAAGTTTAGCTGATAGAAGTTCTATTCTTAGGCTGAGTTAATAAGCCTGGACTGATTTACTGAGTAAATTGAAAGATATTTCAGCTTTCTTGGGTGAATTTTTTCACTTCAATATACCCACTTCTATGCAAGTTTAAGAACTAAACATCAAATCCACCACTACTCATATACCTTAAAGTTAAGTAATTCCTCAAAGCAGGTGAAACATCTGTTAAAGTATGCTACTTTTCATTAAACAGAGGAAGGATTTCAACATGTACCGAAAACGGCATAAGCGCAAAGCTTAAATTTAATGTCTTTGATACACCAAACAAGAACATGTTAAATTGAAATACCATTTACAATACTTCTAGTATTATGCAGTGTGAAAACTACCAAGCTCTTTTAGGCCTAAAGATATGCAGCAGAACTTAATACTGCAGAGAATCACTATGCTTCATCAGAAGAAAACAATTCAAGGTCAATATATTTTTCTCACCAGTTTACCTCATGTAAGTGTACAAAGTATATAATTAGCTCCAAAATCTGAAAATCTTGTATAGGACAGCAATGCTGCAGCACTGTTTTCTGAATACAAAGCACTTTGAAGCGGACTTCTCCACTAGCTTGCTCTCCATATTCCAAGAAAACTAACAGATTATAACATTTTATTGCACTCAGTTTTTCAAGATGGATAATTTGATGCAAAGAGAAATCTATCTTAATGACTAAAAAAAGTTAAGGCTGAAATCTGCAACAGAAGCCAAGAACATAAGGCAGTGGAGTGCACCCTTTACTAGCATATACACTGGCAGCATAAGTAAAGCTTTCCCTTTCTCATATTTTCCTGTTGTTCTCCCTAACTTGTTTGGTTTAGCTTTGAAAAAGCCAGGCCCTGGTAGATTAATTTTAGTCAAACTTTATTTCCGTATGAAATACAGTTAATACTTTTGTTAAAAAGTGCTCTTGACCAAGTAAGTTTTCTTATCACTTGCAGACATTTATTACTTGAAAGCAAACACTTAAATAACTTTCACTATGTCAATGCAGGCTAAGGGTATAAAGATTTTCAAACTAAAAATAAGAAGTAACTCCTTTGTTTGGTGATGTTTTTTTCAAATGGGCTAAATTAAAAGCAAAGAGGTACTAAATATAAGAAAAAATACCCTGCAACTACGCAATGTACTGGCACTGTAGAAGTACAGATGAAGAAAATCTTCTTCGATTGTATGGTGCAACCCCAGAGCTGGCAGATCTTAAAGTGCATCTTGTAGCAATATCTGACCAAAACCAGATTCTGAGTGACACCCAGTTGTGGATGAGAGATCTAAGTGAACAGTGCTTGAATCCCACCCCAATGCCTTTTCCCTAGATCATCAAAAAGATGTGAACTGCATGACTATTTAATTTAAAAATATTTTATGACTTTTGGACAGTACATTACTTTAAATTATTGCTGATCTGTCTCTCATTTAGCTTTAAGCAGTTAGATCATATTTTTTTTTTAATGTATCTCTTTGGACCTTCAGTTACTAGAAAAATAATAAAAGTATATTTCGTGTTACTACAGCTTTCCCAGAAAACATTTGCTGGAGATCCTTTGCAGCCTTTCTGGTTGCTTAGTTCCTTCAACATGCACAATTTCACCATAGTTTTATTGCTGATGTGAGTGTAAAAGACTCCTATAATAAGTAATATTCTCATTTTTAGACCACAGTACATTTTATAGTTTATTGGCACAGGTCAAAAATGCCCTTTTTATTAGGCTAAATCTGCAGTTAAAGACTGAAGTAGGAGTAAAATGTTTTAGACACTATAAAGTGGTTTTGTTGAATGTGCTACTGTGCTATAGGACAGATAAATGAGTAAGAAAGATGGGTTAAAATAGGAATGCTACAAGATGTGGTTGGGGACAAGAAAAACTATCATTAGGTATCATTCATATGGTTTCTGATGTGAATAGAAAGGAAGAAAAAAGATCTGTGAAGGAGGATCAGAAACCAAACTATGAAATTACGAAATAGTCAGTAGTATCCACAATTAAAAGGTCATTAACAGTTTATCTTTTAACTTCTAATATTAAAGATAACCCTTGTTTTATTTTATAGGCATTGGAATGTGGAAGAAATTAATTCCACTTCAGCATGCTTTGTTTTCTGTCCCATAGGAAGTAACTATTCCAAATAACATAATCCAATCTTAGACTGTAAGATTCATGTATTTTTGACCCCACTGAAACAAATCCAAGATTTTATAATAGCAGATCTCACTATATAACAAGTTTTCAATAAAATGATCTCAGAGCAACTGCTGTTAGGTGGATAAACAGAGACTGGGTAAGCTCAGCAGAGAGTAATTGGCTGTGTCCTGTTTTCAGTCAGCAGCTGGCAACAGAGAAAGAACAGACTTAAAGCACTGGGGTAAGCTTGGAGACTGATTAGTCAGGAAGCTATTGCTAAAGGCAGCAAGAGTAGGAGCTATCCCAGGAGCTCTCTCACAGCAGTTTTCTCTGCCCTGTGAGACACAACTGGAAATCCCTTAATGCACTCTGCCCTTCATTTATTTTTGCTACTGGACATTTGAGAGCATTTAAGAATGTTACTTTTTTGAGTAGTTGCCTGATGATGGATCACACAGAATTAAAATGATTTTATATTTCTTAGAGAAAGGGGAAGACTACCATCTACAGTACAATTATAAAACTAGGGGATTACCTGCTAGCAAAGTACTTTTTATTCTGTGCTAAACGGCCAGAACAGAGTTTGCCACTACTCATGCATCAATCCTGATTTACTCTTTATGCTGAAACTACGAACTCACTTTGCATTCCAGGAAGGCTGCATAACTTAAAGACACAGTACTTATCTATTTACTTTTAATCCAGATAGTTTAATAAAACATGAATAGACCCAAAAATATTATTCTTGCACTAGCAGTGTAACACAAATTACACATACTCTATAGTAAAGGAAAAGAGATGAGTATCAAGATACTAGAATTTGGAAGCATGACAAAGTTAGCTCTCAAAATTTAATGTAAATTTTGTGTGTATGCATGGAAGAGTATTTTTTTTTTTCCTCTCAGAAGCACTTGTAATTTTAACTGCTTAGGACAGAATACTAACTTAAAGAATGGCTATTCAAGCTCTTGTTTTATCTGCAGTATGGAGTGTGCTGTGCTGTGTGTTTTATTAACTTTATTATACACAGAGACAGAGAACTAAAACGTGAACAAGCCTTATCAGGTCTCTCAGCCTCAAGCACTTTAAATTAGAGGCATGAACTCATTGACTATTAACAATTTACATAGGCTAACTCCTGTGTAGGAAGAGTATGTGCCTCTCTCTAGCCACTATGAGAAGTCTAAACACCCTCAACTGGGCATCTGTTTATAAGGTATTTTGTCTCTTCAAGAGACTAAATACATAGAAAATTTTGGAGGTGAATTAAAAATGCTTAATACCTGATATCCGAGAGTAATTAACATTATAAAGCACTTTATGTGTTTAGTGTTTTGATTTAACCTTTCAGTGCAATTGTACATGTCTGTAAAGCAGAGACTGGAGATCTCAGATTAAGAATCAAACTATGTAAATTGTGACAAATTTCACCCTTCTACCAGAAGGGTGTGAAGGAGGATCCTGTAAACTACAGGCCTGGCAGCCTGACCTTGATGTTGGGGAAGGTTATGGAACAGATTTCCTTAAGTGCAATCATATAGCACATACAGGACCATCAGGGCATCAGGCCCAGCCAACACGGGTTTAGGAAAGGTAGGTCCTGATTGACCAACCTGATCTTCTATGACCAGGTGACTGATGAAAAGCTGTGGATGTAGCCTACACAGACTTCAGCAAAACCATCAATACTGTCTCCTACAGCATTCTCCTGGAAAAGCTGACAGGTGCACTCTTTGCTGCATGAAATACTGCCTGGATAGCCAGTCTCAGAGAGTGGTGGTGAAAGGAACTAAATCCAGCAGGCAGCCAGTTGCCAGTGATGTTTCCTAGGGCTCAACAATGGGGCCAGTCCTGTTTAATATCCTTACTGATGATCTGGATGAGGGGATCAAGTGGACCCTCAATGCATTTGTCAGTTTGCAGATGACACCAAGCTGGGGTTGTGTTGATCTGCTGGAAGGTAGGAAGGTTCTACAGAAGAATCTGGACAGGATGGATCAATGGACTGAGGCCAGCTGTATGAGATTCAACCAGGCCAAGTGCTGGGTCCTGCACTAAACCACCACAGTAACAACTCCCTGCAGCACTACAGGCTGGAGACCGTGGCTGGAAAGCTGCCCAGTGGAAAAGGGCCTAGGGGTGCTGGTCAATCAGTGAACATGAGCCAGCTGTGCTCAGGGGGTCAAGAATGGCATCCTGGACTGTATCAGCAACAGTGTGGCCAGCAGGACCAGGGCAGGGATTGTTCCCCTGTACTCACCACCAGTGAGGCCACACCTTAAGTCATCTGATTGTTTATGGGCCCCTCGCAACAAGAAAGATATTGAGGTGCTGGAGTGTGTCCAGAGAAGGACAATGAAAGTGGGGTTGTTTATCCTGGGAAAAAGGAGGTTCAGGGTAGACCTTATCATTCTCTACAACTACCTGAAAGGAGGGTGTAGCAAGGTGGAGGTTGACCTCTTTTCCCAGGCAATCAGCAACAGAACAAAAAGACACAGCCTCAAGTTGTACAAGGGTAGCATCAGGTTTGACACTAGGAAGAATTTCTTCACTGAATGGGTGGCAAAGCTTTGACATGGGATACCCAGGGAGGTGGTAGAGTCACCATATTTGGTAGTGTTCAAGAAATGACTGGATGTGGCCCTCAGTGCTGTTGTTTAGTTGACATGGTGGTATTCAGTCAAAGGTTGAACTTGATGATCATGGAGGTGTTTTTCAACCTTATCAATTGATAAAAATGCAAGCAACCCAAAACCAAAACCACTTCCCGCTCACCTCCCCCCCCCCCCCAAAAAATACCCAAAGAAAGACAAAGGTTTAGGATCGGAGGAAAGGATAGGCAACTCTATCAGCTTGTGGCATTTATTTTGATATAGTTGTCATTTAATATTATCTCACTTTAAAAATGTAACAATGTCCTCCACAAGCTCCTCCCTCAGCCTAATTACCTAATTTGGCATTGTGTTCATATGAGTTAATCAGCAGATTTAGAAATGTTAGATTGACTAAGACAGCTCTTGAGCTAATGATGGCAGAGTGAAGGATTAGATACCATAATGTTCACTTTCTTGTAGAAGAGATGGATCAAAGGAGATATTTACATTTTATAGGAAGAAAAAAATATATTCAGTTTCCCTTCTGGTAATGACAGCAATAAAATGCACCCACTGAAATAAGAGTATGTCCTCAGATAATGTTTCTTTGCTGAGGCACAGAAAAGAAAGCAATTTTGGCAAGGAATTAAAAGAAGAGTATTTGGGGATTAATCTCTGCTTTTGAACGTAAGGCAACATTAGAAAAATAATCACCAAATGTAATTATGACTACAGTAAAAAAACAACCAAAACCAGAAAATGCCAAGCTTATACAAAGCTGTAAAAGCAGCAGAAGCCTTTATGTATTAATAGGTTTTATATTCTGATCCCTTCCAGAGCCTGGGAAAAATACTGGGAAGATCATCACCCTTAAGACTTATTTCTCTGACTAACATGTATCTGTAGTAACTCAAACAGCTGCCTTTCAGCTAAGGTTCACAACTCTGACAGGAGTTTCTTCCATTGTTAATAAATTTAGTTACCAAGTTAAAAGACCAGTAAAACTTAAGAGCCAAAGTTAAGCTGGGTAATGAAAGCTGTCACTCAGCTGTGTTTAACCCTGGTTCATAAACAATTATTTTTGCCTCAAGGAGAGGATTTAAATCATGTTTTCTGTATCCCTGGAAAGTTCCCTTTTGTTCATTAGCCCCTTTGCTCACACAAATGTTGGTCAGTCTAGTGATTAAAATACTCATAATGCATGCAATGGATGATAATGATTCCTGCCACATTCCTGGACATAGTTCTGAAACTGCATAGCTCAATTAGGTGTAGTACACAGATGCCAAAATATCTTCTGAAACCCCCAAATTGAGCTGTGATATCCAAATTTGTTCCTGACCTAAAAGCTATCCTGCCTCAAGTACACAAACAGACTGTCTAGACCTAATTCAAGTATTTTTATGTGCATTGTATTATAATGCACCATGTACACTCATCTCTTTTCTTAAAGTCTAAGAAAACAGATAAAAAGAAAAACCTCTGGAATAATTATTTGCCTGTGCTGAAAAAATCTGCTGAGATTTCATTCCATTTCCCTGTTTATGACACTAAGTAGTTGTGATGTTATCTTTTCAATTTCTTATTTTATCGTTTTGCTATGCTACAAGGAGGAGAAAATCAAGAACAGCAAGTTTGAATAGTGTAGAATAAATTCTCTCTTAGTTTTCCAAATCCCAGTCTTTAGATTTTTTAAAACCTATGGCAAATATAGTCAACCTTGTGGGGTCAGGTAACAGTTTTTCTTTTATCTCTCTGATATATCGAGTTAGATAATATCAGGAGACAAAAGAAAGCATGATAAAAACTCTTTCTCCCATGAAAATAAAACACATCACCATTACAAACAAAGTCTTCTTTTGAAGATATTGTGACAAACTATTGTAATAGGAAGACCATGCTACTAACTAGACAGCTATAGTCTCTCAAAGAAAGAAGTATATATATTGGAAGTAAAATAATCTAGGAAATTGCATAGACTTCACATAGTTTTTCTCTTTGGCCAAAACAATTTTGCTTTAAAAAGTTGTTGGCCTTTTTTTTTAAACCCAAAGATTACCATGCCAAAGATAAGAGCCAAACTACTTCACAGTGTATGCTGAAAGGGAATAGATTGATTAGCCCAGTATCTTCCAAAATACAAATATTCTTTCCTGAAATTACTTAAACTGCAGCTTCTCATCTTGGATTTGTAAGCTACCTCACCATAAGAAAAGAGGATTTGCAAACCAACCAGCTCACATAATTCCAGATCATTCAGTGGAAGCTGGGCTATCATATTTCCTCCTGACATTTAGGAAAGAGCTGCACTTGACCCCTACACTTCCTTCCTTTATCACTCATGAACTCCAGGTTTGAGCCACCAAAAGGCCTTCTGAGGCTTCAGATTATTTTGCTTGGTGATTGATGCAGATATTGCCTTAGGCATGTATGATGGAAATACACAAGACTCGTCTATTTTTTAAATGGAACAAAGAAGATACTGGATTTATCAAGCAACTTCCAGGCACAAGCACTATTTCTGATACAACTTAAATGCCAATTTCCCTTTAGAGTATTCAAAAAATAAAAGTAAATCTTCCAAGTGTTCCCCACTTGGCACCTCAACAAAAGGAAGAAGTTTAAGACACCCTTGTTTTCTCTGCATGTTTGTACCTTTGCAGAGCATTGGCTATAATGAAAAAAGTCAGGCAGAAACATAACTCCAGTATTTCTTCTACATTGCATTTTTGTTCTGTTACAGCAAACACTTAAAAAAATTAAACAAAATTCTCACAAAAAAGGAAAAAATTGGAGAACATTAAGGAAACATGTTCCCTTTCTCACATGTCAAAAAGAGATGACTTAAGAAAAGTGCTTGAAGAATTTAATGAATAATGTTTTGTACTTTCTCTAAATCTTTCCAATTACTGACTAAACAATGTTGCATTAACCAGACATCACTTGAGCCACAGAACAGACTCAGGTCCTGCCCAGTCAGGAATCATCCTCTGTTAGTATCTCAGATTTTGTCACCAGTGAAGTCTTTAACCAGAGAAAACTAATTTTTAACATCTAGCTGATGAAAATTCCGACCGAATATTTACTTGTGGTTTCTTTACCAAAGGTAACTCCTCTAAGAAAATATATGCGTATGTGTATCTATCTAGCTATTTAAAAATCCCCATCATACAAAGAGCTTTATGGCTATTGTTCAGTGAATCCACTATTCAGATCAAATCTCTAAAAGCCTCTGAAGAATGAGGCAGGAGTTTGGATACTATTTGTTCGTAACATTCAGAACACAGAAGTGAAAGAGACTGGTAAATTTGTACCTAAAATCTTGTTTAACAAATATGGAAGAGACTTGAAAAGTGCTTTAAGAAGTGGCAGAATCTCTTTGCTACACATATAAACTTGGTAATTGTCTTTGAATGGGAAGTTCTGTGTGACTAAAAAATGAAAAGACAAATATAGGTAATGGGTTGGTAATTTACAACTCCCTTTGCAGATTTAAGATTTTCCACTGATAAATTTTCAGCTGACTGCTTTAAATTCATAACCTGCCTGTTGTAGCTTTTGGAAATTTGGTTACCTACCTAGGCATTTATGAAGCTGACATTTACTGTACCTGCAATTATGGACTGTACAGTATCATTGCTTTCAAATGTCACCTCTTTGCTACCATTTTTATCTTCCAGAGAGTGTCCTTGCCTCCCTTGAGAGCTGTGATCTTATTCAACTAGTATCAATGAACACTGGCAAAATATTTACAAAAGCAATTAGCTCTTTTGAGTGTCTAATTTGACATCTTCAAAAGGTCGCGTTTTAGGAATGAAGTCATCCAGCCTCTGGAGAAAAACTCCATTTTAAGGTCCATCTTGTCTCAGCGTGGTATTCAAAATTTTTACTATGAAAAAGCTTCGGTTCTCCTTTTTGTCTACATTATGTTCAGATATAACGCTATATGATAAGACACAGGGTGAAGGATACGTGTGCAACCTTACTCATGAGAGCTGATAAGGGAAATCTCATAAGACTTTAATATAATAGATAGGGACTTTTTTTGTAGGATTACAATTTCTCCTCACCTTTCTAAATACAGGTTGCCAGTGTATGTTTAGCTTATACTAAGGGCAAGATAGCATTTTTTTTTGTCTAGACCAGTATTTCCACAGTAATGTTATGGAATTACTACTAATTTGAAGTACCCTTTTCCACTCTCGACAAAGTCTCCAACCATTTTTAAGCATTCCACATTTTAAAATAAATAAATTATTAAATAAATGAGTGGTTTATACCTCTCTATGTCAGTCTTTATTTTAAGGAACATTTTGTTAGAAAAGGCCTCAAAAAAAATTTCTCATTTTTCATTCTAAACTCTTCTTGTTGGCTGCCATCCCTTCTGACTTGGAAACTTTCTTCATTCTAATATTAAATTATAAGCGTGAGAGACTGCTAAAAACTCTGCATCAAAATTAATCTTTTTCCTAGATATTTTGGAATGAAAATTCTTCAGGGATATTTTTGTGATGGTATGTGTTTGCAACTGTGAAAATGCAGAATTAGTTCTAAAGAAAGAAATAAAAATGAGTAAATTCACTTTCCTTGTCTGGATATAATTTTTTTTTTTCTCACACATGCAAAATTGACTTTTATGGTCAGTTTCTTTGAACTCTGTTGTATGCTCTAGGAAAAAAAAAACTATATAAACAGTGTAGATGGTTCCAGAGGAATTATTTCTGTAAGAATATGCAGCAATTTTACTTGACCTATGAAGTCAATACTGAAGTGAATGTTTGGTCTTAAACTGGCGACAAGTGAAAACCATTTTTTAATACAAATCCTATTAAATGTTTTCATTTCATAACAGTGCCTACAGTTACTCCATGTCTTCTGCTGAGAAAACTTGTCTATAGAGTAAAACTTCACAAAGCTTTACATAAATTTTCTCCACCAGAGGTACTGGCATTTTGTGATCACATGGCTAAACATGCACAGTGCCTTGAGAGCAGCACCTACCGTGAAGGACTGCTAATGCTCGAGAGGGCGCCTTTACTGCTGACATGTTCTGGGGGAAAAGTTATCTTCATGGGTAGCTTCTTCACTGTTAGGTTCTTCCTAATGTTCACTACATACAGTTGAGGAAAAGACAGCAATATACACAGACTTAAGGAAAAATTAGGTTGAAATGCCAATCATAGCTTGCTGTCATATACAATGACGAAATAAAAATGACCCCTATGTGGTCACACTGTTTCAAGAACTAAGATGAGCTTGAGCTCTCTGTCAGCTCTGCTTGTCAAAAATAAGGTAGCAGAGACATTAATATGAATACCAGATAACAGTTCTATTATAAATATGAGATGAAAAGAATCCAACAAGCATGAAGAAAAGGTTTCCTTATGCTTAATACGTACACAATGACATTGCTACATAAGGGTTTTATTTAACAAAAGTCTTTAAAATGCTTCAGACTATATGTAAAATTGTATATGAAAATTAATCAAAATATATATATGAAAATTATTCTATTGTATATAGATTTACTTGACAAACAGCTATAACAATTAAAACCATCTCTTACTAGGGAAGTTTGATCTCAATATAGAAACAAGACCTTTTTGTCACCTTTACAAATGTAGTCCATAATGCAATTACTGATTGTGACAGAAAGATTTCTTTCAACCTCTGCAGTCTCAAAAAGCAATCTGTATTCTTTTACTTGCATTTTATTATAGCTTTTCTTTACCCATAGCATTTTTAGTACGATCTGCTTGTAACAATAAACTCTTTTTGAT
This sequence comes from Lanius collurio, assembly GCA_020086605.1. Classification (NCBI taxonomy): domain Eukaryota; kingdom Metazoa; phylum Chordata; class Aves; order Passeriformes; family Laniidae; genus Lanius; species Lanius collurio. Next base: position 2,271,974 of record JACBWW010000061.1, on the reverse strand, counting down.
GCATTTGAGGTATGTGTTTATATGCAATCAAAGCTACATCTCAAATTTGTATTAATGCAATTCAGGTAGCATTAGCTTGGCTAATGCTACTGCAAATAAATGCGTAGCCATAGCAGCAGAGAACTTGATGCAGGCTGAAAAACCTGACCAAAAACTTAGTGAATAATGCAGTTTTCTGTGCTGCAGTGGGCTCTGCCCTGCCTTGGCTATGCAGCTCTATGTATCTGAACTTCAGGAGCTTGAAATAAACACGCAAGCTGCAAATATGCCTTGACTCTTGCTGTAAATAATTGACAAACTTGGATCAGGCGTAGTTATTAGCTGCTTGAAATGATCTTCTAATGCACAAAATCCTGATCACTGAAAATTAAGTGCTTTCTTCTGCTCTCTAAATAAAATGAGCTCCTCTGTTAGGTGCTATTGAATCCTAAGTACAACACTAAAACTATACCCATACTCTGCTTGTGTCAAACAGTGCTCTGAATTGGAATTACAGCAAAAGCATATACCACAGTATTTACTGCAGTCTTTGGCCCTTTGCAGTTAAAGCAAACTGTAACATTAACAGGTAGTTTTGCACATAGATGCAATTCAGTTGGTAATTTAAAAATATAAAACATTATGAATGGAAACAAAATATACCAATCAGATTTATGTCAACTAAAATCTAGTGTATATTATTTGCACTTCTAAGGCATTAAAACATTCAGCAATTCCAAATGTATATTATTTCTGTTAGTTATGCAGCAGAACTTTTTCTCCACAAGAAATATTGTGATTTGATGGGCCTTGTCACAAGTATAAAAAATACAACTGCTAATTCTGATGACAAAAATAGAGCAGATTTAAACTTGACAAAACCTATATATCATGTTAGAAAGAGGCATTCTGTTCAATAACAGAATAATGCAGTAAGACTGAAAATAAAATAAGAAATATTTAGCTACCATGGGATGCAGCATGAGAACCAGTATTCCTTTCTAATCACAATTATCAGCTGAACACTACACGAGCTTTCAGGGGAGCTCAACAGATCACGAAGAGAAAAATGACCCATGCAATAGCTAGCATTCCACTAAATTTATTATTCCTCTTTTTTTTCCCCTTAAGCTGTCTATGTAGTTAAAGGAAACAATTTCAGTTTTCAGTTCTAGACCTAAGCAGCAGCAGCTTGTTCCTCTGTATTACTCAGTTTTACAGGGTTTAGATAAGCCTGAAAAGCACATTCCAGTTTGGTACCTTATGTAACATTGTACTGAGGGTGACACTGGCAATGGCTAGAAAAATTTCTCTCCTGCTTCCATTTATATGACAGCTATGGAGAAAGTGTGCATTCAGGCTGGATTTCTCTCCCTTGTCATGCTCTGTGAGACATGCAACCAGTTTCCTGTCTCATGTTTGTGTGGGATAGAGGTAATTTCCATCCTAGTATCTGCTACAGTGCCCTGTTTTGAACTGAGTCTACAAAGGTTGTTAATAACACACCAATGTTTTAGTAGTTGCTCAGCAGTGCTTACCCTAAGTCAAGGAATTTTCAGGTTCCCATGCTCCAGGATGCTCACATGCTTTGCATGTGTCCTGCTCAGTGAGCAGGGGGCACAAGAAGCTGGTGGGGAGCAGAGCTGGGACAGCTGACCCAAATAGGCTGAGGGGATATTCCCTACCATATGGCATCAGGCTCAGCATGCAAATTGAGGAAGTTGGTCAGGAGATGTTGGTTGCTGGGAAGAGACTGGCTTGGCATTGGTCAACGGTGGTGAGTAATTGCATTGTGTATCACTTGTTTCACTTGTGTTTCATTCCTCTCCCTCCCTCTACTTTTCATTCCTCCTCCTCTTTAGTAGTAGTAGTAGTAGTAGTAGTAGTATCATCATCTTACTTAAATTTTTACACTGTTCTTTTCTCAGCCCATGAGTTTTACCTTTTTCCATTCCACCAGGGAAGACAGAGCATGTGGCTCTGAGGTACTTAATTGCCAGCTGGGCTTATAACACTACTTATGCTTGGGTCTGATTTGGCTTCCACTTTTTAAAGAGGAATATCTTTAATCATAAAGACAAAACTAGATTTTATTAATTTGGTTGGTTGTGTTTTGAAACAGAAGAGATTAGTTATCTAATGTTGAAGGCATCTGCCCAACAGAGATTACAACACTCTAAAGGATTCAGGAGAGACACTTCAAGTCATGGCTTGTAATTGTTTTTGACTGCATGATGAATCCTAGGTATGAATCTGAAGTGTGCCTTAATAGAGTATATCTACATTAAGTAAATCTGTTAGTCTCAGAAGAATAAACAGTAACCAAACCAGCCAAAACCAGTAGAGAAGCAAACATGGAAAGCGCTTGAAATGCTACTTAAGGACTTTCAGCAATCTCCACATATTTTAGCCTTACATTAAGACAGTTGTGGGGAATCACAAAAGGTGAAAGGCTCTTAGGTGTGAGAAATAAAAGCAGGTTTCAGAGAATAAAGTCAGAAAGAAGTTATAATTCATCTTTGCCTGGGAAAACTAGAAGAAGATAAACTATGAGTGACAAGGATGCTAAAAGACAATGGTTAGAGTCTCTAGGCTTGGCCAAGATTGATTTTGAAGTTGCAAAATAAAATATGCTTAGCAAGACAGATAAGTTTAATAATGGATTATTGTCTGTTGTTAAAGAGGCATAACAAACCAGCACTGTGTGTGACTGGAATACATGCACTATTATAGATTGGTTAAGACAAATGTCTGTAACTTTTAGAAGCATGCTATTGGCCAGAAAGCTTTTAAGAATGCTTTGCAACCAGGAAATTTTGTGATGTCTCTGTGACAGCGTGAGCTCTGTACCAACTTTTGTCTCAGCTCTGCATGTGAGACTGATAATAAAAGCTCCTGGAATGCTTGTCCAAGCTCCCTGTCCCACTGCTCTGGTAATCACTGGCAGACAGTGGCTTTTTTGCCATGATATAGAATTTGGCATCCATTTGCAGTTTTAGGTTGGGAGAAAAATAGCAAAAATGCAAGCCAATACTTTTGTCTAATGACATATTCCAGTTTTTCTTAAGTCACACACTTCTTGCTTGTATGGTGTATATGTAATAGACCATTATATAGAGCATTCATCACTTATTATACACATATGGATAGAAAGAACAGGCTACTGAGTATATATCTGTACATCAGCTAAAAAGTACAAGAAAAAATGATACAGAGAAAAATACTGACATATACAATGTTGAACTCAGAAACAGAAAATTAAAGAAACTTTATCATAATAATTCCTGTCTTGACTGACTACTTAACTTCATTAAGGTTACTATTATTACCCAAAATTGACTTTGACATTTGGGGTCTAGCATTCATTCTAGACAGCATGTAATCTAAATGACCACACATTTCTACTACAAGGAAAAAAAGGCTTTGAACTCACCATAATCTACACCAGGTTTAGTGCTCTGTTTGGCTCAAGATAGGAAGATGTAACATGTAGATATTGTGACAAGTGTCAACAAATCAAAAACATGCTAATGAATTCCTTAAAAGCAACCTCAGAGCTTTACTAGCCTGTTCTTGAGCTAACAAGACAGGTGAAAGAAATGTTGAATTAATTTCAAAATGTCTTAGACTGTTTCAAAATGCTCTATGAAAAATTGACTTTGGTTAAAAGAACCAAAAATCCAAGAATTTACTTTTACTCTTCTCTCCAAATTAGATATCTGAACTTCAAACTTTAGCACCAAATTACATCCATCTGATGTACAAATCTATTCATGGTCTAGACTAAGATTTTTCAGCATTAAAATTTTGGTGTGTTTGTTTGGTTTTGGGGTTTTTTTTGATTTTAATTGGAAACATGGCCATAATGTTTGACCAAAGGCAATTAGTTTGAAAACTGGAAACTACAGTCTGTCCAGAGAGAGCTACCTAGATGGAATGTGCTGATAAGAAGCGGTATTCAATACAACTGCTCATACAGGCAGAAACACTTACAGGATAAATTCAGATGTGGTCTATAGTCATTACTGAAATATCAATATGTTATGTGTTAGACAGGTATCTGTCAAATTTACTTGATTTCTCTTTGATCTAATTTCTGTAACTATCTACAAACTGTCCTTCCAGCTCTACTATCTTCAATTTTGTGTTTATAATGCCAGTTTCAATGGTTTTGGGGTTTTTATGTGCTACGGTCACTTAGAGGTATAATTAATATAATCAATTTTATGACATATGACTTATAAAATCTACAGTCCACTTGAGCATTCTGCTTTAAAAACTAAGAAAGAAGATTCCCCCCCACCCTATTTAAAATTTCTCTTTAACAGAGGCACTACTAATATAAACTTTTTTCTAAGACCACTAGTCATGAGCAACTGAATCACTCTGGACTCCTCAAGCTTAATTAAAACACAGTTGATATAGTAATATTCTGTAGATTGTCTATCTAACAAAGTTAACAGGCACACACACCTGCATTGTAACTTTTCTTGTATGAACAAGTCCTACTAATTACAGTGAGACAGTTCAGCAGTTTACAAATAAACATTTACTATAACTTTGTTGATACAACACCCCTTTTGAACTATACTGGTAAATGATAGCTTAAACCATTCCAGCTATAGCGTCAAGAAAACCAAGACAATGAAACACCAAATGAATGCCAAAAGTTCTCTTATTCAGTATAATAAGCACTTAGCGACACTTAAAACATTACACAATCTCTGCCTTCTATTACAGTTCCATAAGCCCTAAAAAACCAGCATAATGATTCTAAAGGCTTATAAAAGTGCTACAACTTAAAAACATAATCAAAATTTAAATAAATAAAAATCCCACAAAAGATATAAGAGCTTTGCAGTGTAATCAGTAAGTATAGTTTTAGGATGTGACATTCAGATGATTCTTAAAAAGCAAGTTCTGATATGGTTTAGTACTCCATTAATGCACAAAACTGAAAAAATAATCACAGCAGTCTTGAAAGCACAGATCAACTACATAAGCTGAGCTAAGAAGTGCATGCAATTCATGAATATGGTTCATTACCATGGTTACAAGCTTTCAGCACAGGCCGCTGTGTGGCTGGACTGAGATTTTGTGGTATGTCTGCAAAAGCAAAGAAACAATGGAAATAAAACACCTGTTTGAAAGCTACCAGAGTATTACAGCATTACAGAGCAGAACCATTTACAAGTTAGGTATTTCTTGGAATAAATGACATTTACATACCAGAGAAATAATTTGACTCAGACTCACTTATGAAGCAAAATAACTTTTACTTCCCCCATACAGCTACAAACCCTAAAAAGCTGAAGTACACGTGGCTGTGTTGAAAAGTCTTGTCATATTGATCAGGCTATAATAAATTCAGTACATTAATTTCCAGCCTTACTGACATAAGCAACAGTCTGAACATCCCTGAAAACAGTCATTGCATGAACAAAATAAACATGAATGTATTTAAATTCTAGAGAACTGGATCCATAATGCTTTAAACTTTCTCTGGAAAATAAAATCTAATTAATATACAATATTCACCTTTTGACCTTGTTGTCCTTTTCCTTCGGTCTCGAAAAGCTGCACCTGACTGCAAGGCCTCCAACAGGCTATCCATCACTCCAGTCTCCTCACCTTCTATAAAGAAGAAAGAAGGAACCCTCTAGGTTACTGTAGCAATTTCAAAGCATAAAGAATAATACCAACAAAAAACAATAATAATGGATACCCATGGTATTATTAAAACTATTTATTTTAAACTTTGACCAGTGCTTTAATATTTACAAATTGCTCTCTTGCAATTAACCACAACAGATTTGGTCTTCTACAGATTGAACTAGGCCAAATTTTATTCCACTCATTTCACATTCCTCTTTCTCTATACAGAGAGTCAAGCACCATTTTAAGTGAAATGTCATTTCACTCATATTTTCATTTCAGTACCCTTCAACAACTGCAAATAATCAGTCTCATGTCAGCTTTCAAGAGCTGTCCCTTCCATGATTTGCTACATTAGTCAAAAGATCATTCAGTTATTGTTGTAAAAAGTTGAAATTTTTTCTCAGCAGGGAGCTGAGTGAACAATACTGGACTAGATAGGATACAGTGATATCCATAGGTAGCTTTGATCAAAAGCCATTTTCCATTCACATTTAATAACCTCTGGACAATATTAAATAATCGATGTAGTTCAGGAAAATTCTACTCATCAAATTACATGCTTATAATGCCTAATATTATACACATGTGTATAATAACTCCCAAAAGAATTATGAACATTACTCTGAGACAGTAACCAAATGCAAGTACTAAACAACCTCTTTTTACTTCCTTAAATACACACTAGAAACTGTTAGATTTTTGAACTTTGTTACCCCATTATATGTTTGCATGGACAGACAAAGAACAGAACTCCAAGGATACAACAAAAAATCTCCACGGAGAAATATAGAATTCCATGATAGAAATCTCACTACAGCCCACTGGGCAAAACTACCTAGCTCAACACACCTCTTGGATAGAGTCAGCAGGTATTGCCGACAGTGAATATGCAAATCAGGATCTAAACTACCTGATGCATATAACAAGATGCTGAGTATAGGAGGACAATCAGTGCCATGGTCCTGCTGGCCACTACATTGCTGATAGAGGCCAGGAGGCCATTGGCCTTCTTGGCCACCTGGGCACACACTGGCTCATGTTCAGCTGCAGCACCCCAGGTCCTTTTCCACTGGGCAGCTTTCCAGTCACTCTGTCTCCAGCCTGTAGTGCTGCAGGGGGCTGTTGTGACCCACATCCATTAATTACATTAAAGAACATGAATGAAGGAGGAAAGCTTATAAGCATTTTGGGTAAGAGCAATTCAAAAAAGATTGAATAGTATCACAGTCACCAAAATGATTCCATTAATGTCTACGGAAAAGAGTTCATAAGTTTGGTTTTTTTATGAAGTAGGAATAACAGAAGAAAATTTACAATGATATTTCAGCACGTCATCTGTTTCCTCTTAAGTCTGTCCAAGACTATGCGGATTTCATAGTCATTACAAAAACTTTAACAATCTTCAGTATAAAAAAATCCTGGTTATTATATGAAGTAATCAAATAAATTAAAAAAAAAAAGATTTAAAAGAATGAAACAGAAATATTGCAAAATCAGAACTTCTTGTAGTAAAGCTGAAACATATTTATGGGCACTATCTGTTTTTCACACTTATCTAAAATATTCCAGTAGACACAAAGTGGATTACAGATTAGTGTGTCCATTGACACGCAAAACAGTATTATAAGAATAAATTCTAGTAGATTGAAACTTGAATTAAAAAACTTCTTTTAACAGTCGTCCTGTATACATGGATGTATTGAAACAAGCTAACCACTGCAAATAAAAACATCCATAGTTAACAATCTTTGTGTCCAAAATATGTAGAAAGCCTGGTTTTCAAACTCCTACAACTTCAGTAGGCTCTAAATTCTGGTTTCTGATAGCTACATCAGCAGCTGACTGTGACAACTTCTATCAAGTTACGCTGGTAACTATCAGTACCCACGCTATTGATAATGTTGTCCAAGTGCATATGATGGGGAGATTAAGAAATGAGAGTCCACCATGCAGTATTTGAGAAATCTTTTAAATTACCTTGGGAGAGCTGTATACACCATTGCTACCATGACAGTACAAGAGTCACAAATACTGTTAAATATTAACTCTTCCTATGGGACCTTTAAATCGGCTTTCACAAGCTGCTGCAGATGACTGGCACCAGTCCCAACTGGCTTCCTAATTAGTCAAGGGTATGAATCTTTTGACATCATAGAACTAGGAACTGTAGTTGGCTTGCAGATAGTTACATAGCCTACAGCAATTCCTTTGAGAAAGATATCCTTTTATGATTTAAATGATCTCTTTTCCCTCAACTGCAGAATAGAAGATTTAAACACTTTTTAATATCATACCTAATTAAAACTTATACAACTGTCTTTTAAATACCATCTAAAGGAGAAGTAAACTTCCCAAAGTAGCCAGTGAGTCTTGCCCTTGACATTTCAGTGCCAAGGCAGATATAAACTATCTAATTTCATAATTACATCTTTAAAAATGTTAAGAATATTGAAGACCCTTCTCTTCTAGTGCACTGAGTATCATTAGCTTTACATGTACATAATAATGTCTTATAATAACAGCAACAGACACTGAAGCTGGTAGTGAGACCTGCATTTTATGTACTTATTAAGGAATAAATTACATATACCATAATTCCAGGAACAATAGTCCACTGATATGATAGAATCACAAGTATCATTAGCAATATGGTTTTATAAAAAATGTGTTCTAACAAGATTATTTTGGAAGAAAAATGTTTCATTTTTACAGTTCCCCTGCACCTGTCCAATTTAAAACAAATCACAGAACACTAGGACTCCAAAAGTTCACTTTACCAGGAGAAACATAATAATATGCCTGTTTCCTCTTATACAGAATCAAAGCTCTATTCAGCTACTCCTCTCACAAAAGAAAATAGTCAGAAGTTTCAGAAAAAGCAAACTAGGGATTCTTTAGCATGGTTTCTGTTGATGTTGCTTACTCATTCTGTACACTTAAGAAATTTAGCTACAGGAACTTTGACTATCATCTTCCACCTGCCTCTATTTACAGCAACTACATACAGCTTTTTGTTATATTGCAGGTAACGAGAAGGACCAGCTCCAAATCCACACACTAAGTTTCATGAGAAACTAAAACCACACAACTTGGACAAATATAAACATTAAAAAGAGACCCTATAGATTCCATAGCTGTAACAGAAGGAAAAGAGCTGCAAAACCTCAAGGGCTACTTCTGAAGTTATCTGGACAGCCAAGTTTAATTATCTTTGTATCATCTTTGATGTAACTCCACAGCAGCACTCAAGCTTTTGTATAATTTAAAACAAACTTGGAGTGCTGAAGCAATCAGATTTGTTTTCCTCATCTTAAGAATTAAGACTTGCTCTCAATTCAGCAAGTACCATTATTGATACTTTTTTACTTTTCTTTGCTAGAATACAAACTGCTTTTTTTTTCCCCCCCTCAGCTCAGGACATAATTCAGGTTGGATATACTGTACCCAGCTTTTGACTGTTTTTTTTTAAATGTAAGCCCTTCACAGTCTTCCAGGTTTAGCTCCATCATGTCTTGTCCATTTATGTACAAAACTTTCAGAGGAAAATGATTACCAGGCTTGGGACAGTGACAGCTATGATGTTTTCAGACTATTTTCACAAGGAAGAAAAAAAGAAAGTTACATCTTTTAACTTTATTAATGTTGTGTCTCTACTTTAAAGATATCATGAAAAGTCCTTTATATTTGTATATATCCTTATATAAGGATTCAAATACTACAGCCTACAAAGCAATGCTCAGCTGACTAAAGGTCTCCATCTGAGTAAAATTTGAAGTAAAATTCTCTGAACAAAATCACAAGAGGAACGCTTTAGCCATGCTGTAGTCTTGAATGACTTAGGCTCCAGGAAGCAGAACAGCAGATCACAGAAAGGAAGATAATTTAAGCCATCAGCGCAGCAGTAAGCTTCAATGTTTTGGATGTGGGTTCCATCTTTTCAGTCTCAGAGTGTAAGGCAGCCAGATTCTGTGAAGTATTCATAGTGCTGACATGAACAACTTCTAAATCCTGCAGCCATACATATAATCAGGGCAGAAGTCTTTATGAAGGCTTTTACATAGTAAACAAAAATATAAACCAACCTTAATGTTTTCAATGTAACATGTTTAGCAATGACTACCTAAACTCCCACTCTTCACTCCAATGACATTCAGTACAACTTTACAAAGAAATTCGGGGTGGATGATAAGTCCAACTTTGTCCAGAAAATGCACAGGATTTATGGGCTGCAACTTTAACTTGTTCTAAGGCCTTGAACTTTTTCTGGTAAAAGCTGTATTAGCAACCAGATAATCTTCATTGACAGGTGAGTTAAGAAATACATGGCTATCAGTCTGACTTTCAATAACAGTGCACAAACTAGAACCATGATCCAGAACAAAGGGGTTCCTTTGACATTGATATAATTTTGGAAGAACCTTGTTACAATACAGTAAGAAAAAGAAAATTTCCAATGAACAGTTACAAAGCAGAAATAGATACCAAGCGTGCCTTGGATGGGCTGGCTGAAAGGACAGCTCCTTTTAGAAGTATTAAATCCAACTTCTGAAAAATATCACTATTTGCAGTGACTTTAGGCAAAAGACACATAACAGCCCTTCTCAAAAATAAAACACATGCACCTACCTCACGTTTCATTCACATCAACACTCTAGTGCAGTACCAGAAGAGATACATTTCTTACTTATGTCCAACACAAAGTAGAAAGCCTTTGAGAGTGCTTCAGAGTCCTTGGCAAAGTATACTCTAAAAAAGGTATGATTTCTCCCAATGACTGATGAACCCACTCCATAAATCTAGCTGAGAAGAGCAGGTTTCATGCCATCTTGTTTGCTCTTTATAAATCAGTCCATTGTTGAGCTGTCCTAAAGTGCTTTTATGGTTTAGAAATAGATACATTTTGACTCTAAGCATATGAACAAAGAGGGCCCCAAGCTCCATAGAGCTTAAAACAAGTTAAATTCAAACTAAAACTCCACCCTTCATGAACTCTGAAAGACAGCACTCCCTTTCAAATCAGCCATTGAAATTAAGATTGGTATCTACACCAGTTTAATTTAAAATAGCTCATACCAAAAAACCAAAAGGTAAGCTGTGGTAAGAAGTGGTTCTGTACCAGAGATACTAAAATACTTCAGTGGTGTAAGGTACCTCAGTGGTGTAAGGTACTAATTTCTCCATCTCAGCTGGATCACAATTTCCCATTTAAGTAACGGGACTGAGAGTGAAATCATCTTAATATTGAGCTTTTAAATAAAAATGTTACTAAAACATTTCTGATGTTCATTGCAACTCCCTTCTTTCTATGACAACAGAAAAAAGCCACTAAACTCACACAGAGTTTTCCACAGAGATTATCCAGTTTTATTTACACTGGTGCCAGATGCAGTAAAATGACTGTCAGAGCAAGTGTTTCTGAGAGAGATCCAGGTAAACTGGACTTACAAAAGACTGAACAGAATGTCAAGCCTTTGAAGTGGTATATCTCAAGACTAGATACTGAAGATAGTACTTATTACACCTTCCTTCATGATGTGAATGATGGAATAGAGAGCGTTCTGTGTTTGAACACGGTGCAAAATTCAAAGTAAAGGCTGACCCAACAGATGGTTGCGCTGCCATTCTGAAGAACCTTGAAAAGTTGGGGAAATTGGAACATAAACATCCTAATGAAATCCAACAAAAGATCTGTATGTGGTGAGGTGAAAACTCATACAAAAGCAGAGGTGGAAGAGGCTAACTGGCTGGAAAGTATCTTTAAAAAATAACTGGGGATTCTGGTGGACAGCATATTGATCATGAGGCAGTATTGTGCCCCGGTGGCAAAGATGACCAAAGAAAAGCATTACCAGCAGGTCACAAGAGGACATCCTTCCCCTCTACTCAGCACTGGTGAGACACAGCTGCAGTGCTGAGTTCAGCTCTGGGCTCCCCTGTACAAGGGAGACACAAACATATCCAAGCAAAGCCAAGATGCTAAAGGCCACGAAGATGCTAAAGGGATTAGAGCATCTCTCATATGAGAACATGCTGAGAGAGCTAGGACCATTCAGCCCAAAAAGAGAGGGCTCGGGGGATCTTATCAATATATATAAACACTTGTAGGGAACTGTGTGCTATGTAAAGGTGACTGTGTCAGACTAATCTTAGAGATGCCCAGAGAGAACAGTAGGCAATGAGCACAAACTCATTACAAAAAGGTTACCTTTTCACTAAGTCCACTGAATTTTGTGTACACACCCACTCTCTCACCAACTCAACAATACAGGACATTCTAGTAATGCATTTTATATTGCATTACCTGATAATACTTTTAAAAGCCAGTTTGAATGCTTAGTCTTTTTATACCTTTTCCTATTCACTTGGGATGCTGTGCCTTTTTCATGGGGAAAAAAAGCCTGCTAAATTGAGACCAATGCTAAGTTTCTTTTAGTTGTATTTAACCACTTCTAACTAAAACAGTGATCTCTAAGGCTATGATCTCAAAGCACAGCTAAGAGCAAGAACTGTTGAGTACATATGAAAAAGTCACTCAACATGTTTAACTATTAACGAGTTTCCCATTTTCTTTACATATCACAACTCCAATGACACTAACAAGAATACAACCAATCCACTTTCCATACTAGCCAAAACCTAGTATTTTCATGTTGGAACCCGGGATTCAGAGAATTTCAGTCTTTCAGTGCTGACAGGCAATGATCCTCAAAAGCACTCTGCATTTGACCTGAGGCCTTGGGAAAAACTTCCCAAATTATGTGATAGCACTGAGATAATTGCTGTGTAATTGAAGTTGTATCACTGGGTGGAATATGCAGAGATATAGAAAAATTAGGTTTATGGCATATAGTAACAAGACGGAGGATTTTGGGTGTGGGTTAGTTCTTTTTCTTTCTTCCTTCTTCAAAAATCTCGGTGTTCTGGTATTGGTTCAAAAAACTAGCAGTGCAGATCATAAATTATTAGTTACTGGATTATAAGTAAAAATACATTAGTTGGTATTCCATAATTGGATAGACTGGACTTTAAAAGACCTTGGAGGGTAGCACTTGGGGGCCATTTCCACCTTGTTAACTTGGAGGCACATTCTGTGCAGCTGTGCTACAGATAAGAAATAATAAACATCAATTAGAAGAAGAATCCTGTGTCTCCTGCGTTTTAATCTGAGGTCTGAGTAAAAGAACTCGCAAGACAGAGGTATAGAAAATTCAACATTTTCATTTTTTTTTTCACAGAGGGGAAAAAGTACAAACATCTATTATCGAGATTAATTAATTACAGTTTCATTTAAAAAGCAGTAAGAACAACTATAGGAGCATTCCTAATTGAACATAGCTTTTTAAAAGAAGATATGGAGCTGAACATAAAACACCTGAGTGGGTATGTGTGAACGTATTGTCTCTTAGTTACTGTGTGTCTCTGAAGGAGCTTATTTAGCACAGTACTATTTCCATTTAAATTTATAAACAGACAATAAATTAGAAAATAAACACAATGATGACTCATGTTGAAAGCTGTGCTACAGAGATGAGGGGCTCAAGGAAATTTTCAAGTTAAATAATTTTTCACCAGTGAAGTGATAAAGTTCTGACTGGATTACATGACTGAGCTTACTCTACGGAAAACTTCTGGACAGACTGGGGTGGGAAAGACCCTTTAGTCTTAGGTTGGGTAGTTATAAATGCCTAAGAATACCCAGGAAAATCAGACCAACAGCCCACCTACCCCTGCATCCTTTGTGCACTACTAGTCGATAGCAAACATCTATACAAAGGACAGGATAAATATAGAATTACATTTCTAGAATGGTCTCTTGGTCTCCAGCTGCCCATGATTCAAAGACTTTATATCTGAATTTAGTAGCCTTCAACAGAGAGAAGCTGCCAGAGAAATCCAGTAACTTTTGTCAGCAAGCTTCAGAGCAAGAATATTTTGGTATGCAGTAACAAGACTGTACTTCTGTACAACCACTGAAGTATTGCTGAGTGAAGATAAGCGTCAATGCAAACAGCATAGAAATAGAAGCAGCAGCAGCAGACTCAGTTTGAAGGAAGAGTCAGAGACATGACCTTCCCATGAGCTAGCTTTCCAACAATTACAGAGGAGGTTCTTGGCTCTTTTACAACCTTGGACTGAGCAAAGTAAAAATAAAGCATATCCTCCAGTGCTTTGGTAAGGATATTTATTCCTCCCTTCCTCTGCAACTTGAGTGAAGAAACTTTTGATGAAAAAAAACAGAGTGAATAAAAGCATCACACAGCAGGAGTGAGAGTTCAGAGAACTCTGATGTCTACCTCCTTGCAGAGATGTGACGTAGTACTTGGAGTAGGAAATGCCTACTGAAATCAAAACCTACTATCTGTATAAATGTTAGAGCTCTTAATCCCAAAGATTGTAATTATTTTTCATGGTAATGCCATTTAAAGTTTGCAGCATTGTTTTCTCATTTGTTTAGAAATTTTACTGCTATAACATAAATGGCAAGCCTTATGAGAATTTTCATCTACAGACAATATTTTATTGACCCATAACTTTTTCAACAGTTCTGTTTGTTCTGATTATTTCTCTCTTCCAAATACAGCTGCTATTTATTTTTCCCTGGGCTTTGTGTAAATCTCAGTTTCACACTTTTCAGCTGCTATCTCCAAAGATTCCACTTCTAAGTAAAATTTTCAGAAGGAAAATAATTGTTTCTTCTAAACAACTAGCTCTTTTGGAGCTACTACATAGTACAAACTAATAGCAGCTGCTGCATTCTGAGCCCATGGGCTGCAAATAAAAGCATGAACCTCCATGTTCCAGAAGACTTAGCACCTTTAACACTTTGTTAGAGCATAACCTGTGACTGTTATTTGTTGATTTAAATTAATATATATTCAAATTAGTCCTATTTTTTTTGCACTAAAAACATCCAACTCTGTGAACAGATAAGGTTTTGCTGTATCTCATCTTTTGCTGTGGCTTCTGCAGATGTTTTACATCAGATGTATCACATTGAGACTTTTAGGGTTTTTTTGATTAAACATACCTGTATTTTATCATTCTCTGGAACCTTTTTCAAGCATGAATGTGCCAATTATTCTTGAGTGAACATCTGTTCTCGGTAATTTACCCAGACTTATACTTTACTGTCAAAACAATACAATTGTAGCTGAAAAACAACCTCCATACTTAAGGAAGTATCAAGTGACATCTCCTTTCTCATATATATGACTTTCTCCTCTTTTTGTAAACAGACATTATGCAAAAATTAGATCTACTCTCCAAACTCATCATGGGCTGTCCAATCGTCCAGTAAGTATTAATGTAAATAAGTACTGAGTAAGTAACTCTAAGAGGTCCCAGAGTTCTTTCTGCCATTGTAATTTAACAGAAGAGGAAGAGATTACACTCCTCACAGCTATGGAAAAGAGCTATTTCCCACTAGCCTCCTAATAAAACTGATTCTAAAGAATGAATTCACATAACAGAAAATGATTTCAGGAATCCTCTTGGTGAAGAGGGTCCAATTCGAGGATAAGTGAAGGCAATAAGGGAACAACAAGAAAAAGTTACCAGCACCACAGAGGAACTGACTTGAGTGGAGCACTTGAAATTCCAAAAGTGGAAGCTCCCTGGAGAAAAGAACTTACACAAAATGCTTGCTGGATATTAATATTATATCTTTAGGACTTCTTCATAAATATAATTGTCAGATCTTTTGTGACCTTTACAGTAAACTTAGTTGAATGAAACATATTCCTAAATTCCCAAAAGCTAGTAATATACCTACTATTGCCCAAAAATCTCTATTTTTTTCAGGATATTAGCTCAGCAGACATTTTAAAACAACAAATTACCAACATATGTTAGAAACTAATGATGTCATTACAGCAACTTTTGCAGTCCTTCACTGCTCTCAGAGGAAAGGAATGCTTTTGAGAAGTATTGAATCTCTTACCCCAGTGAGAACAAATTAATAAAATGGAAGCCTTATGAACTTGAGCCAAGCAGGCAAAGTAGGTCTTTGAGCGTACCTACTAATATAAATAGCTTTGGGGATTTTTAAATTTATTTCAAAGGCAAGCATTTTATCTGTTGGAATCTGAACTTTAATTACCTAATTACATTTACTACTTTCATTGTTTAAATTATTACTGTTGGGATTCATAGTGTCCTTTTGTTTTGCAGAACACTACAGAACTAATGAAAATACTCATATTGCTCAAATTAGCAGACAATAATAAAGTAGTAAATATTTGAAGAACCAATAAAATGCTCTTAGCAAGTTTGTGAGACGGGAATGTGGGGGGTATTTTTCCAAAACCAGATAAACAATATAAAACCTCTGCAAAAATAAATGCTGCAAAATTGACTGCAAATAAGGTCATAACTGTTTAAATGAACTAAAACTTATTTAAAATCAGATCATTATGATAAAAATGAAACTGAATAACACAACTGAAAACAAATTAATGGTCTATATTGGAAATTTGATGTTCCGTTTTGGCATTACTTCACTGCTTTTATGCAAGAAAAGGGCAATCTTTGTAAATAACCACTGATAAAAGTGGCTTGTTACTTAAATAATATTCAAAGTAAGACACAATGAAGATGCCACAATGATGGAGTTCTCAATTATATTACAATAAATTTAGCTGCTATTATCTCAGCTATAGAATTCTTTACACTCTGATAAGATCAAAATAATTGATTGGTGTGCTTCTACTAAGAATCTGAACAGCATGAGAAAGTATGTATCTGAATGTCAATAGTATGCAGACAAGTGACATTTACATAAAGATCCCCTTTCACTGGCTATTCACCTTTGGAAGCACAGGGTGTGATAGTCTGATCCGGCTTCACAAAAGCAAGTACAGTATCTCATGATTAATAAAATTTTGCAGTTCAGAGAATATTTAGAGGACAGATTTTATTAACATAAATTTCAAAATGCTAAGTATCACTCACTACTTTGTCAACATGTTTACTGAATTCCATTTACTTTTCAAGTCAGGATGGAGCTGAAAGGAAAATATCAAGCTGACACTTCTACTACACAAACTGAAGACTTGCAGCCCTTTTTATCAGCGAACTATTTGAGCTGTGACTGCTAGGACATATAGGTGTTGCTGACATGTAGAGACTTTTAGCAAACTACAGTTTAGTGGTGAATGCAAATCTGACACTGGTTCAGGTCCAAATCTCAAAAACAATTTGCAAGAGAGCAAATAAAACGATTCCATATAGAAATCTATGCTCTTATTAGCAGAGGTCAAAATTTATATTGTAAAGCCTATCTAGAATGTTAAGGTTTTTCTAGAACATGCTGTACTGCATATTCATAAAAAACTACACACTTCACAAACTATAAAATATTGACATATTTGTATCTGAGATATAAAAAAATTGAATTTAGAACTTTATGAAGAATTATTAGAAGTGCACATATTTATTTAATTTTAGCAAATGAGCATAGCAACACTGAATTTGGTGCAACAGTATTGCAAAAGCAGCCTGATATAGAGGTATGGATGACAGAGCATACCTGTGATCTAGATGACTCAGTTGTCACTTATATATCAAAGACACAACATAGGATAAGAAAGATTATTATAGTTTGTGAGAAGGCTGATATATTATAGGACTACCTTGGAACTCATATTTGCCATAAATGTCACTTACTACTAATGACATTATAGCTTTCATCCTGAAGAAGTTAATTTAAACTAAAATTCAGGAATTACCTTAAATCCAGATTCATTTTAGTTTTGAGTTATTATGACCTTTGTGGTGGTGGGTTTTTTTTTGTTTTTTTTTTTTTTTTTTGGTTTTTTTTTTGTTTTTGTTTTTGTTTTGGTTTTTTTGTTGTTGTTGTTGGGTTTTTTTTTGTGTTTGGTTTTTTTTGTTTTTGTTTTTTTTGTGGAGTTCATTCAAATCTGGTATAAACACAGTCCTAACATGCTATATGCAATTTATTGACTCAAGTAACATATTCGGTATATTTTAATAAAATTTGTATTTTGTTACATACTTCTTTATGATGTAAGTGCCTCTGCACATGGGCAGGGGGGTTGGGGGTTTATTGCCCCTTCCAATCCCTTAGCATTCTATTATTCTGTGATTCTATATTAAGTTTTCGTCAATGCAAAAAAAAAAGTCAGCCAATACCCCCCAAGTAACTGAAAACTTTTGCAATATTTTGTAGGTTACTTTTATGCAAAGAAATGAATCAGTTTCCACCACCTTGGGCAGCCAAAGGTAGCACGATAGGCAACAAAACCCTGCTCTTCAAATAGCTTCCCAAAGCAGATGAAAGAAGAAACCCAAAGAAAAGGACTTCAAGAACAAAGAAGAATCTAGGGCAGGTTAAATGTCTGTGTTGTAAATGAGACCAGTAGTTAACAAGACAATCTTAGGATGATGATAAAAATCCTGTTTAAGCACTGGATAGCAGCTCAGGTCTTGAAAGGTATGGAGTAGAGGCAGAAAAAGAAGCTACAGAATCATGAAGTAATCACTAATGGCTAATTAATGGTCACTGAAAAAAAGCACAACCTCAAGCACTGTGAAAAGATTGCTTTTACTTTAAGAAAAGAAGCAGCAGCTAAGCAAGAGAAAATCAAAAGCACTGTTGTGGCCTGGGGAATTAACATACCCTGAAGCATTTTACATCCTCTAACCTAGGGACAGACAAGAGGATTAGAACAATCTAGAAATGAAACCATTTTATAAAACAATAGGATCTCAAATGGTCCATGGGGAAGGAAAGAGAGGTGGTAGAGTAGAAAAAAACTATCCATTTCTGTTCTATCTCCCCTTACAGAAAACCTCTCAAATTTCTGTATGTCAGCTTGTCAACTAGGACCATCATTGGTAGCCATCATCACTAACACTACTGTATCAACTCCATGGGATTTTATATTGACATTAAATTTAGGACACATGTTAAGACTGACTATGCAGAGGTAGTGATTGATTGGTACTAAGAACTAATTATAGTGATAGTGAAAAATAATGCACAAGGGTAAGACAGTAGCACAACTAGTGCTGTTAATGACTGTCAGCCCAGTAAAGTGGGATTGGATTATTTTTTTATTGTTTTTATTTGTCGGTTTGTTTTTATTTTTTATTGCTGTTGCTGATTTTTAGAGTTTTTAAAAAGAAGTTTAAGAAAAATAGTTAAGAAACTGCAAGGCAGCACATAGTGCAGCAATACACAGCCATTCCTAATCTTCAAATAATTTTCAGTTAAAAAGCCATGTTACTAAAAAATAAAAAAATAGTTGAGATGTAGAGTACACTATGATCTATCCACTGAGAAAAAAAAAAATATTCAAGAACTATTTAGCAAATATATTCTCATTTTTTCTCTTCTTCCAAGTATGCATCTCTTTGAAATCCCAAAGAAAACTTCTGGATTGGTGATATCAATGAGTTTTATTCAAGCAACACTTGAAATAATGTTCCTACAAATCTAACATCTGATCTAGTCACCATATGAAGAAATAATATGTAGCAAAAATCAGTTACTCCACTGTCATGCTCTAGGAAAGACTGTTTTGGTATTTTGACAGAGAGAGGACCTGGTTAGGAATTTTTGAGCAGATCAGATGTAAGCACTTTGTGACTGATTTACAGATTTTTAATGAGAAGACAGCCTTTAGATGAACAAGCTATAGCTAGGACAAAAAAGGCAAAAAAAGAAAAAAAAAATTTAAAAAAAAAAAGAGAAAAAAAAAGAAAACAAAAAGGCTTTTTGATTGCTTATGTAACTCCAAAAAATCAGAGCAACATTATGTCTCCAACTAAATACTGTAAATACAATTTTGGTAACACTGTCAAAATAATAATAACGATAATCATCATTAAAAACCAAAACAAACAACACCACTTTTCATATATTTATTTTTGTCTTCCCTGATGAAGAAATGTATACCATGTGCTTTACCTACCACTTCCAGAATTCGAGTTTTCTAGTAGACTTAAGAATATGTTGCAAACAGGCACAAGTAACCTTACAACTCATCAGTGGCCATTTAGTGAATATAAGAATCAAGACTTTTATAGCTTGAGGTGATCCTAACATTATCTTTTACTATCTGCTGTTTAGATCAGTCATTCCAAGTGATTCACAAGACAAGAAATATCTTTCTATACACTAGCATGACACCAAAACCCCAGGCTACTTAGAGACAAGTAGAGGACAAGTACTTAGTTACTTAGTTCCTTGGCACACTAGCTGAAGTGGTAGGGTTCACTACCAGAGGCCTCCATACAAGTGTATTCGACACCCAAGTCTCCAGTATTGGCACCTGTATTCTGGGAAGTCTGAATATGACATTATGAAGAAGAGGACTTAGAGTAGCTTTAACTTTGACTAAAAGACTATCAATTTTCCATCCAAAATGCTATCAATCATAAACATAACATGTCTGAGAGAAATCTCTTTTGAAACACTTCCAACCATACATAAATACAGACATCACTTTTACCCCTTCCTAGTCTTCTGTAGCCTCCTCTAAATTCTGCGAGCTTTGAAAAGATTGTCACTGGTGGTTTTCTGGTTGGGTCTTGAATTGTCCTTCTAAAGAATTAGAAATGCTGTGTTCAGAGAGCAGTGGCCTGATTTCTCACCTTACAAGAAAGCTTTAGACTCACACCTCAAAACATGGATAGTCTTATGAAAATAAATCAAAGACTTCTGGTCTGAAGCATCTCTGAAACTAAACACACCTGCTCTGGCTATTAGTGAAAATTGGAAGAGACAGATAATCATTTATGCCAAAGGCGCCAACCAGAATTTAGGTAAGGAACTGTTAAACAAGATCTGCTCAGAAAAAAAAAAAAATAGTTCATGGCAATTTACACAGTAAGTCATGTATCATTCTGAAGGACTACAGAAACTCAGTCTAGGATAAAATACAGGTGTATAGAGGAGCACCAGACACCTCTTTCAGTAACAGAGAACTCACAGCATCTGCCATCTCCTTTGGTACAAAAGACAATATAGCACCAGTAACTTTTAAAATGCATGGCTGAAGGGGTCTTTGAGGTGTTCCAATAGGGATCTATTGAAATAAAAACTGACATACTCAAAGAAAAATACAAAGTACTTCAGGAAGGGCTTAGTCTTATAAAAGAACAAAAATTAGTATATAACCTTAGTTAAAGAAAATGGCTTTGTGATTTGGAAAATGTCTTTTCTCAAGTAACATAAGGGGTTCTGAGCATAACTGAGCTTGCATTTGGTCACACAAGGTTCAATATATTCCAATGGAAAAATAAAAAGCAGCAATTTGAGTTATTTTATGACTCAAAACCCCAGGCAATTAGGAAAGCTCATTAAAAAACCCAAAATTTAAAAACCTCTTTGCTGAAAACTTTAATCAGTGAAAAGTCATTCATCTATTTTGGTTTTTTCTCATAGCACATTCAGGTAATGAAAAAATAGCAGCTTTATTTCCAGTAAAATGCTTGGTAAAATGTGTTTTCTACATCACTTACCTGTTTTCATTTCTAACAAGCGTTTTTTCTTTTGTTGCCTCTCTAGCTTTTCTTTTTCTGCCTTCTCCTTAGCTATTTTAGCACGTCTCTGTTTTTCTTCTGCTTCCCTTCTTCTCATGTTTTCTTTTACTGCTTGCTATGAAAAAAGTAATAGAGAATTCCATTAAAATGGAAGTCATAGCAGAAACAAAGCTGAACCTTAAAACAAAGGAAAAAAGCTTTCAAACCATATCCTCTAGCCTTAATTTATCAAATCAAGTAAGTATTTTACATTCCACATTTAGTACATTTTATTTAGAAGAGTAAGAAAATTCAGAATAAATATATTAAAAGCAACTAATTGCCCCCAAACGAAGACTATAAATTCAGCAAGAAATACATCTTAAGAATACATGTTAATGTAGGAAGAATTCAAAATGTCTAAATCACCTTGTTCTAAAAAATAGCATGTTAACATTTGTAGTTCTAAAATAATTTCAACACTTTCTTCTTTCTCATGCAGCCACTACACCAAGTAAAACAAGGCTGCCTGGGTAACAGTGTTGCATTTTTCTTATTCCTATCAAGACATGCATCAATTCACTGAGTTTATAAATTCTTTTTTTCTGGTTAATATCCTTCCAATATTGATTATTTTGAATTATAAATATGTACTCCAAAACTTCTAATGAAACTAAAACAGAACAATGAGTTTCAGAGTTTTGAAAAAAAATTTTGCATATTCAGACATTAAGCAAAAGAACTGTATCACATTCCATACATTTTTAAGAAAAGTATTTTAGGATTACATTTCATTATTTTAGTATTAGCTATGTACACTGGAAAATTCTCAGGGCTCTGAAAATTTACATTAGCATTAAATGTAAAGTGCACCTATTCTTCATTGCAGGAAGTTTCCTTTTTAAGAACACAGTTACACAAAACTCTGTCTTTCACAATATACCAAGGTGTCCCCTCTTACATAATGGCTAATATCTTCACAAGGTCTGAGGCAAAAGCTGCAAGTTTGCAGGGATAATTAATGTCTCATTTGTTGTTAGTGGGAAAATAGCCAGGCTGCACTCAGAAAAAAAGTAATGGACTGACAAGTTTTACATAGTACAGAGATGAATGTGAATTACAGCAATATTTGTGCAGGCACTGCTTGTAGGATCACTGACATAGAGAGTGACCAAAAGAAGGGGAAAGAAAAATATCACATAAAGCTTGTGAAGAAATACTTGTCTTGGATAACTGAAGAAGAATAAACTTCCCATCATGAAAAAATGACAATGAAATGGATTTTTTATACAAAGCAAAACTGTACTTTTACGGTGACTACTCCAAAGTCACCTCTGTCAAATTTCTTTATACAGGGGGAGGAGGGCAGAAGCTTCCTACAAAATGCAAAATTTTTTGATTTAATTAATTTTAACAAATTATTTGCTGATTTTCAGACTGGGCATTCTGTAGAATAAACTACTGGATACAATTCAAATGGGACTTATTGGCAGAAATCACACACTTTCCTAACAGAGTGACCAAGGAAATTTGTACATTGCACCTACTTTCTTCCCAAAAATAGTATCAGTAGGACTCAGCCTCAGACTGTAGTCATTCAAATGTAGATGTCTATTCTTTCCAAACACACTGAACAAGTGGGCCTGACTTTAATAGCTCACACCTTCATATGAAGTGTGAATTGGATGCTTTGGAGTATCACACCTTGCCCTCAAGCCTTTTTGTAACAGAAAAGTGGTTTTCCACAAATTCAATGTCACAGCTTATAATTTCAGGCTGATGATGTCTTGGGTACTTTTTAAGACATTTCTCCAGGATTCTAGGTGCTTCTGTTGTTCTGTCTCCTTTGAGACACCAGGTAGGCAGCTACCTAAATTCCTAAATGACTTAAATGAATTAAATATGCATCTCCCTTGATTAAAGCACAAGATTAGACACTTAAACTCATATACAGATATGCCCTAAAGTCAAATTCTATCCTACATGTCCCATGTGTTTTCAACAAGGAAAGGTAAGTGAAATGCCAAGACCAAGATTTTCCAAGCTGGAGGCATTCTTGGGATCTCTCTTGTGATTTCCAGGGTTATTTCTAATTCTTATTTAAGTATTTGCATCATATAAAGGAAAAATAGAGTCTAGGGAACACTTGGTTGCTCTTCTGTTTCTTGAAGTTATGTTTCTGCTGCAGAACAACCTAGTGGGAACAGGAGCAAGGGGTTTCTATACCCTATGATTAGTGTACTCTTGGACAGCAGAGCTGCTGCCTCATGGTATCTTCGCTTCCTTTCCTACAACTGGAGGGAAATTCTAACCATTAGACAATTTCTTCATGAAAACTATCCTTCCAAGGAAAGGAATGAGCTTGTCAGCAGTACCCATGACGCTGTGAAAGTACAGAGGGAGGTTAACAGACATGTCTGATACCCAAGATGTTCCACTGAGTGTATCAGGAATTTGGCTTCAGAAGCTAAAGCACTGAACGCAAGATGCTTCGCCCCTTTTTTTTGGATCTGGCCAAGTAACTGTATTCTAAATTTGGTGCTCACAAAGTGCAAATAATAGTTGTCACAGCTATTAAATAACACTGAAATATGAAGTGCAGTTCAAAGTTAGCTAAGCAACTGAAGTCTAGGGCTCCAGATTTAAACACAGGAATTTTTAAACTTTTTAATAGGTTTCCATTAATTAAGAATTAAAAAAAAAAATATAAGTAGGAAAATATTTCATGTAGAACATCAACTTTGCACAACAACAAGTTGACTGAACTTCAGTCTCCCCTACCTACTCTCGATGAGTGGTCTTTTAGTTTGGGCTTCCTTAATAAACCAATGATTTTTCAACACTAGATTTACAACTCTTTTGAACTAAATTTCCAAGATAACAATCACTTTCAGTTTCTGTCAGTAATCAAGACCAGTACTAAACAATCCTGAAAATTAGCTCATTTTTCTCATGCTAGGCATCTCAAAAATCATTTCTGAAAAGCCTCAAAACTGAGCAGCTACTGAAGATTTTGGTTAGTGTCATTGAGTGATAGGGAGTTTCATGTCTTATCTACACAACTTTTTCATATAGCCTTCAAACTGCGCTCTGCAAGACAGAATTATTAATTTTCCTCAAGGTTTCTTCTATCATGCTCATCAATAACACCATTTTGAAGCATTAATTAATCTATTTTATGACACTGCTGTGAAGTAGAGGCTAGCATCAGTGCTAATTTTACAGACATAGAGAAGAAATATGGGAAAATTAATGCAAAGCACAACCACTTCCTTAGAGCCTCCAACTCAACATGAACCTAAACATTCTAAAACATTTACATGGGAGGTATGGTTTAAACATCAGAAATTAAAGTAATACAACTATTTTGTAATATTTATTAATTCTGAAGTCAGACTACTGAGTTTCATATTAGGCACTGATCAAGTTAGGAAAATACAATCAATGCCCCTGTTGAAAAACCTGGCATATGCAACTTGCCAAGCAAAATTATTACAATTGAATAATTTATAGGCTTTTAGTTGTTAAACTCTGAAGTAGCAAAGGCTTAGTAATCATTACATGTTCCAAATGGATGCTAAATATGTGTTCCAGTTTAGGCTCTTTCCTCAAAACTGATGGACATATGAATTTCAAAGTGTTTCTCAGAATCTGTGAAAGCAACAATTTTCTCTACCTGTATCCTCAGACCTGTCTGAAATCATTAAAAAAAACAACAAACCAAGTAAAACCAAACAAGACTGGGAAACATGCAAGAAACCTAAATGTGTTGTAATGATAACTGTCAGGCTGTAATGAGGAATAGGTGGCAAAATGACTAAGTGACTCCTTCTACAGATCTATAGGTATTAGTTGGATCACTCCAGATTTTGTCACAAAACTCATGCTCATACAATATTCCTGAAGGAGTGTAGTAGTAAGTTAAGCTATGTAATCATAAGAAGTCAGATGTGACACAAATCAGCTTATTATCCAAATCCATACATATAGATAAGGCTACAAAATATAACTTCTAAGAAACATTAGGCATGAAATAAACATATTATACCATGAACATCATCCTGAAGTTGTTTAAGTCCGTTAAAAACTCCTCCACCGAAACTTTCTTCAGGTCAATGGCATAATACCCCATCACGTTCTGATAGAGTTTTTCCATGTTCTCATGCATCCGTGAAAGTTTCTGAAAATCTTCTTTGGCATGAACTAGGAAACTGTACACTGCTGTTAAGGCTGCAAGAATACTCAGTGAATCCAGTCAAACACACTGCTTTTACTTAATGTTGATTTGTATGCCATACACATTTTTTATTTCATCAAATAAGGACCAAAAGAATTCCTTCCATGTTGTATATGCTTCCTAGTATTTACTGTGTATACTAGGCCTAGGAATTCATTCAGGGACTTTCATCAAAATATCTCAATCACTTTAAATTCAAAGAATATTCTATCACTAAATAATTTCTTATGGAATGAAATGAAATTAAATGTATGTAAGTAATCTAACTTCAAGCACTCATGTAGTTTATTTAGCATCAGTGTCTCCTTATTGCAGCTAAATGCCTAGGTATATAAATTACCATTTCCATGGAATTTTGGTACAGATACCAATAATTAACCTGAATACTTTATCAATAAATATGGTAGTTCCTTTTTTCCTACTAAAATTAGGGTAAAAATACAAATATTGATAAATAGTATTGAAAGTTGTTGCTGTTATCCCCCAGGGACAGCGAGATCACAACATGAAGCAGGTCAGAGGTGCATGGTCAGAGCATAACTGAGACCCACTTAATGGAAAGCCTCTATTATAGTGTGTTTTGCAAATAAGAAATTACATTACTGGTCCAGGTTAACCACCTACCAAGACTGACAAGTAAAGTGGCAAATCACCCATTTCTAAATATTATTCTTAGAGTAAAGAAAATAACTTCCTGGTTCTCAAAACAACTCTGCAGGTGCAAGGATAGAGGACACAACTGTCCTTCTCTGTTTTGCCTTGGCTGTGTGTGAAAGAGATAATTCCCACAGAATGTGAGAAAGCTGAAGGATTTCTCAGGAAAATCTTCTCTGCCAACTTTTTAGCAACCATAAAAAGCAAAAACCATGAAAGATAAAAACCTTCATCATAACAGCAATGCATTTACTTCTGTTCCTGGAAGCTGCATCAGGTATTTATGCTTTTTCTAAGGCTATTAACAATGTCAATACAACTTAATTAAATTAGAGGTGAAAATCATAAACCTATTTATAGAAAAGATAAACTGTTTATAAACAGCACCAAACATTGCATAATGCAAATGAAATAAAACCCCCTATATTTATTCAGGACTTGTGATAACTTAGCTTGCCAAAGAAGCTCAAAGACAAAATTTTCTACATAGCCATTTCCTTATGTTGAGCAACTTCAGGATTTGTGTACTTTAATGGAATGGTACCTAAACAAATATTTATGTTCCATTGTTTTCCTGCTGTAGTACGCACTACAAAAAACAAGAAATAGCCATTTTATCTTTACTCTCAATTGTCCACCTGAACTACTGCAAAAGAGGACTTACAGCGTTTGTACACTTTCTACCACAGATTAAATACACTATGGTCATCTTATGAGGCACGGGACTTTTAATCAAGTGCATGAAAATCTAGACCAACAGAATAACACAAGACCTGGCACTTTTTCTTAACGAACCTCACACCACTGGCCTCTGTCCATTGACCCAAGCTACACAGATCCCTCTGCAGAGCCTTTCCATCACCAGCAGATGAACACTCCCACCCAATTTGGTGTCATTTGCGAACTTGCTTGAGGGTGCACTCAATCCCATTGTCTAGATCATCAATAAAGATGCTGAATGAGACAGGCTCCAATTCTGAGCCCTGGGGAACTCCACCAGCGACCAATATATATTAACAATTTACTGCTGGATGACTATTATAACTCTTCAGGTTTTTTTCAATGCACTCCTTTTTTTAGTTTTGTTTAGAGGCTGAATTCCATTTCAGTTTCACTATTAAATGTCTTTCTGGTTTGTTAAGGTCACTTTAAAAATAGCAAGTAAGAACTTCATGGTTTTCTTTTTGTGATTTAGAATCCAGGCCAGAAATTCACACAATAATGATCTCAGATATGTGCAGGAAGAGAGAAATAATGCACTTTCACAATATTCTAATTAGTCATTAGTGGACACTAGCTGATTCTGTAAGTGCAGAACAGCCTCCACTATGACAGTCTTGTAAAAAAGGACTAACAAAAGTCAAGATTTCAACAATTTAAAAAGATACATCTTCCATCACCCCTCAACCACCTAATTTCAGACTTTCTCAACATGGCTCTTTTGCTGGTACAAGCTTCTCTTCATGCTTTTAGTAACTTCACAAGATGCAGCTTGTAAGCAGCTTCAGACTGCCTGTGCCAACTGGCTGGCAACAGCTCAAAGAGAACTGATGTTGCCAGCCCTCTTTTCTGCATCAATTTCAATCTCCTTTACTTAGATCCCAAGATGAGCATAGCACACAGAAAATTGATCTTTAGATCTGAGATTTTTAAAAATTATTAAAACTCTTAAAAAGCTATTGATAGGAAAGAAAAGAAAGTTGATGAGAGGTTTGTCTTCAAATGCTGCAAAAGGACTATATAAAAAAGGATTATGAGGAACAAGACATGACAAAACACAAGCTAAGACCATCAAAAGAAATGTCACCAGTTCACAAAAACACAAACAAACAAAAACAATAAAAAAAGACTGAAACTAGAAAAAAGAATTCCTACATCTGGTTTACTTTAGATCCTAAAATTCAGGATACTTATTGTTTGTGATTCTTAGATTATTAATGGATCTTAAGAAAAAATAGTTTTTTGCAATTATGACACTGCTTATTTCCACAGAGTGAAGGGTAAAGGAAAATTAGATAAATTGGATTTGCTGTCTCCATGTATAAATGCCAAATATTAAACATTGCAGTATTTTCAGTTCTCCAGGAAGCAAAAACAAAAATAAAAAACAATGAAATTATCAGTAAAATGTAGACTTCATCTTGTAAATTCTAGACAGTACCCTGAAAAGAAAACTTGGGGAACAGGGGAGGCGAGAGAAAATTTCTCATACTCTTCAAGACACAGCTAAATTACAGCTATGTTAATAGAGTCCTTATAAGCTGGTTAATTTTATACTCTTAAAAATTGACTCCCCTTGAATATCTGATGCATAATTTTAAATACAAAATACAGTGCTCTGGCAAAAGTTCTGCTATCTAGTATTTCAGTGCCAGACACAATGAATCCTGAGATTTTTATTTTCCATCTGGTGCATTATGGGATAACCCTAAGCTGTTGGCATTCTACTGAGACTGTGCTTCAATTTAGGTATTTTTAATAACTCCTCTTCCTTTTCTCCTTAAATATGGCTTTTGTTAGCCAGCTCTAGCTAAACTGGAAACAACAGGGAATACTACTGAGTACAGCAATCCCAACTGTAATTATTATGAACAGGTTGATACATATGCATTATCAACTACACAATCATTGGTTTTGGATGAATGAAGACAGAAATACAGCTGAGCAACAACACAGGTGGGAAGAAAACAAACTCAAGAAGTTTGGTATTTGTTAACTTTATCTGAAGCAGCTTCACTTCGTGGACTGCCTTTTTGGAATCACTGAACTACAGATCATTCAGCTAATTAATGCATGGCTGAGACAAGTTTAAGATCTGTGGCAAAAGTTCTAACTGCTGTATGTTTGGTCTTGCATATTCTGGCAGCTTTTTTCACAGTGAATTGTTTCTCTGAAGTTTATACTGATTTTAATATATTGTGCTGCATAAAATACTAATACAGTGCAGCATATCAAGCCAAGTGAAGGCAGCTGTTACCCTAGAAAAGATAATGAATAATGTTAATCTCTTCCGAACATTTCTTTAAAAGACCCCAATATTCACCACTTCTTTTTCAGCAGAATCTTCAAAAGGGAACTGAGACTGCCGCTATACTAGATAACAACAATCTCCACAAAACATGGCAAGCCTTTTGAAGACTGATGCAAAAAGACTTTGAGGTCACTTCAAATAATTTCAACAAATGATTTTCTATTAAGAGCAAGCGGTGTGAATGCAGTAGGGTTCTGTTAAGGATTTCCCACATTTTGGGAAAATAGTTGCAATTGTCTGAAAAATATATGTCAGAGAGACTTCTTTTTATATTCATATACCAAGGTTCAACAGAAAAATTCTGCATCTGAATATAATAGTTCAAGAAACACATAGAAATGTTTAGATTTTTAAATTAGAACCTTCTGAAGAGTACTTGTCAAATAATACCTTTTCTTTGATTCACTCCTACTTATCTCTGTTATAATACTAAAACAAATTGGCAGGTATTTGTATCACACAAAGCTGCTGCATTCACTGTGTATCTATAATATACTACAAGTAAAACCAGTGCTAGCTGCAATATATGCTCTAAGTCCAGACCAGATACTAAATTAATTACAGACTTTAATTAAATTTACATTGGTTGCAAAAACTCTATCTCATTACCTGTCCACACACTTAACATCTTGATGCTCTTTCAAAGAGAGACACACAACTTTTTTTTTTACCGGAAGAGCTCAGGTCCTGTAATCTTCAAAGTCCTTAGGATGCAAGGACATCTTACAGATTCAGTTTATGTTGCACAGGGGGAACTTCAAACTATGAGGTCAATTAAGTAACCAACAGTTTGAAGTTGGTAAGTAGTCCCTTCCCTGCAGTTGAAATGGGTTTCTTCTACTTCACTTGGCAGTGAAGGCTCTGACTCATTTAAGTGCTGTTTCTTCCTTCCCTTTCTGCAATGTCAACAAATCAAATTAAATGACAAAGGAACAGCGAATTGATCAAAAGAAAGGATTTTTTTCCCAGCTGAAAGGCAGCAATCAACGGATTGTCTCTCAAGTATTAGTTCCATAAGTTTCTGTAAAAGAAAACCATCAACACTACTTTTATCAGTAAGCTCAAACTTTCTCAGCTGCTGCTTGGAAAATCACAAGATGGGAGTTGTACTGATAAAGAGAATGTTGACTAAATCACTTAATTAAACTTTTAATATACAATTTAAATACTCTCCCTAAACCTACTAAATTTTTATTTTGAACATACAAGTGTATTTTGTTCACTGTGCTTTTTTATGGAACATTTAACTCAATGGATTTAATACGTTAGATCAATATCAATTCAATATTCTTTGACTTTCCTAATTAAAGGAAACAGAAGAATTGCAATAATAACTATTTCTTTTCAGCTAGCATACACACGATGGCTCACAAATTAACACAATCTAATATATAGGAGAAATATTCATAATTACAGATTTTGTCAATAAAAGAGTGAACCAACTGTGCATATCTCTGACTTCCTAAAGAAACAAGAATGTTAATCAGTTCATTAGGGGGCTTTGGGTTGTGATATTTAGAGACAGGATGTAATAGCCTGCTTGTCCATGGAGCTTAATTGTACTCAGGATGAAAAATTATTTTCAACAAAGCACTATCCTTCTTTTTTTTCAGATTTCCTGCTGGTTTCTTTTCATGAGCTGCATGCTTTTCAAGACATTAGCACCATTCAGATTTCCTTGTCATAGGAATAAAAGTAAAGATAGATCCAGGTTTCATCATGCTGTGCAGGATTATCTAACCTTTACATCAAACCTTTTCTGCTTCGTAATTTATTGAAGTTCCTGTTTTTCTAAAAGTGAGCTGCTTTAATTAGTGTGTTCACAGACATCACTAGAAACCATATGCAACTATGCTGTTTAGAAATTGCTGTCTGTCTGCTGGGTCAGGTAGTAGGAGAGGGTAAACTACTTTGTTCATAATATATACTATTCAAAATACTGTATATGAATAGTCTAAAGCAATGAAATACACTGTATGGCTGGTGTAAGGACTAACAGAGCACAGCTGCCTGTCTCAAACACTCTTCAGGCCACAGAAGGACTTTGCCATGAGACGAGCACAGAAGGCAGAGACAGGATGTTTCTAACTCCAGGCCTGGCAGAAGTGAGATCTGGGTAGCACATCCTGGTTAACACAGCCAGACAAAATTCCCACTGTGGAAAGAAGCAACTGCAAATACACATATCACTGGTCAAACGAAGATCACCCCACATTATGGGCAACTGTGACCACTGAAGATGCCCCTCCTAGGGATTAATAAATTAAGCCACTGTGACAGAAACTCAAGGTAAGATAAAGGTGGTACAATTGTCTGAGTATTATCTCAGACCTAGGGGTGGGTTAACAGGGCTGGGGGAGAAGAATGGATCACTGATAATGGACACAAAGAATGCAGAATTTATGGTCCACAAGGAAATCCAACTCAGCACCTATGCTGAAATCAGCTCTGACTGGATGTTTAATTAATTTTTTTGCAGGAGAAGATCAGAACCCACTGAACCAAGAAACACACCGACTCAAAGGAAGAGAAAGACAGCATGGGATTAACTAGCATTAGAAGGGAAGGAAACATTTAACCAATGCAGTAAGAGAACTGTGTAGCCAATGAGCATTAATTCCTTTGTTTCCTAAAATGCAAAAATAGTGAAAAGTTTTGAACCACCTCAGGGCACACCACCACCAAGAAGCCCAGAGTGAAGAAAGATGAACAGTATCCCACTGGATCCACGTGTGGGGACTATGTCCTGCTTTACATCTCCCTCCCTTTCCCCCCACTCACCCCCATTTACTGTTAAATAAAATGTGTATTATTGACTTTAGCATATGGTCTGAGGTCACTAATGAGATCTTAACAGTTGGTTTTACCTGTACTGATTTATTTTAAGTAAGACCAAATACTTATTTTCCTTTTTTCTGACAGCAGTCAATATCTAGCAATTAGGGAAAGCAAGGAAGGAAGGAAACTTGGCAAATACAGCATGATAATTCAAGTGATGTAGTATTCAGTTTCTAGCATTCTGCTCGTTACTCCTTCTTCTGAGCTAAAGCTCCTCTGGACTACTGTGCTTAGTAGTTCCTGACGTACAACCTTTAGCTACCTATCTAAGCCTTATATGAAATTCATTCACATCTCTGGTTTAATTGTCCGTTGTCCACGAAAACTTTTCTGTTAGTATGTTTTAAGCAGCTGGACAGTATTTCACATGGGATGAACCTGTGGTTATTTAAAGACACAAAGAATATACTCCTCTCTTTCCTTACATAGGGGACACAAAATTACAAGTATTTATACTGTATTGTCCTAATTTTCTTGATTTTCCACCATCGGAGTATTTATTAAAACATCCGGTACGCACAACCTATTGCCAGTTGCTGCTCATTACTACCATTCTCTGCCACATCAGGAGGTATACACTACACTTTTTGAGATGGAGTAATGGAAGAACTGATGATGTAAGAGTATTGCTGATTTTTAAAGTATCTTATTGTTTATGTTTTCTGCTTGCTCTCAACTGCATTTGTTCCCGATTGTTCTAATAGTGTTTCTTCTTCAAATGTATTACTCTATAATCACTGACGTTCACTTGCTACTTTGTCAGCATGTGCTAGTATCTCCCTTTAATATAAGGATTTTTTTCAGACATTAATCCAGAAAAAAAAAGAAATCAAACCACTTTTTAACCTAAGAAATTTCATTCCTTAAAAGTCTTTGTTAAAACACTTCGTTGAAACATGGATGAAAATTCAGTTATGTTCTATTGATTTCCTATATTCATCTGCATGCTGCAATAGACCTGCAAAGGACAGTTCCTCTTTACAAAACACATGATGACTCTCCTCCATCACACTTAATCTCCAATAAATACATGTTCATTTTGTATTTAGTCTTCATCAGTTTTCTTGGTAGAGAAGTATGACTTGTAGACTCTCCTCACAGCCCTTCTAAAAACTCATTGTCTTGGTTTCAGCTTTGACCTAGTCTAGTGAAAAGTGTTCCTGCCCACAGCAGGAGGCTTGAAACCAGATGAGCCTTGAGGTTCCTTCCAACTCAAATTACTCTACGATTCCTCCATTCTATGATTCCTTTGTGTCTTCAGCTAGCTTAGTTCACGCAAGAATCTGCAGTCCATGAAGTTTATATCTGAGTTTATTTTGAATTTTTTTCAAGTGTTCTGTGATCACTGTTTACTTCTGGGGATTTAATGCTATTTATATTAAGAAAAAGAATTCTACTGATTCCTTTATTTATCCTTCCATTTAAAATATTACACAGTAGGGTCAACTGAAGTTCTCCCTAGAGAAAAATAATGCAAAAAAACAAATTTAAATTTATGGCTATGATTTATCTTCTTGGCAGGCATTGATAATCCATGTCTTCTCTGGCAGGATTAGAGCACTTGAGATGACTGAAAAAGATGAAGTGTAGATCCTCCTTTGCATTTCCTAAGATGATCGCTATCCTTTTAAAGTGATCAGTAAACTGCTCTAATGGTCTTCATATATGGGAATGGAATTTCAATCCCTGAAAAAATTATGCTGTTTATTAACAAGGTCTGCCTACTTGCTCTGTCTTAAATACAATTTATAAACTTTTATCACAGTATTCCAGTCACTTCTGCCAGGAAGTTTCATAAATGCCCAAAACGTCAATAACACAAAGGGAAATGAGGCATCCTACATAATCATTTTTGGATTTTAGATGTCTGGTATTAGCACATAAGTACATCTTTATTCATCAAGTTTTCTCTTGCTTTCCTTCTTAAATTTTTGGGAGGATTCACTCATTCTCAACTGAATTTTGCTAATTAATTTCTTATTTTTTTTTATAACTACATGTCCAAGGAAAGCTGTATACTCTCTGTTCCTTCAAAACCTAGTCCCTAGCTAAAAAATGCAAAAAGTTAAGAAGGTATTTGAAGTGCCTGCATCATGACTATTTTGGATAGATGATTGTTGTAGGTCCCTTCCAAATGAAATAGTCTATTTTATTCTAACAGATTCAGAAGGGCCTGTGCTTTTTCATAGTTTACACTTTTTAAAGTGCTTCCCATTCCTAACTCCTTAGACTAAATATAACTTTACAAACAAACCACAGACATTTTAAGTCCTAGCAATATTGTCCAAAAGCTCTCATGGATATATTTTCCTATACCTCCCTGGCAATATTTTCTCTCTTGCCTTCAGGACCTACATCCTAGTTCTCCTGTTGTGCTATCCGTTTCTTCAGGGACCAAACTTACATTTCGCACTGTAGACACACAGTGCTGGTTGTGCAATACATCTCCCAAAAACACATCGAGCTGGGAAAAAATGGCATCACCACCAACAATAAACAGAACAACCTCAACAACAAAATATCCAACCTTACCAAAAATTAGTAATGACACTGGAAGGTTAAGATAACCCACAGTGGCCAGAGAAGGCCTGAAGCTAAATTGCAAACACTTAGGTTGCAGTGAATCTAATGAAGACAGAACTAGCCCTTACACAGGAAGAACCAGTACATCCACTCAGCCTCAGGGTCACTTGCCATGTCTTGTGTAATAGGATGAGATGAATCAAGAGGACCATGTCCTGAGTCCCCCAGCCTTTGTACATAACAAAGCAGTCTTCCAGCTAGGTAACAACCTAACCATGCCTGCAGAGCAAATTTCAACATGTCTACTCATGTTTCTGCTTCCAGATTAGTCGTGGTGCTAAGCATATATGGCCAACATTTGCTAAAATAATGAGTTTTTTCCTGTTTAAATTATTATCTTCATGCCACTAGGTGTTCTTATGAAAGACAGGCAGTAAAGTTGGCTGCATGATATGGAATAAATTATGAGAAAAGAAATTTTTTCCAAAACAACACCAGAAAACAGTTTTCATGGGCTATGAATCTCATTTCTGAAATAAAAGAAATTTTCTGCTTCTGTGGTTCCCTGTATAAAAATATTCACAATGGTAATGCATACACTAGAAAACAAAGAGACACAGGGTGACAGACATTTTTCTAAGAGACTCTGACATAAAAATACCATGTAACACTAGAGTGCTTAACATTCCCATTATAACTTCTTTTCACTAAGTTAAGAAATTCATATACAGTGTAAAACTTGACAGTAAGCATTTTTTCCTCATTCATTCCACTTCAGAGGAACCCTTTAATTGGACTGCTCATGTATTTAGTTTTTGAGAGGGAAAAACAAGCCATATTTTTTCAAAATACATGCTACAAACTAGACAGCAGTTATGCAAAGAAATTTAAAATTTAAAGCAATGCAGTGAAATTACTTAGGGATTTTTGGTTTGTTTTTTAAGAGTGCTCTAAAGGATATTGACATCTTTGCTACAAACTTATCGTGCTTATCTTCAGGAACTGGAAAAGTCTGCAAATCCTTCTCAAGCTGCTGAAGTTGCCTCTCCATATGCTTAAGGCTCTTCTCCAGGTTTTCTGCTGAGACTAAAATACACAACATTCATTCTGTTAACACATTACACAAAAACCATTGTTTTCAAAATATACAAGTTAAAACCTTACCCAAGTCAGCATACTACGTTGTTAATTCTGAAATAAAAGCATACAGAACAAATTACAATGCAAGATGAGGAGGTCACTCTACACCGTTCAGCTTCCTCCACTTAGGCAGATTCCTCATTCTGATTAGATGTATGCTGTTTGAACGCTGTATTTTCATTTGTTTTTATGCCCAAGGTTTTGCATTGCAATTAACGCTCTGTTTTAAATAACCTAAGATATACATACGCCAGTCTGTCTCTTTGGATTAACCAAAGGACAAGTTTTCAAGATATTCGAAGAACCACAAAGCTTTTTGCTATCTCATTCTGATAAAACAGAAAATATAAACATTTGTATGGAAGATCATGAAGAAAGTAAGATTCTCAAACACAGAAAATTGGGCTGTTAAACACCTATGCATGAAACCTAAATCTCAATTCTATCACTATGTGTGATAAAAAACACAATAATTTGTCAGAGCAAAAGTGCTTGCCGAGCACTTGAAAGGGTACAAGGGAGCAACACATAGACTTAGGTAAAATAAAGGAGTAGAGCTGAAACATCAGGGATTTATAGAAGGATGTAGCAGAAGTGTAAATTTTCTTTGCCAGGAAAAGAGAAATACAACTTTCATCCAT
This sequence comes from Lanius collurio, assembly GCA_020086605.1. Lineage (NCBI taxonomy): Eukaryota > Metazoa > Chordata > Aves > Passeriformes > Laniidae > Lanius > Lanius collurio. The sequence continues at coordinate 2,235,787 of JACBWW010000061.1, read as the reverse complement.
TTGAAGCAATACATGTACAGTTGAAAGCTTGATCTGCAAATAGTTGATTGAAATATTAAGATGACCAGAGTAATCTGAAGATAACTTGTTAGCATGTGTTCTTAGATCTATATTACTGCCATCAGTTAAAATTTACTTCTGATTATTTATGAAGTCAACTTTAGTCAAGTTTGATAGGAGCAATATATAAAGATGTAAGAACCCGCTAGTCTAATGAGGGTTTTTTTCTTTTTAATTATTTGTTTCATTCATAATATACTGTATCTGTAAAGGTATCATTACCTTCATCTTCATCTTAAAAAAGACCTCCTTGGCGAAAGTCTGCATCCCTATGTTACTAGGATCTGTAGTGGATCCATAATTTCATCTACCAAATAGTTATGTGAGAGAAAATATAAAATATATAGAATAAACACATCCTTCTCTGAAAAAAGCCTGACAGAGACCCCAAATGACCAGAGTAAAATGCTGCATAGCAACTACAGTTCCATTCATAGCAGAAAGGCTGACACAACTCTAAAATGATCCATGGCAATGCGATAAATTGCCTCATAATCAACATTTTTAAAAGCCTCTGGTTACTCAAAAAACAGTTTGTCAATTGTATGTTAGACTTGCAGATTTTCACTCAGCAATTAGTAAGCGCAAATCATCAGTTAGGTCAGTTGGCTTCAGCAATTAAAAAACTGCTTTGTGTGGGGAGCATAGCTAAAATTAGAAGCTGACAATATTGACTAAGACAAGTTTCAGTCTCCACTGGTCCCAGAAACAAACTTGATTTTAATAGAAAGTCATACTTCTGCTGTCATGAGAAGCATCTGAGAGTTAGGCACACACCATTTTAAGTGATTGATTTACTTAGAAAGCTGCTACAAAACACAATTACAACAACTTATGCCTAATGTAATTATTGATAAGACCATTTATCTTGCATAAAGAGTTCATTGTATAAATTAGTGTGACAGACATATACATACAGTACCTATAGTACATAATGTCAAAATCATGAGAGCTGGCAAGTAACAAAGATTTAAAAACAGTACAAAAGCCCAACCCACCAAAAAATCCTCTACACCAATTGCAGGCAGCAGCTGAGTAACAGCTACACTATTCTACCCAGATGAGAAACCCAGGAAAATAATGCATAGAGCTCATTAACAGGTTCTATACAAGAGATTCAAAAGCTCTTGCTTCCAGCAAAGCCAGTTTTTCACTCTAGTACTTCAGTTTTTTTGACACTGAACATTTACATATTTGATCAAGAATCTTTATATCTCTATTTTCTCCTGAAGACTTTTTTTTTTTTCTCTGTCATGATCTTAGATTGTTTTTGAACTTAAGATTTCAGCAAATCTTTGCTTCTAGCAGTGTAAAACTATTAGATATATTTTCCTTTCTGACTGTATTTCTAATGATAGCCTCAAGTAAAGGCTAGTTCACAATATGCTGCTATTAAGTTTGGTACTGTTGTCTTTGCAGCTTTCAATTTGGTGGAAATAGATTAAAAAAAAATCAAACCTTTAAATATAATCAGCTCTTCCAAAAAAAAAGATCATATAAAATACTTGCCAACCTTTTATTGTGTCCATCTGAAAGGCATGGTATAAAATCTGAAGGGTAGAAGAATGGCAGAAAAGGGAAAAGAACTCCTTAACTTCAATCCCTAATCCTGGACGGATTCAGAAATAAACCCAAGCCAAACTGAAGTACACTATCCATATGCTAGATAAAAAACAATGTCAAACCCTGTGGTTTTGAATATTAGTGAGCCCACAAAACCAAGTTTTTCACTGAATACAATGCATGTGTGCCTAAAAAATCTCCTACTTACACCTGATCATACCCCCAAAACTCCCAAAGCTCTCTTCCAAAATGGCTCCTGCTATTTTTGTCAGCAATAATTAGATTTCCCACCATCTGCTTTTCATGGTTAAAACAACTTCATTCTTACGGCTTCCTCTTCTGAATCTGTTTTTCTAATATTACAATTATTCCAGAATCCTCTTCAACTACTGTTTTCAAATATTTCTGCACAGTATTTCAGGTGATGACTCACCAGCCCTTTAATTTTTGCATTACAATTTCTCCAGCTCTTCTGGGAATACCTTATCTGATTAACTTTCAATAAAATATCCTCTTTTTCTTGACCAAAGCCCTTATTACAGTATCAAGATGCATGATCTTGTACTTCATGCTATTGATTTTAATTTCTTTTATTCTGTTTCCTCAGGATCACTCAGTGATGACAACCAAATACCCATCTCATCTGGTAAACTATCTAACCCTGTGTCAGACACAGTCATTGGTACTATACCACAATTTTATATATTTTTTTTTGGCCACGTTCCTTTTAAGACAGTACTTTGTTTCTTCTGCTTTTTATTCTAATGAATATTCCCCTTTGTACATAATATCAAGCACTTTACTGAAGTCAACATAGATTTAATGGGATTGAAAACAAAGAAAAAAATTAGTAACCAAAAATAGCAATAAATTCATTTTTATTTTATGCTACTTTCATTAACCTCTATTGTGGATTATTCTTTCCTCTATAACTTTCATATCAATAAAATTAGATAAAGAGATATGGAATTTCTCAAATCACTCTTTTTTCAGTTTCCTAAATATTCTATAGTAACACAGCAAAACTTGGTAAGAAATGTACTTACTAAACTTATAGATTTATCTCAGTTACCTCAGGATGCAGAATATGAAACTGGTGTCTACAGTATGAGAATACAGCACTCTGATTTTTTTTCTTTCAACAAATTTCTGTGGACTTTTTTCTCCCTCTCCTTCATCCCCAGATCATTATATTTGCTTAAAATTAAAACAATATTTCATCTAGCTTTGAAATTATACCTGTTTTATCTTAAATACTAGAAATAATTCTCCAAAGTGAAGCAATGCTCACATGGTTTCTCATTTCTATTGCTGCAAACCTTTTGCTACTTTTTGCATCAGTTGGTATTTCAGAAATCTTACATGCCCATCCTGTATCACAATTTGCTTGGCTATTGCCATCTCCTTATCATGATGCTCTTCCTCTTGCCTACAGGTACTTTGCTTCCCTTGTACTATTATGGCCCCTTTATTCTGAGAGAGTGACAAACTGACCTCTAGCCTGATACAGAAAATTATACCATATTATTTAAAAAAAATCTGGAAATATACTATTGGCTTTTCAATGTGAAAATCACACTGGACTGATTGAGTTTGCTGAATAATTCTCTAAAATTGTCATCATACTATTAATACAGCATTTAAAAGTGAAATTAAATGACAAAATATAGCCCAAAAAAGCCAAATAATGAACAAGAAAAACCCCACTCATATTTTCAGGTGGATTTACAGCAATAACAAAGAAATATTACAGAGGAAAAGAATTGAGGGTTTCTGTAAACACCAGCAAAGATATGAAATATCCATTAAGAGTAGCATAAGATCTACTCGGATATACTCAGTGTCACACAGCACTGAAAATACAGTATTTATGCTTTTCTTCTCCCAAAATAATGATTTCTCTTGTCTCTATAGCAATTTCCTGGCTTTCTTGCTTTTCTTTCCCCTTTCTTCTTTGTGCATGTGTGTGCCTAAGGCGCATACAACACTCTTTTTGAGATCTTTCTTCCCCCAAAAGCTCTGACATTGCCACTGGCTCTTTAGCACTCAGTCTTTCCCTTCTGTAGCCAGATCAGACTTCAGTTGCACACATGAAAAAAAGCAGTTAAGTAGGATTTTTGTGTCCTATTTTGAATTCAAATATGAGCACACTAATGTAGTGTAATTGGTAAACAATGTGGAAGCATTTTTGTACACAGTTCAACAGTAATAATATTACTGTCATTAGTATTAAAAGGCCTCAGATCTTACAGCAACTATGCCCTACACCACCTCCACAAGAGCCCACAAGTCTGCTGGACTTGTTACAAACTGTAAGAACCTCCTGGTGAAATGCAGTCTGACACCACATCTCTTTTTTTAATGTACGGTTTAAGCTCAGAACTTGTAAATATGGGAAACAGGTAAAAACAGAAACACCTGAATGACAATTCACTGATTGTCAGTTATTCATCACAGAGCTGCTACTGAAAGAAAGAAGCAGCTGCTAAGGCAAGCAGGAAAAAATGGCCAAGCAACAGGATATGGCACGAGGCACAGGGATCAAGGTCCCCCAGTGTTGCACAGACATGGTGATATGGTTCAGTGGTGGACCAAGATGTGTCAAGAGACAAAACCATCTTATAAAAGAAGAAGTGAAATTCAGAGGAGGGAGCAGAAAGAAGACCCTTGCATCAGCTGCAGCTTCCCTTGCTGAAGAGTTCTTGAGCCTCCTCACCAGCTTCCTTTGGGACTCAGATCACAAAGTGCTGAGCTGACTTCAGTGTGTTGTACACTTGTAGATATTTTAGGTTATACTATTAATAACTAACTGCTTTGAACATGCAGTAAGAGTAGTTAATAATGATTCAGAATGAACTATTAGCATGAAAGGGCAATGACTATCAGTCTAGTAGTGTTTAAAATAAAAGTTTAAAAGTGGCCACTTTTATTTCGCCTCTCTAAGATCGAACTCTGTGAGGTATATAGGTAGCAAGACACAAGTCTACATGTACATCTAAATGTACTTTGCACTTCCTACTCATTAAAATTAAGCTTTCTTACATTCAAGTGTCTATATATCTGCACAATGCATTCAACATTTTTTTAAATTGCCTTTTCCACCATTTTAAGGCTCCTCTTGCAATTGATTTCCGTGTAACCCATTTGATAGTTTTTGCCTTTCAGAAGGTATCTACATTTTTCCTCCACAGAGTATATAATATTGCTTTATTCTCATTATCACTTAAAACATCAATGAAAACTTTCATTAACATCCAGACATTTATACCCCCCTTGACTGAGGATGAAATGAGAAGTACTGAACAGCTTTACCCGAATCCTGAACTGTTTACATATCTGTCTACACCATGTTCAAACAACACATGGCTCAAGGACTGCACTGAGTATCGGCCCTGAGCTGCCACTTAACAGGACCACCACAAGATGATAGAGAAAGCAAGCTACTTGCACAAACTACTGGCATGGTTCAGTATCATATTAGAAACTGAAGCACCATTTTGGTAAAAATGTGCAAATACTCAAACTCTTGCTTGGTATTTGATTTGCTAATCAATGCTTGTAAAACATGCATATATTTTTATGCCTTAAAGAAATGGAGTATTTCACTTTTTAGTAGTTCATGGCATAATCAGATCTTAAAATTACTTGTCATATAACACTACTGCGCATAACTTATAGCCACAAATATTAAAGAGATTATTTGCAAAACATAACAGTATTGCATATGTTCCATTGGCTCTTAAAGCCATATATTTTATATTATGAAATGCACTTAACAAAAAAAAAAACCAACCCAAAATAACAGACAAGGTACAAGGAGATGTGTTTAACTACTCATTTTCTGTAAATTAAATTTATTAAAAAATAGTTCAAATTAGAATATGTAAAAATATGTCAAATCTGCAGTGTGCTGATTTAGGACTTGCGTTCCAATAGAGCAAGAGTTGTTGATTCATTACAAGCACAGACAGCAGTGCAAAAAAAAACATGAATAAATGCAAAGCTGCAGAACTATTAAAAGGTTTACTTTAAACCACATCACCATGAATTTCCCTTTTCAAATATCCAGTGCTCCTGGTATGCTATCTTAAATACTGGAGTGGCATATTTTTGTCTTAAATGGTGTATTTCGTGTAAACAGATACAAATTAGTTAGCCTAAGATTTTCAAGGTTAAAAGCCAACTTTTTTTCAAATAATTTAAAAAAACAGTAGCCACAAAAAAACAAGCTCTTTCAGTCTTGTGAAAGAATCTCTCTCACACAACTTAAGAGCTTGAAATAGACTTTTAACCTAAGAATTGCATTCATGGACAAATATTTACTTTGTAACTTCCTCTCTTGCTTAGTACTCTACCATATTGCAAAATTAGTGGCTAAACCATTACATACTCTCTCAGTCTAGACATCAATCAGGAAGAAAAAGAGATGACTTTTAAAAACTTTTTCTTCCTTTTAAACAGTAGTACCTCAACCCTCTTTTTCCATATGGAATTCTTTGTCATTACTTTGCTATACTTCAGTATTTATTTTAAAGCTTTACAGTTAATATTTCTCTTGTTTAAAAGCCAAATCAACTCAAAACTTCAACACCTATTACTGTTTATCTCTTAAGCAGTTAAATTTTGTGGTTTCTATTTTGAGCATCATTTATATAATCATCATTATGAGCAATCTATCTTGGTCTTTAAGAATACACTTGCTTTTCTTTTACCAAGGAAAACACATTTGTTTCACTTGTTTTAAGGAATGCTTAGCTTGTTTAGCTGCCTCTAGACTAACTTATAAGAGTATTCAATAGCTAAGGAAAATATACACTGGCTTCTTAACATATAAAGGAAGGCATAAGATACATTTAATACTTTTCTTGAGTGGTGTCTTGATATGCAGCCAAGTGGCTTAGAGAACAAGAAACTAAAAGTTCTCAAAGCTGCAAGTAATAGAGTGATTTTCCAGTCAGCTGACTTCTCAAAATGGACTTCTGGTTTTGTAGTAATACTCCTGATTATAATTCATAGCCGTCATTCTTGAAAACTATCATCTGAGGTAGAGAAATCCCATACATAACATTAAAAAAAGGGAAATTAACTTTGCATTTTAAAAAAGGAATTCTCAAACAAAACAAAAAAACCCTAAGATAAAACCGCTTCCCTATTAGCTCCAAACATTTTTTCATGTAGATTTCTGAACAGGCTACCATTCCACAGAATCTTAGAATAGTATGGGTTTGAAGGGACCTTAGACCTTCCAGTTTTAACGCCCCTGCCATGGGCAGGGACACCTTCCACTAGATCAGGTTGCTCAAAGCTCCATCCAGCCTGATCTTTTAACACCTCTGGGAATGTGGAGTCCACAACCTCTCTGCGCAATGTGTTCCAATCACAAACCTCACTGTGAAGAATTTCTTCCTAATATCTTATCTAAACCTGCCCCCTTTCAGCTTAAGGCCATTCCTCCTTGCCCTGTCACTACATGCCCTTGTCAAAATTCCCTATCCAACTCTTTTCTTGGAGAGCCCTTTAAGTAGAGGAAGGCGCAATGAAAGTCTCTCTGGAACCTTCTCTCCTCCAGGCTGAACATCCCCAACCATCAGCTTGTCTTCACAAAGAAGCCCTCAGATCATCTTCATGGTCCACCTCTGGACTCACTCCAACAGGTCCATGTTCTTATGCTGGAAGCCCCAGAGCTGGACACAGAATTCCAGGTAGTCTCACAAGTGCAGAGTAGAACGGCAGAATCACCTCCCCTGACCTGCCCACCACAGCTCTTTTGAGGCAGCTCAGCTTACACCTTGGGGTTGGGATTACCCTGACCCAGGTTCAGGACCTTGTACTTGGCCTTGCTGAACTTCAAAATGTTGCACAGCCCCACCTCTTAAGCTCGTCCAGGTTCCCTCTGGATAGTGTCCCTTCCCTCCACTGTGTCAACTGCACCACAGAGCCTAATGTTGTTGGCAAAGTTGCTGAGGGTGCACTTGATCCCACTGTTCATGTCACTGACAAAGATGTTAAACAGTGCCAGTCCCAATACCACTCTCCTGAGGAACACCACTCAACACTCACTGGTCTCCACACGGATCTTGAGCCATGGACACTGCATCTCTCTTAGTGTGACCATTGAGCCAATTTTCTATCCACTGACGGGTCTATCTATGAAATCCACGTCTTTCCATTCCAATTTATAGATAAGGTTGTTGTGCAGGACAGCATTTAAATGCTTTAAAAAGACCAAGTAGATGACATCTTTTGTCCTTCCCTCATTCACCACTGCTGTAACGCCGTCATAGTTGGCCACCACATTTTTCAGGCACGATTTGCCTTCAGTGAAGCCATGTTGTTTGTCACCAAACACTTCATTATTTTCCATGTCCTTTAACCTAGTTTCCAGATGGATTAGCTCCATTATTCTGCCAGGCACCGAGGTGAGAGTCAACAGATTGAAGTTCACTGGGTCTTCCTTATTTGCCTTTCCAAATATGAGGGTTATGTTTCCTCTTTTCCAATCAGTGGGAACATCACCAGACTGCCATGAATTCTCTCTCAAGTATGATGGACAGTGGCTTACTCACTTCCTTGGCCAGTTCCCTCAGGACCCATGCAAGTACCTCAACAAGTCCCACAGACTTGTGCATCTTCAAGGTTCCTTAAATGGTTGTGAGCCCAGTCTTCTACAGAGGGTGGTTCTTTGTTCTCTCAATCCCTGCTTTCAGCTTCTGCAATGAGTCTATTTCACACTATAAGCCTGCTATAGGAACTGAGAAATCTGTGTTATCTGCAAGATAGTGAAACCATCTATTGATTTTGGTGCTGATTGACTGAGTATGGAGTAACTCATGAAGAGTGCAATGCTTTCTGAAAGCATAGAAAAAGCAACCCAAACAAAAACAACAATCCTGACAGCCTGAAAATAACAGCCTGTGAATTTGTGACCCAAATCAAAACAAAAACCCAAGCAATGCATAGCATAAATATATGATGAGAAATTTATATAAATATAATATAAACATATTAGTGAGAAATTTGCCATTGACTTAGAAACTCTCTTATAAGAAAAAAAACCTTTCCTTATGACATGTAGAATGCTTATGGCATACATATTAATATTTTTTTCTTATACTGTCTTAATGTTTTTAAGTGTTATAGGTGGCGATGTCCTATTTTTCATTAATATAGTTTAAACTTCACATTTTCAATTTGGTTTCTAACTTTTTTTATTTTGAAGTGAAATTAGTTATCTATGGAAAAAAAAACTAAAAAGTTTCAAAAAAGAGAAAATAGATACGTTACTTGTAAAGCTGTGATGAGTTAATGTCTTTTAGAGAAAGGAAAATCTGCAGCTTTATAGTGCTATTACAATATGAAAAACTCAATACACTATTACCTGTGAGGTCTTTGTAAACTAGAGTCAATCAAGTAAAACAGCAGCCTGGATAAATGCAATATAAATCTTTACAATATCATAAAATAAGAAATTAGTAAATTGTACTGAATTACCAAAATATTTCTTGTCTGGAATACTAACAGAAGAGCACGAAAGTCATTATGTTTAAAAGAAAAGACAGCTTTAATTATATAAATCTTCAGGAACTGTCATATCTGTAAGCTCATTAGCTGCAAGGAAAGTTCCTCCTGCTGATCTAAGAGCACTCAGAAAACAGGATTTGTTATACTTCAAAGTAAAAAGGTATCTTTAATTCATGTACTGTAACAGTGAATTAAATCTACTTCTAGTATTATAAAAGTAAAAACTAAAACTTTAGCACACAATGGGAAAAAAAGCCCACAAATTAAATACCTTAAATACCCTGAAGTAAACTTCAATTGCACAGGTCACATGTCCCTTACTGTTTGCCTCTCCAAGTAAGATGTAAAAAAATATTGTTCTTCTGAAACAATTAATTTACATACTGTGAATATTTAATCATTTATAAAATACTAGAAAATATGTTAGCTTCACCATTAATTTGGTGCAGTCACTTGTCACTGCTCTTGAAGTCTTACAAGTTATTTTAACAGCTTACTGTATGATCACTAGACAATATTTAATGAAATTAAAGAAGCAAGAGTGTGTCTTTTGAAAAGGATAAAAAGAAAATGAGCTGCTGAACGTTGTAATGTTCTAATGTTCACCATTTTGCACAAGAAATAACTTGAAAGAGAAGTTTTAAGAATGAGCAAGTACAAAACAAACAAAGATACAAGGCATGCTACAAATGGGCTGGGTGATACAAGGACAGTCACATCAAGGAAGAATTCTAAAAAAAAAAGCATCCTTTAAGTAGTTTGTTTTGAGAAACCTGTCAAAGACTGAACAATTACTTGAAGGTGATGAAGCCTAAACCAGCAAGTGCATGGTATAGCTCCATTTTTATGTATAAGTATGTATGTTCAAGTTTTCTGTTAATATTGTTCAAATGGGATTTACACATCATTCTACCACAATAATTTTGATTTATAATTTAAAGGACACCTGCAAATAATACTTTCATGTCAGATATAAAATGTGAAATTATTGTATCTGAAGAATGGATATGCAAACAGCTAACAAAACCAGTTCAATAAAAAATAGCTTGCAACAAAGGTATAGGAGAATAAAATATTCTTATACAACTTCATTGATTTATTCTTGGGAATTACTTTTAAAAATTACTTCAGAAAACAAAGTTCAGTAAAATCATCTGTAGAAGACCCTAATCTTTGCCAGGACAAAAGCTAGAGTAAAGGATTTAAAAACAAGTACTGGACCAAAATACAATGTCTGTGGTTCAGGGAAAAATTGAACATTATATTAACATGATAAAAAAGCAGAAAAGAGTGATGTTGTCTCCTCACTCAACAACTTTGAGGAACAAAGCAGCCTATATGTAAATAGAACCTTTCTACTGGACAACAGGAGAAACCTAGGCTGACTTCCTCCCTTCTGTGCTATCAGCAGCCTGTAACCCTAAAATGTAAGATTTGGATCCAGTAGGTTTCCAGATTCACAAGACGTGTAAATTGCCTCCCTGAAACACAAACCAGGATGGATTATTTCTGCTAAACCCTAACTTACACTATCTTGGGATGGAGGAAATGCTCTAAGCCCTTAGTACCAAAGTTCTGTTCTAACACAACAATATTTTTTTCTGGAATACACATATTTGACTATATAAATAAAGATTTTTGATGACTTCCCCTCTATCACTGCTCCTAGTAGCCATAATGATTGCTTGTAGTATCTGCTATGATTCCCCAGCTCTCTTGGTCAACTGCTAGACTTCATCAGCCTATCACTAAGTTAAATGAGACCATTATGGTGGATGTGACTGAACAGACTCACAGACTTTCTTTTTAACTGACCTTTTGGTAATCTCACGAAAAAACAGCCAATTCATTAAAAATTTACTGTACAAAAGTATATTAAATCAACTTGCTTCATAAAAATGTACTTTTGCAGGAGTATTACAAGGTTCAAAACCCTCCATGAGTTACAGTTTTTGTGATCTGCTAGGTTTTCCAAAATTCCAGTGCAGCAGGAATCTTTCAAAAATAGAATGGAGTTTTGCAGGTAGGAAAACAAGTGTAAACAAACAACTTGATACACTAATCCATTAAGGTATTCTAAGCCTTTGTCTTTTTCATATAGTAAAACTGAAATGCAAAATGCATCTCATAATACACTGTAGTAAATTCAATATATAAACTTGAAAACATGATCATTTATTTCCATCCTACTTCATGCTGAGTGAGATCAAAGACTCAACTAGTCGTTAGCAGATGCCTAAAACAGAGCAGAAAGCCTGGCTAACTGATAATTTTACTGGCTACTCTTCGAATGCTTAGCAATTTAGATCTCAGAATTTTTCCAGAAAACAGTCAGCAGTGTCAGACAAGTTGACTGTCTACACTGAAATTAGTGCTTTCTAATAAGGATATAAAAAACTCAACCACAATACAGACAATATATTAGTAATGAAAAAAAATCAGTGACCAGTTACCAGTGAAAATAATGCCAAACACACTAAATTTATATACAGCAGAAACTGTTACTATTACCAATACAAACAGCTAGGTGAAGAGCTTGAAGCATTTGACAGCTATTTAAAAATAATTGAAATTTTACAGGTTATAATGCACCAAGTAAAACTGGAAACTTTAAGAACCAGAAAGTGAACTCTGTGTAAGGGACCACTATCTCAAGTTCTCTATCAGAGAACAGCTTTGCAAAGCTGTAATTTGCGGCAGGGAGACTGACTGAGGCATGAGAGTGACACTCTACAGAGCAATATAGATAAAAATGTGATATTTTCCAAACTGACATAAATGAAAAAAATTTTAACTGAGATAGACCATCCAATCATTTTTTTCCTGCAAGAGTAGGACAGCACTGAGGTAGCATCAATTTCTACCTTCATGTTTAGTCTGTTGAAATTACTTAAAACTGATAAAATACAGAAAAGTCACTTTTAATTAAAAAATTATTTGCAAAAAACTCTGCTGATGCTCATACAGAGATTTCTCATATTCTCTGTTGCATGATGAAACAGTATAAATTTTTCCAGACTTCAAATGCTACTGTTGCATGAAAAACATACATGTAGGGAAGACAAAACCATTCTGTGTTTTGAAAAAAATAAAATAAAATTAAGTGATGCCATGACAGCCTTCCTGCATATCTGAATTAGAAGACAGTAATACATTTACTGTATAAAAACTGAAAATTAGAATTAAGATCTGTTAACAGAAAAGAACTTTCAAAAGAAATCCAGCATGTAAAATGGTTCTAGAAGATATGTTAGAAGAAATGTAATGGGAAATCCTGTAGTAAATGTTAGAGGACCAAAGAATAAGTACCTTCAAGACCATTCACAGCAGCTGAAATTACTGATTTGTGATATTGACTATTAATATCTAATTTTTAAATATTGTTAGTAAAAAGATAAGTGTCATCTCACACACAAGACACTGTAATGTGTCAAAATCAAAACCTGAGTTAGTCATACAAACCTTTACTAGCTTTATCTAAATGCTGAAAATCCTCAACAAAATTCAGGACATCCTGATAGCTTTCTTCACACACTTCTACGAGAAAATGGAGCAATGTTGTTTTCTGGTCTGCCGACTTTGTGTCCTTCAGCTGGGCAGGAAAAAAAAAAAGAAATGTAAAAACACTGAGAAAAACTTTATTTCTGACCATTTTAATAAATAAAAAATATTAGTAATTATTCATCCAAGAAAGGAAAGCACAAACTATTAAAGTAGTACAGTTTTTTTAAAGACAACAATGGGATGTTTTATTTCTCTCCTTGCTAAAAATCCCTAGAAAGATCACACTAAATATTTTTCCTTCTATGCAATATTTGCGCTCAGTATTCAAAAACAGTACACATATTTCTTTCAAAAACGTAATTATTTTAACAATACAGAAATATTTGCAAATCTGTGAATAAGCACATGAAAGTACAAAAAAAAAATCAAAGTTAATCAGCAAAATCTAACTATACATAATGCACGTATCTACTGCATTACATGATTTCCTTCCTTAAGTATGAAATCAACTCTAGCCTAAAAATATTTACATAGTGGAAGCTACACAACCTCAAAGTGCACAAGTTCTTCTAGTTATCACTTCTCAACACAGTAAATTAGAGTTCATAGGTCTCATTGTTTAAAAAAATTGACTTCAATAATTCTTAAGCATAAACCTTTCTTTCTGGACTCTTTATAGATACAAAATTATTTTCAAGCCTGGCCACTTCAAAACTTGCAACTACTCATGCAAAAACGCTAACAACTGACAACTGACAAACACTTCTGCTGTAGTCTTCCAACTGAACCATTCTTTTAAATCAAAGAGATTCTTATAAATAGAAAATGACATCATGTATGAAACTATCACATTCTTCACTACTTAAGAACTATTTCTACATTAAAAAATTTAGTAGGAAAAGTATACAAGCATGTAGGCACAAAGTAAGCAGGAGCACAAAAAGGGGTGCCACAATTGCAAAGAATTCTGTATATCCAAATATCAAGGCAAAAAGTCCTTAACACAATATTGATATGTCATAATTAACTGTAAAACGTCTGGTTTGTTTTAATGGATCAAAATGTTACTATGATGAAATATACTCTTCCAGAATGTGCATGCTTTCCTTCAGACAAGTGGATTAATAACAGTACGAAACATAGTTTTCCAAATAAACAGAAAACGGAACACACACACATATATATCAAAACCCAAAAATGTATTCCAGGATCCTTACTGTATACAATGTTATAAAATATGTTACTTCCACTGTATTGGGAACCTCAGTGAAAGATGTCTCCATAACACCACAAAAAATTTCTACGATGCAACACTGTGACACTTGATACACTGTGATACATAACAGAAATTAGCTATAAATATGAACGTCTGTTATAAACCTGCATATCATTTTAATACTTCAGTATTTAATGAATGATTGAGTATTAACATATTAATATCATATCTCTCTTCTGAGAATACTCATTGCTGCTCTCTGATGTAGAAGAATTATTACAGTCATTCATTTTGTACTTTCATTATCTATATATACCAATCCTCTCTCCTTTATCTAGTACTCCACAGCTATCTTCAAAATCTTCATATTCTAGATCTTATTAAATTGTGTTTCTAAGATAAATTCTGATCCTGCTCTCTAAAGTGCTTTTATCAATTACCTTCACATTGTTTTCATAAATGTGTTTTTTGCATGAAAAATACAGAGAATATAACCACACCTAGGACAGATTCTTGTAAAATCATACTTAAGTAAATGCACCTAAGTGGAGAAAGAATCTTTAGTATCTTCCTTCTGAATATGTTTCTCAACAAGTTGTATTTTTAACTCAATCACTTCATCAACAATGTACTAACTCTAGGTGGATGACTCATGTTTACTTTAGACTAGGGCAAGTATAGAACTTATTCTGAATGAATATTTATGTCACAGGTATCACATTCAACACTCAAAAACCACAGTGAAAGAATTCTTCTGAAATATAATACAGTACCAGTGATTAGTTTCATGAATGTAGAAGTTAACAAATTGTATTTTCTCTAGTGCAAAAAGATAAAGAAAGAAAAAGACAAAGACTACACACAAAGTTTCAAATAATTACTTGCTTGTAAGAGCTATATGTGCACTCTGAAGATTTTGCAGTAAACTCCCAGAGAGCACAGGAAAAAAACAACAGTAAATATGGGGGAAAAAATTAGCATTAGAATGGATTATAAATTAACATTCAAAAAAGTATAGACACCTTCTTGTATATACCTTATACAAAAGTTGAAGGAATGAAAATATAAGAAAAATTAGAAGAAGCAAGAAACTGATGAAACTCAGCAACATAAGAAGAGAATCAGATAAGGAGCAAATTCATGTCCAAGAGAAAACATAACTATTAAAACATACTAAAACGTGATAGATGTCTTAGAAGTGCTCAGACCCGTTAAAATTACAAAACTACTATGATCACAGTGATAAGGTCCTTACATAACCTTATTTAGTTTGGGTTTTTTATTATCCCTCAAAACAGAATCACTTAAAAGTGAGTAAATGCAAGACAATCCCAAAATGACTATGCGTGGATTAGCTGTACAGTTCAAACTATCAACCAGTGCTAATAATGAAAAAAAAATAGCAAGCAAATAATTAACTTCAGGAAAAACATCAAAACCAGAGCATTTAAGTAGCATAATAAAAAATAAAAGTGTAATACTCAACATGGACATTTCAAAACTCACTTTACATAGCGAGCTGAGATTATATCCAAAGGTCTGTGCATTCCGAGAACCTGCATTCATGTAGTTTCCCATTAACAATACTAGTTCCAGCAGCTTGCTAAAGCTTTTACTCTTCTTTATCTCTTCACAGGCAGCACTGACAGCCATGATGTCAGGTTTGATGTTGTTCACCTGCTCCTCAAACTGAAGCTTAAAAAGAATAGCACTGAGCCGTGGCCGTAGTCTCTTCACGTTGCTCATCTGATTGAAAAGAAAAATAGAAGATTTCCTTTAAAATTCATGGTACACTTTGGCACTGTACAAATGCATACGCTCTGAAATGATTTATTGGTGTGACAGGCTTGAAGAAGCAATATATCTGCTATAACTGATAGCAAATGAATGAATGAATGAGAGACACTTGGGTAAGCAACTGAAATCCCATCTTGTGGTTAATAGGAACTGCCCCCATCCTTTTCAAATAACTAGTATGTGTAAGCAATAAAAGATAAAGTGTCATCATATATCACATCTGTCAACTCACATACCAAATCCTATAAAACTAATCCAAGTTTATGACCCAGTAGTTGCAAAGGAATAAAAGTAGTTCACAAATTTTGTCTAACTCTAGTACCAAAACAAGACAAATCTCATTTTCTGGTGCAAGTCTTTGAAAGCTGACATCAATAAGAGCTTATTATAAAATTGCAGGAAAATAAGTTTTGAAAAATCTCAGCTATGAAACACTTAATATAGCATACACTAATATATACCAATATTCATACCTCCTTTCGCTTCTGTATACTAACCTAATACAGTTAATTAGGTGCAGCTGAATGCTCCCAGGGAAACAGCTTCTGTAGATCATATACAAAAGACTTGGCTTTTTCAATGGTTTACTGATCATGTATTTTCAACAGAAATTTTGATCTTCTTATATTCTAGGTCACTGAATTCTTACTCCAGACATACTTTGCAGATTGTTTATTACATCTACACTAGAAACTCTAAAAAATTATTCCATGAGCCACTTATCTCACTTTCCCTATCCCTGTTTTCTCATCAATTTCATGAATTCCATAAGATCTCCTTCCTCATCCTTGTCTTCTTCCTTCTCAAGGCAAGATTCAAGACAGTAATCCCTTGACAATTCCCAAATTCTTAAAATAAGTTTTGTTTTTTGGTTTTTTTTCTTAATAAGGAACACATTATTGTTTCCAGCTATCAGTACTTCTCAATGCAAGAAAGAAGCAATTATACTAGCACTTCTTCAAAGCAGTAGGCCTCAGATAGTCGCCTTAAACTTTTGCCTTTAAACTGGACATATCTCTCACCAAACCACAGTGATACCTAAGGTTTTACACAGTACTTCTCAACACAGACCCAGTTTATCAATGTGAAAATTCCTCTGACAGCGCAACGTTCATAAGTCATATGGTACTGATTATCCCAAGAGACTCAGGGTAAAGGATAATGGTGACACTCCATCCATTTTCAGTGTAAAGTGAAATTGAAGGCTGTCTAATCCAAAGGCTTTGATATAGAAGCACAAGAGGATGGAATTTTTATTGGTTTTACTGTGACAAAAGAAAAAAATAAAATGAGGTAGAGTTAACATTTTATGTTACTAGGCCATTTCAGAAATGCCTGCATAGCTGCGCAGCCACCCAACGATGTCTCATTGAAGTCAACATATCATTTGCATTTTATACAAGGTAAGAAATCTTGATATAAAATAAGAAATCCTTCCCACTAACCACACTTTGGTTTTCATCATAAAGCAGAGCACATAATCAGGATGTCTTTCAGATTAAACTAGGCTGAAAATTAGTTGTTGAACTTTAGTCCACAGACTGCCTCCAGCCTGGTGCTCAAGTAAAACGCTCAAAATGTACAGTTTGAACATTATTAGCTCAGTACCAACTGTAGGCAGATATTCTGTTCTTATCCTACATGAAATAGCATCTAACAAGTGTGGTAAAATTCTTACTTAAGAATGGATAAATGAGGATAATGGAACTTGAATTTGAACTCATAGCAAAATAGAAAGAGAAATATGTAAATTCCATATGAAATTAACACAGTACTCACAACTTTATACCTAATTTAAGAATAACTAAAAGAAAGTTAATGTAGTGGACAGAGGGAAGTGCTACAAATTCACTCTCCTAGGTCTATCAGGAAGAATCACTATTAACTTCTTTTCCGCAACTATCTCATTAAATTTGTATATGTACTACTACTTCCAGCATCTTGAGAGCAATATTTTTAATTTTAAGTTTTGTTTTGAAGTTAGTCAGAAAAAAAGTTGAGGCTAGACTAGAAAAATAAAAAAATCACAAACACTCCATTAAAAATTATCCAGAATTTTAATATTTAATACCCTACTCAGGTTGCAATAGAGATGATCATTAATATTAAACCATAGGAACTTTAAAAATGCAGTGTAAGTTGCATTGATTTTAAATAGTATTAAACTCAAGATACTATAGAATCACCAGAAGATGTATCATTTATTGACTGTTGGCTTTTCAGACAGGCAGATCCTTGAAACTAAAATAATCATGCACTTTAGACCACAAAGATGAGTTGCACAAACATGAGCATGCATATCTGCATAAAAGGGGCAGTTTTCATCAGAACCACTAGAACTACAAGAAATTACAACGTCTGTTATGTAAGTATGTAATTCTTAAGGATGAATGCAGAAATACGTAATCTAAAAAATTAGAAACAGAAACACATACCAGAAACACAACAGAAATTCCAGTGGGATTGTTATTATTACTATTATTATTATCGTTGTTGTTAAAAATGCTCTGAAATCCATGTACAATGCATGTTGTTGGTATTATTTCTTTACTTGTTTGCTAAGTCAATAATTGAGAAGGGAAGAGATGGAGTTCCCTTAGTAATATATGGCTTTCTTTGTGACATGTAGTCCACAGTTATATTCAGACTGTAAAATCCATACACCCTACCACAAGAGATGCTAAGAATTTAAGTGTTGCAATGCTGATCAGCTTATGTTAACATCCTGTATTTTTTTTATAATCAGCATATAAGGACATGTTTACGTCAGTCTTGATAGTGAATTCTGAAAAGTAATAATCCAAGTAACTAAAACGGGAGGTTGAAGAAGAAACCTATACATGTCAGAGAATTCAGCATGCAGGTAATGAATTACGCTACTTTTTAAGTAATAGTCCAGAAGAAGAGTCTCACTACAAACATGTCCAAATGAGAACTGACTTATGAATTGAGCTACCCAGTAATAGCTCTCACAGATCTCACATCCAACAGCAAAGACAGGTTTTCCTCTCAAATACAGCATAAATCACAAAGCAACTACAAGAATGTGCAGTCTGATATATGTGTACCTTCACTATCTTTTTTGTTGATGTCAAATAACGAAAAGCATCTCAGAAGTTCCACTGACACTACATTTTGATCACTGAAGGGGATTCATTCCTGTCACAAGCTCATAGAGGAAAACACTGCAAGCATTTCAGTTTCATACCTTCTTTAAAAGGAGCAACAGTGCTGAGGCTGTCAGACCACCTGGAAATGTTCCCATCCAAAAACTAAAATAACAGTTACAGCCAAGCTGACAAAAGAGAGCAAACTGAAATACCATTCCCTATGGATAATGTATGGCTTTCACCACTGAGCATCAGTGAACTCCAAAGAGTGCACAGGTAAAAAGGGGAAATTCCTGACACTTATCTTTAGACCCAGGCACTTGAAAAGCAGAAAAAGAAATCAAATAAGGAAGGACTGATACCTTAACAGGCATTTTATCATGTTTAAAGAAGACAAAAGAACATCCTGCTCAATTTGAAAAGGACAGCCAACATGCCTAAATCTTAGTGAAAAACAGCAGCATTCTGGAAAGATCAAACATTATTTCACAGTATGGGAGGTCAATTCACAATAAAAAAAACAGTGTTTTTCTTGAAATGTTTTTATGGATATGTGAAAATAGTACATGCATCTTCACCTTTGATATTCTCTTTTTCCTCAAGGAAATGATAATAAAGCTAAGAACTGCCAACACAAAATTAAAATTACTTAAGAGAAATCAAGTCTTTATACACACACACACATATTTATATGTACACATGCAAATAATTGAACTAATGACTTTTCAGCCTTATTAGCAGTGATAGAGAGCATGTCCTGTTACTTTAGTTCTCCAGCCTAAATTATAAACAGCTTGAATTTCCACTACTGACTAAATTTCTTGCAAATCCAAGATTTGCAATATCCTAAAGGATATTCAGGTCAGAATAGAAGGCAGCGTATTGTAAGTGACACAGGGACAACACCTATCAATTACCTCCTAGCTGCACACAGGCAGCCTTCTCTTGTCTTGTGGATGACAGTGATTCACAGTGCAGAAAATCCCTTGTACTGTTTTGAATTGCATTATGTTCAACAAAGATGGACCAGCAAGGTCAGTGAGCAGATCTCAGAACTGCCAATGGGGGCTACTACACAGCTGTCAAAATAAGCTGAGCTTACAGTCTTCATGCTGAAATTCACAGAAAGGTAAATTCTATGAAAAGAAAGTAGTCTTTTGTTTTTTGCCTTATCTAAAAAATACAATTAGATGTACTGACAACTTGATCAGTATAGAATGTACACAGTTTTTGTTTTTCCAAGTTGAAACCAAACAATGATATTTTCCTAAAAAGAAATCTTCCAAGAAGGGGAGGGTCCGAATTTCCCAAATTCTTCTATTTTTAGCAGGCCTAACAGATAAGGCTATTTTCATTAAAAGACACATATGGAGCAGGTGCTACTAGACTGAAAAGCTTTCCTCGTGGGAAACCAAGTCAAGAGTTTAATATAGGTAAAAATCCTCTGTAAAACCTCTAATTCATATAGGTAGCAAAAGTTAATAAATAAACACCAGAAGTCAAGGGCAGATGCCATTGAGGAATTTAAAATCAAATAATATAATATCAAACCAAATGGAGAAAAGTTCCTAAAAGTAAATCAGATGTAACTGTATTCCAGACGGAAAAATCTGATAAGCCTAATTTTAAAATAAATGCCTCATTCTCTTTCTGGCTGCTACCATGAATCCATCTTCTAATGAAAAGTAAGTCTACTATAAGGAATATCCCAAAATAGAGGTCATGAAGGTATAGACACATGATCAAGGTCAGGATGAGAATGTCTCAAAATCATGACATGAAGTTTAGTACTTCCCATCAGGTTGAACCACATTAACAGTTCCCACATAAAAGTGAAATTTGATATTACATAGCTAGCAGCTGATTCTGACGTCTTTGACATGACAGACATGACCCATTTCAAGAGAGCTCAGGCCTCCAGCAATTCATATTCTGGTATCATCTTCTCTATTGACCCAACAAGGAGTGTCTCAGTTAATTTCCAAAGAAGGAAGATACGTGTCTATAATGATGACAGTACTGGTATGGAAAAATATTCTACTGTAGACCTTCTGTAGTCCTGTCAATACTTAAGTCAGTAATGACTGGGGAATTTTTATCCATATGGTTATTTGGTCTATTTGGAACCAGAGTTAATCTGTGGCAAAAACAGTCTGACATGAAATGTCACATAAGTGAATGCTGTAGAAGACAGTTTGCATGTCTTGGAGAAAGTTCCTCAGTTCTACAAAATTATCACAAATCCTAAAGCACTTGGAGCTCCATTGAGCTCTAAAGTCTGAAGCTGAATCAGGTGAAATATCTGCACAGTAATTTCAAGCACTAGGGATTTAAGAGGTACTGATCAGCCTCAAGATCCTTTCAGCACAGCTGTCCTACACTAGCCAGTCATTTGGATATCTCACTCAATTTAGGTGACTGAATTCCAAGAAACCCTTGAAGTTGCTGAGTTAAAATGGCAAGATCATGGTCCTTACTCAAAACAGAAGTATTTTTCTTATGATGTGTAAAGCATGACATGAACATTAGAGGGGTGCTTACATTACTAGTGAAGAAAAACATCAAATTAGATTCAGGACAGGCTCTTGAAACATTTACAAGAATGTGCAAAGTGAATGGCTGGATGCAAAGGATGGGGACTCTCCAGAGAAATAACATTCCTGATCTGAAGCTGTAGAGATATCTGCCAAGAAGAAAACTGAGATAGCCTAGTGCTAGAACAAGCAACAACCACCCCCTTCTAGCCATTTGAATTAACATCAGACAAGACAAAATTTTTCAAACTGTTCTTTAGACAAACTACCCAAAATGGTTTTATTACTGGAACTAAACAGAGATAAGAGTAAGACCTGCTGGTACTGAAGCATTTGCAGAAACACTCATCTATAATACAGCACCACAACCTTTCACTGATGGAAAGGAAGTAACATAAACCAATACAAAGGCAACTGCAAATAGTCCGATCAGTGCAGATCATGATGGCCACTTTCAGAAGGTATTTCTAGAGCTTTGTTCTCCACCCTTACCCAGGTTCAAGGTTTGAAATATGTCAATATGACAGGAGTTAAGAATGTTCTCCTTTTCGACAACACAGGTAACTTGACTGCAATTTGTCATAAAGATTTTTTAACTCTCACAGATGGCATATAATAGAAAGTTAATCTTTGGCAATGCTCCTGGAAAGGCTGGAAATACTGATACAGAACACTGACAAGGCAGAGCAGCAGATACACATGACATCTAGAAGACACAGAAGATAATGTTCACAGATATAAATTAACACAATCAAAATATCTCACAGCCCAGATGCACCTCAACACTTCAGAATTTTAAACAGTCTGAAATGCCACTAGGTATGGCTGTGTCCAAGCACCAAGTATTAAGAAAGGCAGAATACATCTCTACAGAAGCAGTAACAGTATGATATTTTCCAGACAACAGTGAAAAAACATTAATACATTTTGAGTTATCCTCAATGAGAACATACAGGTGAAACTATCAGCTGAATATAGAATTGATCAATTTAAGTGTCTGCTGAATTATTTAAGACAAACTAGCCTTCATCAGGCCTCACTCTAATCTTCAATTTACTCTAGTGAAATCTTTTCCTTTGGTACGAACTCATTAAAAACACATCCATCAATGAACAAGCTGTGAAGCCACATGAGGATTGCTCGCCAAATTCTATTTGGGTTAGCTGTCAGTAAATTTCACAAGGTCTGAGCATTAATTATTTCTGAAACAATATTTTGTAATTCCCTCAATTTTATCTTTGAGCAAATATAAGTGATCAAGGAAAAATCTGTTTCTTTTTTGTTTATTACCAGACAATATGGGAACATCTTTCCAAATGTCTCAGGTTATAAGAAAAGAAATACAGCAGGCGCTACCACATGTGGCTCAAGACAGTATTCTCATACTGAAACGCCAGTTGGAATGCCAGTACACTTGCCTGCACCTGAGGTCAAATGTCTGCTAATAGCATCCTGTCAAGTATTAGAAACATCTTTACATCAGAAGTGTTTATAAAAAACATCAAAATTTCAATTTCTTAAATGGAATTGCATTTATGGATTTCAAACAATATAACAAATTTAACAGGCAGTGACAAGTGTACATCAAATCATAGAATGGAATTCTATGAAAATTCAGAACATTTAAGTTCTGAATAGCTAAGAGATGCTTGTATACAACTTCCTTATGAATAATATATTGACCAGTGGTATGGTAATAGTTCAATGAAAATCCTTTAAACAGATTACTGTACTCAATAAATCACTAAATTAATCAATAAATCTAACTAGCATTTGTTATAACAACTTCACTGAAAACAAATGAGGTTAACATTACTAAATGATCTACTCCTTAAATATTTCTTTGATAGGATGACAGACACTATATCAAAAATTAAGAAAAAATATTCTCTAAAACAATACTTTTTTTCTTACTAGGAAAGAACTACCCACAAAACAAATCAAGACTGCTAAAACTCCTAAAGCAACATAATATTTATACTGCCCATTGAAGAAAGCACCAGGTAAAAAAATGTAAAAATCATCAAAACACAACCTTCTGTCAACAGTTACCAAGGTAAACATCTACATCAAACTCCATCTCCAGTGGGTTTCACATTGCTGGTGTGCTGTCACAGGACTACTCATTTCTAAACACAAAGATAATCTTCCTCACTAACAAGTTTTATGGAAGATTCAGCATGGTGCTAGTAATGACAATGTTGTGGGTTCAATCCCTATATGGGCTATTCCCTTAAGAGCTGGACTTGATGATCATTGAGGGTCCCTTACAACTGAAAATATTCTGTGATTCTGTGGTAATCAGTGAAACCTCCAAGAAAGTAATATGAAGGTTAAGGAAGTTTTAAAAAACTTTTAGAGGAAATTTATTGCAGTAAGTAAAACCAAGTACAAAACAAGAACTATGGTAAAACAAAATGCAATTGAGTATTTATTCTTTGCCATGCACAAGCATACTTCATCAAAAATTTGAGCAAGAAAATATGACATTCAATATAACATCAATTTAAAAACAGTATGGTAAGCTTTTATAAGATGAAGAGAATTAATGTAATTTTCATAGAATAGTTAATGAATCTGTGCAAGCCCCTCTCTGCCCCCTTCCCCATGTCGCCCCCCAAAAACCCACAACCCTAAAACAAAAAACAAACTCCACAGTAATAGGTGATAATATCTGTGCTCTGAGACATCAGCCTGGAGTAAGTGAAAGAAAGAACCTAAAGGAAAATGAAGTACTTTATCTAAAGAAAACCCAAAGTCTGGAAGAGAAGATAAGGGCAATAAAGAATTTATTTTATACTTACTGCTGAATGAACAGAAAATATAAAAATGATAAATAACTTTAAAAAAGAGAAGGCAGAAACCACAAAAGCAATTCATAGAGTCAATACAAAGAAAACAAATTCTTACAGCCATAAGATAAAAACCTAAACAAAACTCCAAAATCACAAGCCACATTCATAAAGGGAACCTGAACAGTTTAGAGTCATGTCCTCAATGTCTTTAAGCCAACAATAAAGGTTAATTAATTTTGCTTGAAAAATACAATACTGTAACAGTCACAGCAAGCCAATATTTCACTAAATGTCTTGCTGTTTCTTTCAGAGTATTAAACCTTAACTTTCAATTCAAAGCCAGAAAAATAATGGGTTTCCATGTTAAAAAAAATATTATCACACAAGTAGTAATTAGCCATTTATTCACTATTTAGGTTCTTCCTTAGGAGTCAAATAGTTCAATTATTGCTTTAATCACAACTTTAGAGCAAATTAACATGGAGTCTCCTAATTCTCTGAAAAAACATAGCTATAAAACACTACTCATCTAGAAGACTAAGTCTTGTATTTCATATTTAAGTTTTATTCTCCTCATTTAAAACAGACTGCAGAAAATGAGGCATAAATCAACATTTTTAAGGAAAAATAAACAAAACCAACAAAATCAGCAATAATGTGAAGATTCACATTAGCAGCAATAGTGGCTTCTAGAGAAATGAGTAGAATTTCTCAGCCTGCTCCCTGACCAACAATAAAAATACAAGGGAGCCAGATGGAGCTTGAAGAACTCTGATGAAAAGCAAATGGATAGGATTCCATATTCAAAGAGCAAAATTTTCAGATTTTCCCCCTTGAACAGAAATGAAAACTGTTTCATGCAATAATCATTGTAGCTTGTTCTCTGAAGTCTGCTCTACAACATGCATAGAAGGTGTGACAGGAGAGAAACTACGCTTAATGATGGGGTTTGGTCTTTTGCAGACTTTGTTTTTTAATGTTTTGCATGAAGAATAAGGAGAAGCATGGACTTGCACTTTCCAGTGGGAAACTGGTTGTTCCTTCAGAAAAGAAGCTCCACAAACTTTTGAGATATAAGAACTCTTATTATTTTGTCCATTTATTTTATTTTTCTGAGTTAGCACATTGCCTCAACTTTTCAAGACAAATTTGTCAGAAAAGTTGGGCTACACACAACAAAACTCTACCTACTGGTCTAGCTCTTCTCATCAACCGACAGTTCCATCCAACTGAGTAAGTATTATTCCCTCATGGGAAATTCCCTCACATAAGCTAATCTTAGCAATAACTACCTTAGGTTGAATATCCAGGAATGGACAAGAAAAATCAAAGAATTGTATAGATATATGCACCAAGAAACTATATAGCATTACTCTGAGTTTGTCTGGATGATGTAATTACCAATTATGAATTACGAGCAATACAGAAATTATATGCAAACTGTATTTCCACAAAAAGCATCAACAGCCACCACTGAATCAGCATTTTCCCTTTTTCACTTCGAGAATTCCTTTGTGAGTTCAATCTGGAAGATACTACAAACATATCTTCTCAGTGGGAAGGGAAAAAGTGATTATGTGTAACACTTGACAGAACATGGCATAAAACACAGGAGGCAGGAGGCAGAATAGGTTAACACGATCACTATGACATTATTTTCTTGTCATTTACAGAATTAGAATAGAAAGAAAAATATTAGTGTAGAAAACTTCAGTGAAAAAGTTAAGATTTATTAATGCAAACAAAAGTATGTTCAAATTATTTTAGCTACGGAAATTCAAATATAGATCTGTATCTCCCAGTGAAACTCTGCCACAGAAAACACCAAAGTTTTTATGTTTTTGATTTGGTTTCTTTTGCAAAAGTAAATTACTTTTTTAAACAAAGAAAATCCAAAATCATTCCAGAAGCAATATTTCAATGATCACATGCATTTATATGTTCAGTAAGAGTCCAATTGAAAGTCATCACTTGTATTCTTCTCCCGGCCTGGAAACCCTTTACTTTTAGGAAGAAGCAACTGTCTATTTTTTTTCTATAATATTATATTAAAACTGTATTTCAAGAAACGATCAAAACAAAAGGTAATAATAAAACGGAACTCACCACAACTCCAAACTGCTCTGGCTCAGACAAATTGTTATACTCATTCTTGAACTTGGACAATGCATTCAATTGTTCTTGTTCAGGGAGGTGTTTTATTAAATTCTATAAAGAAAAACAAAATAGGCTTAAAAATCTCAGATTCTGTGGTGCTTGCATTATTGTAAACAAAGGGGTTTACATATTCATCATTACCATACACTCCAAAGACAACTCTTCCCTGAAGACAGCAGAATGTACATAGAAACACACAAATTAAAGTAACTGAGTGTAAAAGGTAAGTGATACAATACTGCCAGCACCTGACACCGATTCTACAGACACTCCTTGTAGTCTTTTGTTTTAACTTTTTAAAAAGAAAATATGCTTGATAGGCACTACACAAACAGAGCACTTCGAAGTAAACAGAACAAGAATTTCAAGTGTAGCACAACCATCCAAAGGATGGCAAGAATTACGAATGCTAGATGAAAAGTATTTTGAAAAGGAGTAATTTATTTTATTAGCACTTCAAAACAGGAGTTTAAACCCATTACACTTACTTACTTACACTACTACTTAGCCTGAAAACTTGCTAGAAGTATTAAATCAGACATGAGATTCAGCTTCAGCTGAATTCAGAAGTCCATACGGGATGGTTGGACACATACTTTTCTGATTTTTAGCAGAACAGCAGTCATATGAATCCTTTCCACTATGACATTTGGAAAATAGTTTTGTAAAAAAGACTACATTTATTAATTATGGATGAAGATGTCCAGCACTAAATCAGTAACACTGAGCAAAAATGAAAGGGTACAAAGTGTAAATATATACATTTTAAATTAGAAATTCATAACACACCCATTTCTTTTTTTGATATCCATCACTCACATAAACAGCTCTAAATATAATATGATTCCTTAATCTTAACTAAAATTAAAGTGTTATTGTTTAATGCAGAAATAGTTTTCCTATGTAGAAAAACTGCCCAAAAAACTTTCAAAAAACGAAAACAGTCAAGTGTTGGATGAATAT
Organism: Lanius collurio; assembly: GCA_020086605.1. Lineage (NCBI taxonomy): Eukaryota > Metazoa > Chordata > Aves > Passeriformes > Laniidae > Lanius > Lanius collurio. The sequence continues at coordinate 2,208,567 of JACBWW010000061.1, read as the reverse complement.
TTTCAATATTGAGCATCAGAAAATAAAAACCAACCAAAACTGAGGGAGCAGCTGATATCAAAGCAGCTTTTATGGTGTTCAGATAAAGCTTTTGAACAGCTAAGGATGAAACACATTTTGAATATCAAACAGAGAATAAGGAGAAGAAAGAATTTTGACTAAGTCACAGGAAACATTTCAGTAATTTGTCAATGAGTTTTTGGATTACAACATGATTTTGGAGGTTTTACACTTTTCAGCACTACATTTAATTTCTAAATGAAGCAGGGTGGGAGGAGGGGGATGGAGACAGATGGAGAGAAAATACATTTTATTTCATAAGCATAAGAAGAGTTGGATTATGGACAAATTTCCAACTTCAGAAACAGTGATATTAGGACACACTGAACAACGCTTACAGCTAAACAAGAAAGCCTGCTGAAAGCAAGAAATTCCTAAAAAGAAGCACCATACTGTCTAAGGTAACTCATATGAATGAAGAAAAGTAGCCATATGGTTTCAAACCTATGTATGCTTTCTGTCTTCTCAAATGAAAAAATACACAGAACATATTTTCATAGCATGGCCATAATGCATACTTGAAAAAGATTATGAAGGTAGAAATAGCGACATACAGCTGGATTCTTAAATGTATTTAGTAACCTAAGTACATATGAAGGTAGATACCAACTTTTTGAAGCAACAAGGCACATTGTTCTACCACTTTCAAAGAAAGATTATTGTCTTAAGTCCATTTTCAAGTTTGAACTCAGATAGTCCCTTTTCAGAGTTATTACAGGGCTGTTTTATCCAGAAACAAGCAACTTGGGTGAAACCATTTGATAAATATTATTACATCCAAACATTTAAACTAAATTTGAAGCCTAAGTTCTGCTGATTCACCTGATTTAGGTCTTCAAGTGATTAATCACTTAGCAAAAAAATATTGTCTATATTCCTGAGTGATTTATATGACTGTGATATACAGGATATTGTGAGCATGACCATTTGTATTCCATTCTCCTGACTTTTACACAATCTCAGCAGCTGCTAACATTACTGTACGCTTGCAGGATATAATTTCTCACTTTTGGCTCTTCAACTTCTCTTACCCTTTTCTTAAATAAAATTTTTCACTCCCCTCCAAAAGCAAACATAAAAGGGCTGAACCACTGTCAAAATCACTTTGGACTCAATTTTGATGCCACCTACATAGAGGGGTTACTGGATACACTGACTTTCAATATACTTTACTGTTAATACCAGTTAATAAAGCCAAAAGATTATCAGCACAGTGTCAAAAAGTTATCACCTATTATATTGTTACTGCATAGCTCCAGTGGGGCTAGGGTGTGTTAGATGTTTTAAATATATGGAAAATTAGGTATTCTTTATCCCAAGGCATATACAATTATAATGAAAATAACTGTCCACAGAAGAAATTAAAAATAATGATAGGAAAACCAAAAAAATTATCCATGAAAATAAACTTTCTCAGCTTACTGCGACTTCACATAGAAGTTAATTAACTACCATTAATTAACTATCCATTAATGGTTAGATGATTTTTTTTTCCCCTGGAGCCTAAATGCAAAAATAAGTTTTGCCTTCTTTAAATAATACACACAGAAATTATCAAAATGACAGTTTTTCATAATCTTGCCATATAGTATTTATTTATACAGGTTGCTTCCTATTATTGTTGAGGACCTAATTTTTCTAACAAGATAAATTTTAACCACTGAAAAACAGTGCTAAGATCAAATAGCATGAGAGAGTCTCAGAGCAAGCATTGACTTATCTGAGAGTTCAAGCAGAGCATATTCCACTCCTCAGTTTTTCATGCTACCATAGAGAATTTCTACTATTATACCAAATAAAATAAAATAAAGATACACATCACGCTGCTCTTGAGCATGAAGAAAACCTTGAAAAAGTGATCTAAGTGCAAACTAGACTAAAAAAAACAATTTAGAAGTGTAAACTATGTTCATCCTAATAACCTTAAAGTAATAGTTTCAGTGCCACTATTAACTGCATCATTGAACAAAAGAATGAGAATTATACAATATATACTGTCACTGATGATGATGGTTCATGCTTGCTCCTTCAAATATTTAAGAGAAACATCTCATTCTTCAATGAGAAGGGAAAGTGAACTCCAAATAGCTGAAGAAAGATTAAATATCTTTGAAATCCAAGTGACAAGAAGATAGGGCAAGACTGCATGCAGGAAGAAAAAGGGCATGCTGAGCATTGCACAGCCTCCTCAGTAGGATGTTATTTTGACATTCTGATACGGTGAAATTTTACTTTGCAGGAAAACCATACAAATACAGATTTTACTTGTTTTGACCTCTGAATATGAGTTGCTATGTGTTGCAGTACAAGCCACATCTGAATTTCAGTAAGCTTTAATGTAAACCTAATTTTATGACCCTAATATCTATATTTGTTTTAACTATTCAACATTCCTGCAAAAAGAGCATGTTTCTAAAAAACCAATCTACCTTCAACTTTCTTTCATGTTTCAATAGGGACTGGTACCCATGTCTGTAACAGACAATTTTAAGTATGCTGAAGAGATTAGCTATCTAAAACCTCCACCACATTACCAATAGATAGATTGTAATAATCACTTATTGATCTCATGTTTTGACATTATGAGCCACAATAGCAATAATTTGAAGTTCATCACAGTATGCCAGAGTCCTGTCCAAAAGACAGATCTTTTCAAATTTACTGACATCCATCAATATGCCTCAGGAATATGGCACATGACAGGTAAGAACAGTCTGGAAGAAGTCAGTTTGTTGAACTTCAGGAAAGCAAGCCTCATGGGCACTTAAATGGATGTAGATACCCGATAGAGGGTATGAAGGTGCAATTAAGTTCCTCTTGGAGCTGTGCAATAGAAGACCAAGGTCACAAGTTATAACAATAAAGATTCCAGTTAGATAAACAAAGAAACATTTTCCACCACAAATGTTCAATACTGGAAAAGGTGTCCAGAAAGCCTATGAGGTCTCCAGCCTTGGAGATATTAAAAACTTGATGGAAAAGGCCCTGATCAAGCTTCTCTAGTTGACCTGACAGAGCCTTGGCCCAAATGACTTCAAGACACTCCTTCCAAATTATTTTTTCCATGGTTCTAAAATGATTCATTTGTATTTACTTCATTAAATCTTCAGCTTGTCAACCCTAGAATATCACTGTATATAGAAGAACTTCCATTTTCCTTTGGCTCCACATAAGAGTTATACTAGCTTTGTGTTTTAAAAAAACAATCTTGAACGGGAAGACACTACCTAAGTAAATTCCAAGGAAGAGCAGTGGTGAATGCTGCAAATGCCCTAGGGCAAGATTTTGGATTGCTACAGCTCTAACAAAAAAACCAACAACATCCAAAACAAACAAACAAAACAGATTTGTGCAGATAAGACAGAGGTAAAAACAAGGGAAAGAAAAAATTGGTAAGTAGGGAAGAAACAAAACGTCATAGTACCCAAGAAAAAGTCTCTGTTTAGGTGTGGACAATATGGAAAATTGAGAATATAAATTCAGCTGCGTCATAGTTTAATCCCATCCAGAAACTAAGCCCCAAGCAGCCACTTGCTCACTCTCCCCACAGTGGGATCAGGAAGAGATTAGAAGGGTAAAAGCCAGAAAACTCATGGGATGAGATAAAACCATGCACACAAGCAAAGAAAACAAGGAATTCATTCACTGGTTCCCATGGGCAGGGAGAGATTTTCTGTCATTTTCAGGAGAGCAGGGCCCCATCATGTGTAATGGTGACTTTAAAAGATAAACACCACCCCATCCCACTTCCTTCTTCTTCTCCCCAGTTTATATACTTATCATAATGCCATATGGTCTGGAATGTCCCTTTGGTCTGTTTGGGTCACTTGTCTGTGTCCCCTCCCAACCTCCCAGGCACCCTTAGCTCCCTCACTATCAGGACAGTATAAACAGCAGAAAAGGCCTTGGGTGTATGTAAGCCCTGCTAGTAACAATAAAAACATCTCTGTGTTATCAACCCTGTGTTCAGCACAAATCCAAAACACAGCCTCACACCATGCACTGTAAAAAAATTCAACTCAATTCTAGTCAAAACCAACACAAGTTGCTTTTGTAAAAATATTAGCACTGCAATTAAAAAAAAAATCTACAGTTCACAAGAAAAGAAGATTCTTGCAGTGATTCATTAGCCAAAAGTTTACATTAAGAGGTTTTTTTAGCTACGGGTTTCTATTTACTGAGAAGCTTCTCCTGAAATACTGGGATCTTAACTGTCATTTTTGTTACCTGAATCATGGACTCTGAGAGCTGTGTTTCATCTACTTCCAATATCATCATTTTGATCTCTTCATAAGGCACTCGGAAAGATCCAAGGAAAATTGCTAAAACAAAGATTCCACAAATAATGAAGAAAGGAAGACAACAACTATCTTGCTTCTACTTAAAAAACATCAGCAAAACAGGTCATACCATCCCCAGATGTACAAACACTATGTCAAGTAATATAGGTAAGAGACAACAATTTTTAATGTATTTTTAATTACTGTTCTCTTTCAATTCCAGCCTTCTCCATATCCATTTGCTATGTACAACATCCAGCATCACAGAAGACCTCCATAAGTGGTCAGATACAAGTCTACTCTGCAGAAGAATCACTTCTATTGTAGTATTTTGTGCTGAGGTGACAATTATAATTTTTTTAACAGTCTTGTCAGAGCTTTCCCTTGAAGAACCATGACAAACCAAACCCACAGAACCAGAAAAAAAATGCTCCTATAAGCACTCTTTATTAATTCACCATAATCCAATTATTTCTTCTTTAATCTCTGGTGGCATTTAGGAAACTATTCTTCCCAGCACTTCTCTCCACCAAAACTTTATCTTCTTTGCTTGCATACTCTTCCATGATACCAAGTATAGCCTACTTCTATAAAGTCCTGAGATGGCCAGACATCCTGCAAACATTATCATCCTTCTTTTGACAGGAGGCGAGGAAATGCAAGGGAAGGGGACAGCCAGTATTTCTTGATGAATACATTGAAAATACAAATAGGTTTGATACACAGCTGTATGCTCGCACTTAAATTTATACAGCCTTGAATAGGAATAATCTTTAAGTGCTTCTGGGGTCTGTTTAAGTGCTTCAGCTGTATCAACTCACATGCTTGGGCTTAAAAACAGCATGCACATATTTAAATACATTTTAAACAAGAAGTGGTTACTTGGCAATCAGACAATAGAGAAAGTCATTTTTATGCAATGTTTATACATTATTTTCTGGAAAAAAAAAAAAACCAACAGAATGAACTTACACAGATTCTGTGCAATCTTTGGATCCAAAACTTTTAATTCTTTGATTCGCTTCTTAATGGATTTTTTTTCTTCAAAATCCTCCTCCTCTCTTTTTACTGCCAAAGTAAACACAAATATAATCATAGCTAATTCTTAATATTTAGAGGAAACATTCATGAATTCAGAAAGCATATTTGCTATCAAGCATAGTCAATTCACAGAGAAAACATGATAGAAAACTGACAAAATATAGAGAGGTTTTGCATGTATTGCTTGTATTCCAAAACTTTTGCTCTTCAGTCAAATTTGTCAGCTTGCTAGACTTCTAGATTTGTTTTTTTTAATATATAGGACATGAATAAACATGCTGATGTTAACTGTACAAATTCAGTCATATTTAAAATATCAAGCAATATGCTCCAGTTACCCTAGCCAGTCTAGGACTATGAATTGGATTTTAACAATAAGAAATCTTAAAAAAGCATGGCAATATGTCTCAACACTGAGACATTTATCTATTTTTGTGATTGCTTTTGTCTAATTATATGCACCAAAATTATCAAAGACCACTGGCTTATTAAAAAACTAACATTACTTTGGAATATAAATGAGTTGTTATATACCTATATAGCGTAAAGAGATACAGATATATAAAGCTATTTTCCATCCCCCCTCAAAAAGATGTATTTTTAAATATGTGATGGAATCACATTATTAAAAGTACCACAAAGAAAAAGTGACTTTATAACATTGCTGGAGATTTGGGCTTCTTCTTTCTTTTCAGAAAATAATTCATTCAAATAGGATCTCCCAAATACATTGTGTAAGTTGAACTTATTTCTCATTATTCACACATTGTCATAAGAATTTCACTTAAAATAATAATATAGGCTTGATAAGGTATTAGTAGGAATTACTATGCAAACAAACTAAGAAGCAAAAGCCACACAAATCTTTCCTTAAATACAATCTGGTTGCACTCTTTTTTTAACTTATCCTTCTTCCCCCCAGCACAAATCTTCACTGTCAAATGTTATTTACCAAATGTATTGCTACTGTTTATCTAACTCTGTATACTACTTCACAAATGAATATAGTTTCCAAACTTTTACAGTATGATTGCTCCAAATTAAGTTATACATGCTTCAAATATTTGAGATTAGAAAATATGCTACAATAATATAATGTGCTACTGACTTCTGAAGGAGATAGATATAGATGAGAAGTCCTGTCAAGGAGACACAGGATTAAAATTTCTAGCTCAGTGATGATCCTTGACAAAACTAGACATAAGCGTGAATTATCAAGAGGATTTCCCTAAGCTGAAATTAATTCTGAAAAGAGAGATATTTATGAGCTACATCATTCTTAAAAAATGCTTTTCTAAGCACAACAAATTTTGCCAAGGATTGGGACACAGACTAAATGACCTCTTGAGGTCCTTGAGCTTTGTTGTCTAGGATACAGCCAAAGAGATAAGGACTTCAAGACCTCACATATGGACTGAAGAAACCAAACTCAAGTCCCTTCCAAGTAGGTAGAGACACAAATTTGAATCATCTCCTAAATCACTTTTGATACTCCATATCTGCTAGGCAGCAGGATGCTCCTGAGGACGTGCCACAGTGCAGAAAACAACCTGTATTCTGCACAAATGAAATCACTAAGACATAAAGCAGTCCTTAGAAGAAGGACTGATACCTAGGGTCCTGGAAAATGAGTTAAAAAGCCACAATCCTCTTCATTTGTCTGTTCCCACTCTACTCACAAAACTGCTTGGCCTTGAATTTCTTTCAGCACAGATTTAACAGAATGGTTAGAACTCTCCTGTACCAGGAAAAACTACACACCCTGCTTGCTCCACATGTGACAGCAAAACTAGGTTTTTACCACCAATGTAAGGACTCTGTAGTCCAGGTTCCAAAGGAATAGAATGACATTAGGCTACTGGATAGAAAGAAGGTTACCACTAAAGGTGCACTTTTTCTGATTATGCTGGAAAAAGAGCCCTTATGGAACCCAGAAGGGTATGTCAAGGGGCTACAGATCCCAGAATCTGGTGTCTGTTTTCTCCAGCAATTACACATTTTAACAGACCTCTCAAATTTCTTAACTTCTTCAGCTACACACTGAAAATGGTGACTCTTAAAAACATGACTTTTGAGTTGCCTCAAAGTCTTGTCAACACTAGAATTGCAGATTCCACTAGAAGACCTGCAGATTCCTGTAGCACAGGTTCCAAGAAATTTTCATGCCTTAACAAAAATGCAGTAAAATGCTTTATGGCTACCTTAGAACTTTGCAAAAACTTTACAAGAAAGATAATAATTTCCTTTGTAGTCACAATAAAAAGAAGTTAAATTATCTAAATTTATTAATTTGCTTAAACTTATCCTGACAGTCTTAAACTGGACACTAATAGGGGCAGAAATAGAAAAAAAACCCCAAAAAATGTTTGCTTCTTCCAGCACTCGAAAGCAAAATTTATTCATTCCAAGTCTTAGAGATAATATAGAGAAACACAAACATGCAAAAAAAACCAGCTAAACATGCACCACTTCATCTCCTACTTAAATCAAGAAACAATGCTGCAAATGAAGTGGCTATTAATGGCCTCAGGAATTTTGACCCAGGAGCGGGTTATGCAGAATGTTACATAGCACAACCTAAGGCATTGCAACACTAAGGAAAAACATGTAAGCATAGAACACATCTACTCTAGGAAACTCACACAGGAATTGTAAGCACAGTTCTACAGTTATGCAACCAACTAAATTACCGCAAACTTACATGATACTTCTTCAGCAGAATTCAGGTCATGTCCTTTACGTAGTTGGCAGCAATAAGAAGCAAAGGACACATATTACTTTTCTTGCTGGTTTGAAATGTTGTGCTTCCCACGGAAAACTCTGACACCTCCTACTGCCTCTAGAAATTTTTACCTCCTTTGCTAATGTCCTGGTTTCAGCCAAGGACACCAATATTTTTTTACCAGAGCCATGAGGAGGCGAAAGCTGAAGCGGTGTGGGCATGGGCAAGACACTGTGCTATTCTCTCCCATCTCACCTCATGGCCAGGGAAGAGGAAAATGGGTCTTTCTCTTGCTTCCTGGAAAAGAGGGGAAGGAGGGGGTACTCCTTTTCCAGAGGACCAAGCAACAAACAGAATGGTGGGGTAACACTGGTCCCGACCAGATGGTCTGTCTGCCATGTTTTTCATTGTCTTGGGCTAGGGAAAAAACATGGGGGCAGATGGTCTGTCCACCATTTTATTCACTGTCCCAATCAGTGAGCAATTTTTACCAGCAAATCACTCTCTTTTTGTAAACTTTTGTCATTAATATTGTTGCTGCTACCGCTCTTATCTCACTGCTGTTTCCAGCAAATTGCCTTTATCTCAACCCATGAGCTCTGTGTTTTTTATCTCCAACTGAAGGTGGCAGAGGGACAGTAAATGAGGGAGTGCCGCTCCTAAACCATGACAGATGGCAAAAAAAAAAAGCCCCCAAAATCCCAAGAAGCATAACTATTCTCTATTTCCATCAAGAAAAAAGGGAAAAAATCCCACACCAGAGGGGAATGAACAGAAATATCTGAAGAGGTGAAGTAAGAATCTAGACTAAAAGAAAATCAAAGAAAATAAGCAGTTAAATTTTCATTTGTGGAGAGCAATGGAATAGAGGGGAAAGTATGCAGAAGAAAATGGGAACATCTGCTTACAGTGTGAAAAAAGAAAGCAGCCTAGTGGGAGTGGGCAGCTGCTGCAGAAAGGAGGAGACTATTGAAGGAAATAGATGTGAGAAGTTACCATGCTAATGAGAGAAGAATCAAATTAGGTGTTCACAAAATACACACACAGTTCTCAGGGCTCCACGAGTTTGATCTTACTAAACCATTAACTTTTTCGAAATTACTTTTTTTTTAAGCTATTATTTAACAGAAAACCACACGCCCTTTAAAATTCTGTGTGTACACTAAATCTATCCCACTGCGGGACATACACATGGCCCTAGCATTTGAGCTGGACAATATTTCGTCAGTAGTACCTCATTGAATGCTCCTGCTCTGCCCTCTCAGGCTGAAAAACAAAGTGCTAGAGCACTTTGAAACACAAAAAATGCACCTCCCACCCGTAGCATTTCCTCTTCACACCCCACATCCTTATTAACAAGACACAAAAATTAATAGATGTGGTTGCTAACATACACACAAATACATCAAAGGAGTTTTAGATACTGGACAGATTGCTTTGACCGTCTCCTTCAAATTCAGATCTATATACACACTCAAATGTAGTCAACTACCCCCATCTGTGGCAATGACCTGATTGAAATTAGGGTCCCAAAAAGAACAGTGACAGGATTGTTTTACAAATACTACAGTTGGAAGTCTACAGAATAGAACTTCATAACATTGTGGACTGGATCCTATGGAGCTACTCTGTAGAACTCTGAAACAATTACATTACATTCTTCGTAGGTACCACTGAAATAATCTACATCCATGAATTGTAACACACATATCTATTTCTGCCACAGGTCTTGATATCAATGAATTGTAACACACACTTCTATTTCTGCCACAGGTCTTGATATCATGTTACCCACAATCTCTATAAGAAAAATCACATTTGTGCATCTGTATGCTAAAGAAAAAAAATCTTCTAAAAATACATCATCCTAGTGAAAAAATACAGAACAAAATACCCTTGAAAGACAAGCTTCAAAAGGAATATATCCAAACATTTAGATCTAAACACTTATTTTTAAAAGTCTGAATTCTTAAAACTTGAAAACTACATTAACACAGAACACTCAGTGGAGTTATTTAATTACTAAGTGGAGTTATTTTGTCACTAAGTAACAGAGCGTACAGAAGATTACACATGACCTTACACTCTTCCTAGCCTCTTAGCTAAGACAACAGTCATCTTGCATTCTCTCTTCACTGAAAAATGAAAGAACAAGCCTGGGGTCACAGACTCAAAGGATGTACCCACACCGAGTGTCATTATGAAAGTAGATGCCTACTTCATCTGTATAGAAATCTAATTCTTAAAAGTAAATGATATCTTGTGTCTCATATATCAGGGTATTCAACTGAAAAACTTGCAGTCTTTCTGGAATCAAAGGAACAGATTTTTAATAGAAAATTAGGATGTACCTAAATAACAAATCCTGCAGAACTTCTTAGTTTTTCAAAGCTAAAATGTGGAGTACCTTGGTACAAACCCCTATTGAGGTTGGAAATGACTTCTGGAGGTCATTTGGTCCAACCCCCTTACTCACACAGGGTTATCTATAGCCAGGTGCCCAGCACTGTATTTAGGTGGCTTTTGAATATCCCCATGGATGGAGGGAGAGACCAAAACCTCCATGGGCACTCTCTGCCAGTGCTCAGTCTCCCTCACAGTAATAAGAAAGTGGCTTGTGATGCTCAGGAGGAACCATCTGTGTTTCAGTTCATGCCTACTTCTACTTGTCCTGTCCCTGGGCACTACTGAAAAGTGTCCAGTTCCATCCTCCTTGCACTCTCCTTTCAGGTATTTATCTAAACTGGCAAGACCCTCCCAAGCCTCCCCTTCTCCATAGTTAACAATCACTCAGCCTTTCCACACAGGAGGGAGGCTTCAGTACCTTCACCATTTTCATGACCCTTTGCTGGACTTATTCCAGTACGTCCATGTCTCTCTTTTACTGGGGAGCCTCGAGTGGACACAGAATTCTGGGTGTGGCCCCACCAGTGTTGAAATCAAAGGCTGGACAAAGAGTATGTGTCTTTTGACTGATTGGACAGAAATTTTTGAAGACTTGGATTGTTTTAACAGCTTTATGACTACCATCCCATAGTATGACATGCAACAAGAAAAAGCAAACCTTTAGTCTCAAAAGAAAAAAAAAAAAAGCTACCAGCAAGCCTATTACGTAGACTATGACACTACACAGGTGCCATCAGCTCCACTTGCACATTTCATATTGATTTGTTCACCAGCACAGTTATTTGTGACTATCTGCTTTACAATATGAAAGAAATTGTGAATTAGATTGAAGCAATTTGACAGTATCATTGAAAACACCTCCCTTCTTTTTTTTTTTATAAAAACAAGGATAAAGTGAAGTTAGAAGGCATAGCCAGCAGAAGTAGGAAGGATTCCTAAACCCTGAAATACCAGGAAGCTTCCTACCATCAAGATTTAGCTGTTTAGGCCTTACAAAGCTGATCCTAATTACTTGTCAAAGGCATCTAAAGCTGAGTAACAGAACTGAGTGCACTTGAACCTGAAGTAAGCACAGTTGTTCCAAGAAACACCACAACATTATTGATTGCAAATTGGAATGGCAACTGTTCACTCCACTATTTGGTGTCCAGTAGATGCCTCTCAGACGTTGTCGAATTCCAGAGCAAAATCTTTTCACTTAATAGTCCTAAACAGATTGTTCTTCTACACACTTGTGTAATTGCTTTTTAAATCTAATAAATTTTAAACATTGAGTCCTTCAGCATGGAATTCCAATTCTTAATCATGCAGTGTACAAAGAAAGACTTTATTTTTATAATCTTGATCAGTTTTGCTATACTTCTACTATACTTTTTATTATTAAGGGTAAAGGAAACCACACAAAGTATGCACAATGTGGGCACAGCTTGAACTTTCATAGTGACACTTTTATTTATTTTTTTTGTTTTCCTTTCCTATCAGTTCCCAGAAACCTATTTTGCCAGTATATCTGTAATTTATTTGTTAACTAATTCTGCCATTTGTCAGTGATTATCTATAATATGTCCACCAGTGGTATCAAGTTCAGCAATTGTAAATATTCAAGCCTTTTTAAAAATTGTCATCACATTGGTCACCTTGCTTCCTTTCCTCTGATGTTGGCTAAAGTTCAAGTAATAGTTTACACAGCACAGTTCATAGCTCAGCTGTTTCATCCTTCAGTTCCCTTAGAAGTCCAGGGTGAATACCAGCTGGTCTTAACAATCTGTTACTGTCCACTTTATTGACCTATTCTAAAGCTTCCTCTACTGACCATGGAAGCTGTGCTTCTTGCTTCAGTGTGGTGTCCCCCCAAAGTCCAGCTTGGAGGTAAATTCATCATTTGTCAAACAGAAATAATTCAGAGCTTCAGCATTTGGAAGTAGGAAAAAAGGGGTGTTATTCCTTTTTTTTTTTTTTCTCTTGGAAGGCAGATGTGAAGCAGTAAATCACACTTTTGTAGAGCCTTTATATTACATCTTTATCCATGCTCAAAATTCAATAGTATGAAAATTTTAACACCTTAGCTCTAAATCAGCAAAGCACTTACAATCAGAAACCTACTGAAGTTCTCAGAATTAAAATACAAGCATATACTCTTAAGTGAAACCTGTATGAAAAAGTCACTCAAAGACGTGGCTTCTGCTGCTTACAGATTTTATGTAGCATCTGTTAAATATGTTTTGGATGCTGCAGTCTCTGTATTTCCTTAATTATGCTCTGAGTTTTTTCACATGAGTCTACTAGTTAATTTTTTTTTAATCTTTTAATGAAGAATTCATTATTTTATTTGATAACGAAACTCTTTAAACTTCACTACATAGCTTTTAGAAGCTGGACATGGCCTGTTTCTGGAACAAAGTCCAATGTACAAGCTAATTTTAATTTTAATCATTGTGCAAGTTTTGAAAACATTGGTAATTATTATTCATTTACAAGAATAAGTAGAATCTTTTTCCTTTTTATAACTTAATTCACTACACTGTCAAAATTGTTTCATCATAATCTTAACTTTCAATTTAATATAAATGTTTCCAGCCCTTGAGTTTCAAAGACTAGAAGTCTTTGAACATACAGTAATTCAAGTTTTTTCACCTTTGGTGAAGGACTTGGGGGTGCTGGTAGATGAATGACTGGACCTGACCGGGCAATGTGCACTTGTGGCCCAAAAATCCATCCACATCCTGGGCTGCAGCAAAGCAGCATGGCCAGCAGATCGAGGGAGGTGATTCTGCCCCTCAACTCTGCCCTGGTGAAACCCCATCTGGAGTGTTGCATCCAACTCTGCGGTCCCCAGCACAGAAAGACATGAATGTCTTGGACCAGATCCAAAGGAAGGCCACAAAAACAATCAGAGAGCTGGAGCACTTCTATGAAGACAGGCTGAGAGGGCTGGGTTTTTTTATCTTGGAGAAGAGAAGCCTCCAGGCAGACCCTTCTTGAAGCTTTTGAATTCTTAAAGGGGACTTACAGAAATTAGTGTCTGTTCTAACAGAACAAGGGCTTTAGCCTAAAAGGATTGATTTGGACTAGATATATAGGTGACATTTTTTACAGTGAGGGTGAGGAAACACTGGAACAGGTTGCCCAGAGAGGTGGTGGATGCATCACCCCTGGAGACATTCAAAGTCAGTTCAGATGTGGCTCTTTGCAATTGATGTGGTTGAAGATGTCCCTGCCCATTGCAGATGAGTTGGACTAGATGATCTTTAAAGGTCCCTTCCAATCCCAACTATTCTATGATTTTAAAAGTCACAGTATGAAAACACAGCTGACCACTTCTGCTAATAGATGGGAGTCCATTCCTTCCCTTGCACATGCTGCTTTTCTCTTGCTTGCATATTCCTAGAATTTATGAATAGGTCGGCATAATAATCAATGTACTTTAAAAACTTCAACTCACAAAAGTGACCAAAAAATTAACAGGGAAAAGAAATCAAAGTAGCAAGTTTAATCAGCTTGTGGAGTAATCAAATGAGCACCAAGGTGGTGCAGACCATGTAATCAGGAGCAGGAAGAAGACATCAGTCAGGCCTCTTCCCTTTAGTATCAATGAACTGACACATGTTCTGCTGCTCAAAGAGCACCATCCTGTGATCCCAGCTGAGCAGAAGCTTGCAATGCATCTGAAAGGAGCTGTTCACCATTTTCCTGACACTATTTTTTTCTGTACAGTGAATTCCAAAAGCTAGTTTTCAATTGTGCCATTTCCCTTCAGAGCCATGTAAACACTTATGAAAAAAGACAGAGAATAGGACCCCCCATCTAGCAGCACCAGATTTGCCTGCCACTGAAATATGGCACAGAAAAAAAATTCACTAAATTTGCTAGCATGTAAATATAAACAAAAATTACACATTTTCAATTAATAATTTGTTTTTAAGGGTCATTTCTCTCAGAATAGTACACTGTAACTGAAAAGAGAAATTTTTCATAGTTGATTTGATCTTTGTTACTGTAAGAGTTAAAGTTAACAAGTATCATCTGAATGTACACATAGTTTGAAGATGCATTTCTGACAGAAAAATTATTCCATCAAGATCTCATCTCCTTCCTTTAAAATAGAGGGTTTATTTCACTTGTGTGGAAGTGTTGTATAGTCTTACCAGCACCCAGCTCTCAAAATCAGTTTTATTAAATATCCTTAGAGATGAACAATACCTCATTAAAGACAATACCTAATAAAGACAATTTTATTAGTTATTATGTAGAAGTAATTTCATTGCAGAACACATTGCACTATACATTATTCATCTGTAAGTACTCTTGCTGAACAGTTTTATAAAGGGTACTCTATGCATTCTGACGTTATTTTTAATTCTTTTATTAACCTCTGATATCCACTTAAAACAATCCAAGATATTTCCAGCAGGGAAACACTGGATCAGGTTTTCAACCTAATTCTTTGAGTCACTATACAAAAAAACTCAAGACATGGAAGTAAAATAGATGGGGTAGTGCAAGGGCAGAAATGAATGACCTGACATAAGAGGGAGGAAAAAACTTACTAACTACCAGTCACCACATAGCTCTGTCAGTGCCTCACAAACCACAAAGGCGGGGGCAGTACCAACCTGACAAAGGACTGATCATTAACTTGTGACAAGAAACAGCAGTACATGGGATTCCAAACTGAAAGGGCAAAAGGATGAAAATAGCAAACCGGGATTTGGGAGGAGCAGGTGCATCCTGACTGAAACTGAATGAGGAGCCACAGTCAGCAGTGGACAGCCAAATTACAAAGGCAGCAGGAGACCAAGGGTATCAGAAATAATAAGCAGCACTCCCATGCCGGCCCCTGAAGTACCTCAAAGCACCTGAAGCATGTCTGGAGATCAGGATGGGACATGTCTACCAACCTAAGACATGAAATACTGGTATATAACCAGGCAGTGTGACTAGAGCTCCAGGATGTTGGCATGAAATGAATGGCAACCTGAAAATAGCAGTGGCCTTGCAGGTCAAATGCTTGTGTTTGAACCTTCAGAGTGAGACTGCTTACCCCTGTTACAATCCCTAGGAGCCAGAAAATCTGTGAAGCAAGCCAAAAACAGACGAATCACTGTGGATTTCCCATCCTGCAACCTGCAACACATCCTCCTCCTCACACACCCCTGATAAACCTGCTGCTTATAAACATTTACCTTATGTGGTGTATGGGAGCAGGGGAGAGAAGATAAAGGAATGAAAATCTATCCCTTGTTTTTGCAAGAATAATACCAACTACTGTGTCATCTAATAAATGTAAAATAGGAGCTCATGGTCCAAAGTTCAAGTCACTCCTAAAACAAAGCACAGCATATACATTTTTCATAATTTTATTAGGTCTACCTTCAAAATATTGATTTTTTTTTTCTTAAAGAGGCATTCACAAATTAAGTGCCTGAATCTCTCTGAATTACTTGTCTGGAACCAATCTGCTGTTTAAATTTATTCATGACCAGTTTTTACTTTTTTCTCTTGGTTGAAATCGTTCTTTTCCCTTTCTAACATTCTTCTTAAAGAATAAGAAAATATCTTAGCACTACAAGATGATCTTTGCTTTTTTGAAATTAAATATTTCAAATCCATTTAATCTCTTCACCTGATGAAGCTTCTACCAGCAGCTTCTACGCATCTGTGATTTAATCAGTCTTGAGTCTGGGACAGTAGAACTGAAAATCACATTACAAAGAGTGACTTGTAAACATATTAATGACAATGCTTCCCTACTGGAAACAATTCTGTGAAATCCAGGATTTGTTCTGCTCTTCTTCCCTTACCTTTATATACTTTGTTTTTTGCAAACAACCAATACATATATATAAACACCCATATGTGCATAAACTGAAGCAAAAATCACAGATTCTAGAGCTAATTCAAAGTTTGTGTTCATATTTAAATTTCAGGCATGAGCACCTCCACTAAGTTCTGATTCTCTGACCACAAGGAAAAGCAAGTTCTATGCCATGCTCTTACACAATATCAAATGCATCAGAATGGACTGGAGAAGTGTTAGGTTGTTCCACACTGATTCTTTCTCAGATGTTCAATCACCAGGTTTCTTTGCTTTCTTCTGATAAAGCTACACTTGCACTTCACACTCTCCATTCTCAAACACCACCAATACTCTCCCACCTTGTAAAGAGTCAGTCAGCTACTGCAGGTCTCTATAACCCACTATTAGCAGATGAATGCCAGCAAGGCCACGCAAAGCTAGTAACAAACTTTCTGGGTTTTTGCTACCTATCTCCCTATGCTGTGCTCTGTATTGGCCCCGCTGCAAACTTCACATATACACTGGGGCCTCAGTAACATGCTAGTAAACACCAGTTAGGCAAATGTAGTAGCATTTAGCAACGTGAACAAGGGAGTTTATATGTTGAAATTTCTCTGTTAGGTGAAAAAAATTCTGTTTAAACAAATAAGTGAAGTTACAGTTAAAGATTTTGTATGAAAGAAGTCCTATGGTTCTGATTTTGTAGATCCTACATGTAGTATAAATATCCTGAGATTACTTGAAATGCACTTGAATAAAACAAGCTCTTTAAGAATTAACAGGACTTTAAAATAACATAAAATTTGTCCATCATTTTTAAGTATTTGGCTTTGTTCTCAAGTGCATCTTTCTTCTACTCATCCAGCTTCGATAACACCCTACTCAACTTGAATTTGAAAATGCTTACAAACCCTGCCATCACAAAGTTCAGCCTTTTCTTAACATACATAACAAATCATAGAGACTATTTAATAAATACTTATTCCCAAAACTGATCCTTCAGAAACTCTATTAACAGCCTCATAGTCCAGCGCACCCTGTTTCCATATTCCCCACATACTCTTAAAATAACCTGTTTTACAAGTCTGTAGCTAATCCAACTTTTCATTAATATTGGTACAATGGCAGTCCTACTGCAGTCCAGAAGTTAAACAGATCATATTTATTTTGCTTAGAAAAACTGTCCAAAAATTTTATCAACTGTCTAGCATAATTTTCTTTTCATATGCTGAATCTGACACATACTTCACTTCCCTTTTTTTTAATCTACCTTCCTGTCTTTGATTATAATTTTGTAGAAAAACTGTTCAGTGTTTCTGCATATCATTGATAACAGTCTAACGAATCTATGAAACAAAGTCCTCTGTAATTTTTGAAATTAACTAATAGAAAATGTCCTGTCTTCTTTTCCCAGCAAAATAAATATAAACCTCCTCAGTATTCACTTGCTATAACTACTAAATGATGCATGATTCCTTTGCAGTCATCACTAAAAATCATACACAGTTTCTAATAAAAACAATGAAATGGATTTACATAATTGAATAAAGAAAAAACAATAATGGTCCACACTATAAGTTAAATTCAAGGTCCTTATGGGCATAAGCACTTCAAGGATTAAGCTGAAACAAAATATTAATTTAGCCAACATTTTTTATTGTTAAAGTAAGAGCTGTCAATCAGCACATTTGTTTGTAGGTCTCATTAGAGTACATTGCCTCAATCGCAACAGTCATAGTGAAGAATGTTGAGAGCACAACTGAGCGTAACTGTATCTACTTAACAACCCTCATTAATTTTTTTCATCTCACTTTCAAGCATGACATGGCTCATACCAGAACAAAAACTTGCTGATAATTGTTTGAGACAACAACTGGACAGGAACAGTGCAGAGGTGAACTTTCCTATAGATTATAGTGTGCCTCAGTGAATTACAAGTAGTTTTAAAAGTCATCTGTCCTGCCCAGCAGCTTTCAAGACAATTCACTACAAACTAAAGAAATCCTAGCATATTTTACACTTTAATGATCCAGTTGCCTTGTATTTTCTAGGATAGAAATTTCTCCAGACCACATGGCAAATATTGAAATATGTGAGCTCACAGCTCAATAGTATTTATCAAATTGCCACATGATATAAACTGAAGGTTAGCATGTCATTCATTAATTTAAATGCTAATAAAATAACAAAAACAATATCTACAACTCCCAAATCTCAAATCACCTTTACAAAACTCTGATGATTACTGTACTCCTCTGCAAGAAGATCAGTGCCATATTTAGGAATATAACAAAAAAAATCAGATCAAGCACAAATCACTAAGGAAAAAAACTGTATTTAGTGTTGTGTAATTGTATTCCATAGCAAGCTAAAGGAAAATAGAGATTAGTTTTCTTAATATTGTTCTTTCCCTTGGGTAAGAAAGAAGCTATCCCCTAATTTTCCAGTCTCACCCACAATTCCAAATAAGATTTGCTGTAACTGAAAAAGGAAGTATCAATGAAAAAATCCAAAATACATATGCGTTTCTGCAACAAAATACTATATCGCTACCCAATCTATGGTTACTACAATGTACTGATAGTAAAAAAAAAAAACCCCAAACTAACAAAAAAAACCCCAAAAACTACAGCACAAAACCCAACAAGATTACTTATAAAATAATGTTAAAAAAAATCTTTCAGATGTCTAACTCTCTTAAAAACTGCTATATGGTGATAATGTTCCCTATCTCTTCTAGAAGAATCACGTCAATGCTGCATTTTCTCTTGCTTTTACTGCCCCAAAACTCAACCTTTTTGGAAGTCAGCGGATAACTTCCTCTATATTTATCTCTAGTTTCCCAGGAAATTGCTGAAATGAAAGTGTTCCATTTCCGTCACAGAAAAATCTCCCTATCTAGAGAAACATTATTTCTTAAAAAGTATTCATAGTTAGAAGGCTGCCTTCATAATAAAAATGGGGATTGTTTTTACAGTTATTATTAAGTGACAGATATCTGCAGAAATTATTCACTCTTTTTACTAGGATAAAAAGAAAAGTTTGGTGATGAAAGAAGAGCTATAAAAATGAAAGCAGATTTTCAACAGAAAGCCTGACTTTAGATGCAGAAAAGAAACTGCATTGAAGAGCCATTAGAAACCTACATCCTGACCAAATACTTCAACTTCAAACATGGGACTCCAGCAACAGCTAGTGATGTCAATTTATATAGAAGGTAATTGTGTAAGGAAAAAAAAAATTCAATTAAAAAAAAAAACCGAGACTTAAATTAAAATTTTCCACTGCCTCAGGAAAAAACTACACTTAATGACAGCGTGGAGACAGACCACTGTGTCTATTTCAAACAGAATGCTGGACAAGCATCATTACAAACAAACAAACAAACAAAGATAAGACTTACTTTTCTACATCAAACAAGCAAGGAGCCTTCAGGAAGCAGGAATGATTTCAGGTACAGTTTAAAACCAACTGTTAATCAATTAATTTTTTTCTGTAGCACCTACCTCCCCAAGGCAGCACTGAGAACAAAGGCAGATACAGTTTCTTGCATAAGGGCACAAGTATACCACAGTCTTTGAGCCACTGCCATTTCTTAAGGCATACATTAAGCCATCATGATCTTCCCCAAAGGTGGGGATGTTCCCATACAAACACAGCTCAGGGACTTTACTTTCAACTTTGTATATTCAAAATAGAAGTTACATTCATACTCCTGGATAACACGTCCCAATGAACTCCCATCACTGGTAAGCAATCTCTCTCTCTAACAGTTGTGTATCCAGGCATTCACACTATGCTCTACTCACATACCTGAACAGCATCTTGGAGTTTACATAATAAATATCACTCTTTTAAAACAAATGTGACGCTTAGAGATATCAGCAAGAGAGTAGCTGGTAAACTCATAACTGCACTTGAAGCAACCAACAACCACATTATTATTATAAAGTTCTCTCCATATAGCAATCAGTGCTTAATCATCCTAAATCCCACCCACTTCCCTAGTAACAATGCCTGATGCATCTGCAAATGAAGTCTTTTGAGGCCTCTACAATACAGAATTTGACACACAACAGATGGGCTGCAAATACGATGTTTTGTCTTGGTTTAACTAGACCAATGTAAGACAAGAATGGTGAGAAAGCTGTTGGAGATTTTGGTTGTGCCTGTGGATATTTTTTTTTCCCTTTTTTTGGGAGGGCTGGTGGGCAGGTAGTGGTAGTTTCGTTTTCCCCAAATTGTCCTTTATAAATATTTTACTACATACTTCAGCATTCTCTGTCTATTGTTCTCATACTTTCATTTCAACACTTACTCTGGAAAGAGTAAGTTCAAAAAGCTCTTGGACTTCTCATACTTACTCTGGAAAGTGGGATTATGAACAGGTCAAAGCCAACGGTGCTTTATGGAAGCACTTTATGGAAAAAGAGAAGGGAGATGCAATTCTATCTACCCATTTGAGTTATTTTCTCTCCTAGGGCTCCATTGGACCTCAAGTGCATCCAAAGATGCAAAGACATATACCCACCACAAATTTAGATGGATAAACTTTGTGAAGGTAATTTCACCCAAAAACTTACAGCAGGAAAAACAAAACACAGCCAAAAATTAATAAATAAATAAATATAAAAAACTAACGTCATGGTAGCATCGATATAGCAGCTTAATTTTACCCAAAATGAAGAACAAGAATGGGAAAATACCATATCTTCATAGGGAGCCTTTTCTGGTTTCTGCCTTCAGAAATCAAGGCTTCTAAATACTGTGCAATCATCACTGAAGGCTCTTTGTCGGCTATAATCCTGCCCCTCTCTCCCTCTTTTCCCCTATCAGAGGTACGAACACTAAACACCTCGAGGAAAGGAAGCGGTCTAAGCTCTGTCCATAGACAATTACAATGACCTGCCTTCATTATTCAGGGTTGAGACGGTCATAATTCAGTTCATGAACCTCTAAAGAAAAGGTTCCCTTTTTCATTTCCTTTTTTATAGTACACTTAAAAAAACTTGGCTTAGTGATTTTAAATTCAGGCTAAGAATAGAAAAAGATACCATATCATAACATTTTCATAACGTCATGTTTTATAATTGAGGGGGGGGGGGGTTTAAGAAGAACTGGTTTGATCAATATTCAAAATCAGTACAGTAATTCCAACTTCTATCTTTTTTACCCTTCTAAAAATTAAGCCTTTCTTCCTCAGAAAGAAAATAGGAAGGTGTTGTCTTTTTGAAATTATTCAGCAGTTGAACTCAAAATGCCATTACCCAGTCAACCTGAAGAAAAATATGGCTGTATATACATTTCTCTGTAAGAGGAAGAAGGGAGGTTATACAGCCGCTTTCCACTTCCAAGTAGAGCCTGCAATTTCTCATGACTACTTTAAAACTGTTCATCCTAACACAGTAGATAACCAGGGCTTTATTAGAAACTTTATTAGACGATGAAGAAATGCAAAATTCTTCTTCCAAAGCTTTCCAGTCCCTTTTAGCTGTACTTGTTTCCATACTGCTTCAAATATTTGAAATAGTAAACCAAATAAGTAAAAAAGTCTGCCTAATGTTAGGTATGTCAACAGTTAGGTCCCAAAATACCGAGTTTGTGCCATTGCAATGTTCAAAACTAACCCCATTCAGTATCAGGTAAAACCAAATGGCAGTGTTTCTCTACACTTGCAAATATATGACACTGAGATTAGAAATACATGAGCTTACTCTAGCTGTATAATGTTGATGTTTTTGTTGTTGTTGATCAGCAGTACCAACATAATTGATTCACTATTAAGTGATTGGTACATGCACTTGACAGCTACAATTTCCCTTACGATCATCCAGGCTTTCAGTAGCACACACTGAGAGTCTGCCCAATAATTCTACTTACTAAAGCTATCTCACACAAAAAAGATCCAGAGTTGCCTTCTTGCATTTACATTCTGAGAAAAAATGCAACCACATAAGCTACAAATCAAAAAACAATAACAGAGCTGTTCAACTTTTAAAATATTCTTTTTTTGTGTCCACTTAACTCCAAATCAACACATAGCTCTTGACTGACATGGCACTCAGAGACGTCCTTTTAATTCTGTCAATAAATATGCAAGGCTATTGTTTTTTACATTTACACTAAAATCCTGTACATTTCTAGAAGCATAATTATTGCTAAGCTATGACCTGAATTTTATCTGAACATTGGTGGGCAAAAAAAGAATCCTTTTTTATGTATTAGAGAAATTTACAAAATACCATTTTATGATTTTATCTTGAAATCTATCGGGATTAAAGCCTTTTCCAAGAAAAACTCACACTTTGGTATAAGATGACATTTCTTCATTAGAAACAATAAAGGTAGTATTCTTGTAAATCTCTATGAGTATATATAAATCCACAAGTTAACTGCAATAGAAAACACATTTTAAAAAACTGCTGCTGTTGTAGACTGGGAAAAAAACCCACTATACTTAAATCTGCATAGCAATTATTTTCAACACATATTAAAAATTGTATTTTGAATCAAATATTTTTTTTCAAATCACAGTTCTAAACTGCAACACAAAAAGAAAGAAAAATTTAAAAAAAAGATTCTTTGCTTCCTAATCTCTAAAACCATAGCATACATATCTATTTATAAAATAACAGAGGTTGCAAGGTTTACAAAGAAGCACAAATTAGTAACTTATCCAATATGATGTTAAGACCTGTTTTTAGTATGAATGTAAGATGAGTAAAGTCTGGAATCTTTTCTACATGTAGAAAGGTCAAAGTAATATAAGACATAATACAGGCTGGAAAAAAGATTCAAGAATATAGTTGCTATGGTGAAGACAGGAGGAAGCAGAAAGTCAAAAAAACATGCATAATAGTTTCTAAAAAGTATTCGGATACATAACAAAAAGATGTGGTGCATGAATGTAACACAAGACATCACGTCGATTTCCCATAATACATGCAAAATTAAAGAAAAACATATACGAAGACAGAAATATACACTGAAAACCTACTGAGAAATGTGAAGCAGTGTAGAGTCAGACATTTAACAGATCACTCCTATTTCTAGAAAATAACAGTGCAAACTATAATTTGTGGTCATTAAGCCTTTGTTAGAAGGGTAATCTTGTTGATTACAAAATGACTGCTTACATGAAGTTTTTTTAAAATCATAATATATTGTATGACAATCATTACTCAATAATGAGTGTTTGATTTAGTTTAAACCATTTGAGATCTATGGTGACAGAAGTGTTTATTTAAATTATCTTAGCCACTAAACCATCAAGTAGATTTAAACATGCTAAAACTTATAAAATGTATCATCTTATACTTAAGCAACTGAACTATCATCTTTAAGCATTAGTTTCTCATCACATAGCAAGAGTAAAAGCAACAGCTACAGTTCTGATCTACCTATACTTACAAGTCTATCTGAAGTCCTCAAAGCAAGAAACTGAGGTTTAAAATGAACTAGAATTAAGTAAATGGAGATGAACAATAGAAGTAACAGTTATAAGAACTCTTGGTTTGCTCTAATAAGGGAATATGCATAATCCACATATCTGTCTCCCTACAAGAAAGTTACATTGCACCTCAATTAAACTGCACTACTTAGCACTGTGGAAACAGACACCATCAACTGGAGTGAGCAGACAGTTCACAATATACATGCACAACATGCATAGCTACTGTACTATGAGCATCTTAGAGACTTAGTCTTGAATGTCCAAGAAATAGGAAAATATCTTTTCTCTCTGAAACATAGACTATAATTGCATGCATGTACAGTTTTCTGAGAAAAGTCTCTGTGGAGGAACCCAACCTGGCATTTGAAACTTAATATATACCTAGCAATCATGCTACAGGTGAGTGAGCTCTCAGGTGCACAGGGGAACATTCCACTTAATAAAAATATGTCAAAATAGTTTCTGAGAAAAATCTGAAAGAACCAGATGATTTGCCTACTGAAAGCAGCATTAACGTATCTTTCAAACTAATAGAAACCAGCAAGTAACAAATTAATCCATTTTTAAGTGTAATAAACAACTCATACTTTACTCCAAATCTCCAGAGCACGATGGAGTACTTGTATGATAAACAAGTTACAGAGCTCTATAACTAAAGCCAGTGTCAATCAAGGTCACACAAAATCTCCACATGGCTAGACTTGCCATATTTAATAAATGAAACCAGGCATTATCAACAGCTTTAACTTGTTAATAGATGAATACAAACAACATAATCTACATTCTGTGGAAAAAAAGTTAATTAAGAATAAAGAACTACCATGCATAAGTCTGTACTGCAACTCTTCAATAAGCTAGATTAAAAGCCTTACATATTTTGCAATAGGAATTTATTAACTATCACAAATATAAGGCATTCAGTCATACAATGAATATCAAAAGTAGCTTTCTGACAACATCCTGAAGACTTCAGACCAACATTAAAAATTAATTTATGAGATATTCTTTAAATTCAAGGGGTCATTCATACTGAAAAGTATAGTGTATCTCAGCAGAAAAGAAGGGAATTCAGTCACCCAAACTTTATGTTCTACCTTGACCTCCACACTCTTTCCAGTGTGTTAACAATGCTGAAAATATTTTAAAAGAAAAGAAATGCTTTTAAAATTAAATGCCAGCTCATACAATTAATGCTGGCTTCATCTTATAAGCATTAGAAATTACTGTTAAGTTTTTCTGTTATAATTTTTGCTAAAAAGTCTGATAAACAATTTCAACTTACTTCCAAAGTATGTCTAAAAAAATATTAGTTAATTAGTGAAAGAGATTAAGTGTTCCAGAGGGCAAGGTCATTTGTGAGGAGTTGTTTTATTTTCTTTTTCTCAGAGGGGGTGTTTAGCAACTAAGAAACCATAGTCATTTCTGAGTCTTCTACAGGCCAAGAGATCTGACTGACCTCATACATTCAAGCTGGAAACAACTGATGTATCAACATGTTCTAGATTAGAAGTTTCTGTTTAACACTCTACATTTTATATTAAATTGTAAGATCACTTCACACACATTTAAGAGTTGCCCAGTACATTAAGAGTAGTTAAAGTAAGACATTAGGAACAGTTTAGGTTTTAGAAGTTTCAATGCATTGTATGTCAATCAAAAGATTATACTGTTAAAAGATATTCCCTCTAAGCTCGTGAGTTACACTGCTAAGAATCCATGTGCTCATCATACTAAACACTAAACTCTCATAGTCTCAAACCATAATGAGACTGCAAATAAAGGTAAATGGAGCATACCTTTATTTAGATTATACACTTTAATACACCCTATAATAAGCAAATTATTCAAGTCTGTTCAGAAGATTGCCCATTTTAACTATTGATTTTGGACAGGTCTGATAAAGAAAATATCTAACAAAAAGTACTGAGAAAAATATGAAAAATGAGGCAATGATCATTTATTTAATTTTATGACTTTATACACTGTTGATTAAAGTTCTGCTTCTCTTGAAATAAGTCTTAAGAGGAGAAGAACACTAACAAAGCCAAAGAAGGAAAGGAACATCTAAGAACTGTAGTCACAAGTCAATTTATCAGAAACTCTAACAGATAAAATTGCTCTATTCATAACATACTCATGAAGGTATCTACAGTACAAGGAAATTGCATCACATACCTCTAGACACCAGATTATTTAGATATCAGATTATTTTCTTTCCTTAGGCATACAAGGACTCACATACAATGCTCAGTAAGTCATAGCTTCTTATTACTGAAGACTTATTAAATACCATAAACCAATATTTTTCAATAGCAATCTATAAGGAAAACAAGCCATTAGAACTACTATGATTGATTCATATCAATACACTTATCAATGTATATCTGAATATAAAACAGAGAGAAAGTTTTAGGTTGATCTGGTTAATTACAGTAAGTAACGTCTGTTCTTTACAGATTTTAAAAATAATAAAATGTAAAAGGGGAAAGTAACATATAGTGTTCTCAGTGCTGCTCCTGATAGTGATGCACCTATATATCCAACTTTTTGAAAGATGCAAACAATTTGTATCTTTTTTTCTCTGAATCACTTAGTTTCAAGTATCGGTTATACACTAAACAAATAAAACTTACTTGATTATTTCAAGTCTGCTATACTGCAGTGCCAGAACTATGATATTGAAACAAAAGCATGTATTTTATGTCAAAGAAAGTTTAACTCAGCAGCACTGTCATACATCCACCGGCTGATTTTGTGCAAATAGTCCTAATTTCCTCCTATCACTTTCCAGAAATCTACATTTAAAACCTTTATAAGCCATACCAGATAATGTGATTTTCCCAGCTACTGCTTATCTTCCCTTGTATTCAGCAATATAAAACTACCTGGTAAAAATATTTCCAAGAAACTTCATTGCTTTTTTTGTGTGCATTTATACTGTACTTTCCCTTTGCATAAGTTTCCTCATATTTTAAAGTGCATTTTTTGTGATTGCAGTTAATAGTTAGAGCCACATAAACTGTACAAAAAGGTACATATTATTTACTTGTAGTCAATGGTATGAGATGTGCAGTAAAATAAAATATAAAGAGTTATATCATTCTCAACTCTGAAACAGGATTTGAGGATTTGCTTCAAATCAGAAATTTAATCCATTTGTTTAGTTATAACATATACATTGTTTAGAAAGAGATAAAAAAGTTCTAACTTCTGTAGGAAGGTAAACAGAATGCTCACCAAACATGTAAATCACCTTAACCTTTTCCTCAGAACTGGAGAGTATAACTTAAGACTACATGGTAATCTGCAGGACAATTTCCTAAGAACACATCAGTGTTCTAACCTTAAAACAGTTTTTCACAATTTGCACATTAAAAGCATTTAATCACTACTATTAAAAAAAATTGAGTGAAGTAAATTTAGTAATTTAGGTACGTGATTCATAATCCACAAAAGAATCTTTGCCATTAATTCACAGCATAAGTGCTTAGCAATATTTAAATATACTCCAAGATTTAACATTCAATGTACTATTCCCTATAAATAGCAAAGAAAATGCTAAACTTTCTTTAAATTAAAATATACTGTTAAAAGCTCACTCTAATATGAAAGAGAAATATGAAAAACTGACAGAAACAGGAGTCAATGAGGAAATTTGATTCTGGGTTACAAGACAAGTGCTATTTCAATGAAAATAAATCTTGCAGGAAGTAACACTGATTTCACGTCTCCAAAAAGTGTAAAAGAATCTCGTAGTTAAAAGCAAGGCTATGCATCTTCCAATTACAGAATCACTTTTCTTCTGCATTATTGCAGATGTACAACTGACATTACTTCCAATGTTTGTATTTCTTAGGGTTTTCTCTCCTATTTCACCAAACCTGTAATATCTACTCAGAAATATAGATCATTTACTGTACTATGAGACACTCTTGTGGTACATTAAGGAATGAAGTGATGAGCCAATCACAAACAGAAAAGGATTCAAACTCAGAAAGCATCCATTGCAAGCAAGCTTTAAGGATATTCACCATTTTACAATATTTTATTAAAAAGCAAGCAGGAGAAATCTGCGGCATTCATTCTCACTGAAATGATGTTCCATCTGACACACTATTTGACAGAAGCTAAACAAGAGAAATGCTGGAATTGCAAGAGAATTCTTGTCTTTGTTGGCTGGAAAATACATTAATACCACATCACCCTGTAAAACTGAGTGTAACTTCATATTGTCTTATGTTAAAAAGGGTATTATGCTATTTGATAATCTAATGTACCTACCTAAGTTGTAATATCATACAAATATGCTGTGAATATAGTTTTAAGCTAAATATTAAAAGACTTTCTAATTAGCATGCATTTAAACCTCTGTCCAGAAAGATTCTCATTCCTCCAGTAATTCAGACAAACAAAATTTGTATAATTAAAGCTACTTGAATTCCTGCTTCTCAAAGTCTGCGCTAGAGTTCTATGAGACTGAAGATTATGTAGTCTCTGTTGAAGAGATTCTGTGTAATTAGTCTAGTATGCAGATTTGGTTATTGCACACATCTTCTTATGAAGAAAAATATGAATTATCATACGAGAACAATAATAGAAGTATTTCTTCACTATCTCATCACACATCTCCATATTAGCCAAAACTTCTTAAATGCTGGAAAAAGACAAAAAGGGAAAAATAAGTCTGTTTTGCACCAGTTAGACTCCTTTTCATATTGTTTAGTTAGCATCTCCAAATGCTGTAGAATAGGATTTTATCCCTCTCTTCCTATTACATTCATGCATGCATAATAGTTGACCACCTAGTCACTAGACCTTGCAGACTTTTGAGGAATTAGTCTAATCTTGGATACAAAATAATTACTTAGTAGTTCTACTAGTAAACAGCAACAACATATTCATTCTATTTGACCTGAATATCATTATACGCAAATGTGGTTCCCGCAGCAGAATAATAATTTGATTAAATCTATATGACTTTCCCCTCCCCACTCAACCACAAAAGACTGAATACAAATATTACTCTGAGTAAACAGAAAACTCCGGCTGGTGATCAAAGAATAAGACTTAGCTTCAGAGTCTGGCATGCCATAAGTACCAAGAGCTGTACAGTCCAAAACAAACACCAAGAGTGGTATAAATAAACAATTTTTGTTACTGTTTTTCAGAAAGTTAAGCATAACACAATCTATATTTCATCATAAAGGCAAACATGAGTACTAGCAAAATGAATCATATTATTCTTTTGACAAATCAAAGACACATTAGCTCCGTGACACAAGGAACGCTTTGTCCTTAATTTCTCTTATTATTTTAATACTGATTTATTTTTGACATTGTAGTTTCAGGAGGGCTTTACATAGCTCCAAATATGCTTCCTACTTTGAGTTTTGGTCTGCACTCCCTGGTTCTCAGCAACAGAAACCTGCAGATCAGAACTGTCTACTTCCAGTGCATGTGAGCATCTTGTTCTCAAAAACCTATTTTTGTTGAAGTAGTTGAGATTCTTTCTATTTATTATAAAGCATGCATTTGCACAGCTCAGCTTACCTCACCATTTGTCCCCACTTGATCACTACCTCTTCCTTATTCTGCTGAATAAGGAAGAATCCCAGGTATATTCTGAGAGTCAACTGCTAGCAGCAAATGGATTCTATCTTCCCCTTTTAAAGTTTGAACAAGTCCATTTATCACTACTGCTTCTCTTCTATAGAGCATTAAAACAGCAATTCATTTTACGCTACTAGATTAGTACTGAAAATAAACTTTCTCTTTTGGCTTTTTGCAGTTAAGATTATCTAACCTGGTTTGGTTTTAGCTACATCTATCCATATTTGTTTCTTTTCACAGCAACATTATAGATCTGCTGAAATACAGATGCCAAGACTTTTGCTGCAATGTGCAACCATGCCTTGAATCCCAGTTTCTCTTCATGCATTCCAGCTATAGCTGCCTTCCATTTTGTCAGCTTTGGTAACAGCTTTTATTCAAATAATCTTGCTGAGCACCGATTTGCTATTTCCATCCTCCCACTGTTATAAACAGATGACCCAGCATTTCTCAAGATCTTACACTGAAATGCCAGCAACAAGAAAAAACATTCTGTTTCATATATATCAAGTACCTTGCAGCCAAATTTTAAGTGCCACAAGACATTACACCCCACAGTCTAGGAACTGCAAAGATAAGCAGTCGACCTAAGCAGGCTCTTTCTAGCTTCTTATCCTTGCCAGCTACACATATGCATTTATGATTTTAGAAAAAGGCACTTCTATATCAAAGGACAAGTCAGATCGCACAGCAGGAAACATTTAGTCTTTACAACTGTTAAGCTGAGTAATACAGCAGATGAAATTTCTAAGTTTCATTACTCAAATGATGTTAGAGGTAAGGTTGTAGAAGAACTATCTTCTGAGTTAAAGAAGAGTTCCACTAACTTGTAAAAAACGGGAAGAGTGGAGCATCAAAGCCAGAAAATAGCAAAAACAGGAAAAAGACGCTGATAAAAGCTACAGGATATGCTGTCCATGCCCTCATTCTCTTAAATTTAAATGACTTTGAATGTAACAAACTGATCCAGAAGAAGAATGTATCTGACAACAAAACTGTTTCACTGTAAATATTTAAGTATTGTGCCAGCCAACAACTACAACACTGCAAACACATCCTGCCCTATTATGAAAATTTTCAGAATGTGGAACTAGATTATAACTTATGTAAAAGAATATTTTGTTAAAACTCTGATTTAACTGCCAAAAAAATCCCACAATTTCAGATCAAATAAATTCTCTCAACTCTTACATAAACTTCAGAACCTAATTGGCCTTAATAAGGGGTACATCATCTACAGGACATTTACAAAAGTGCTTCCTGGTGATGTGTATTTCAGAAAAAAATATTGAAAGAGCCCTGTTAAAATATCTGTCAGCAAACTATCATGGCAAGATATTTAGAGACTAGAAAAATCTATTTAGAGTGAGGAAGTTGTATGAAAAATTTATCGTGTTCAGATCGTGCAGAGAACAGCAGCCAATAATGGAAGACCGTTTCACAAAAGTTCATATGAAGTACTCAACTTACTGGTTTTTTTAATTGAGACCTCACTTTATTAAGAAAATAAATTACGTATTAGATAAGGTCAGGTCATATCTCCACAAAGTTAGTAGATAATGAAGAGTATATAACCTTAGTGGGTAAAAGAAAATGTCTGTAGCCACTTTTTACATATGAAAAACTTAAAATATTGTTCCAGCTGAACCTGATCAAAAGCAAACAGAACCAAAGGCTCTGCCAAATATAATACTGCTCAAGTCTGCATGCCATACCAGTACCCAAGTACTGTCTAACAGCTGCCTAATTGGACATCACTGCTCCATTAACACAAAATCTCCTTGATATTTTTTTTGTTTGTTTTTCAAAATGAATTATCCTTTAAATTAATTTCCTCTGAAACAAGTCATTCACTGAAAAACTACATGATGAATCTTCTAAAGGACAAAAACTAGTGCTCATGGAAATTTAAATGCTAATAATTTTCATCAATAGTGACTTTGAAGGTTTGCCAAATAAGGTTTGTTCAACATTTCTTGCATGTAAATTATTTTGCTCAGTTCACAATGAAAAAAGGCTACAATAAAAGCAGCGCTGTAATGAAGATTTTATTACATTCAGATATAGTGTTACCTTTAGTCAGATATAAATACTTGCAACATTAGATAAGAAGTTCATCAAAAGCACGTAGTGTAAAAACATGTAGCAAAACTAAATAGGATGTAAAAGCCCATGAAAATAGGTTTGTACCAGGTGTAGAGTTTTATACCTCCTGTGTGATACAAAATTAGCAAATTAATTCATGCAGAATGCTTGCCAGCACAGTGATAATTATATTCAAGTTCTTAAAGTGAGTATTTTCCATTAAATAAACAAAATTATTAGACTGACCAGGGGCACTGGGATGACTTCCCATAACTTGTATTTAAAGTTTTAAACATGTTTTTCTATTCCATTGGTATTTATAGCTTAAGCCTTATGAAATTGAGTAGACTTTTTTGATCTTGGGATACATGAAAATAATATCTATCCCCTCTAAGATCTTTCACAGTGTGGAAACATTTTCTAGTAGAAATCAATAAAGGAACATTTTTATTGCTTTTAAAACATGAAGCTTTCAAAGGCTTTTCCTACCAGTGTTGGAAAATGGGAGTGGAGTGCTTTTGTTACCCTGAATATACTGTCATATTTTCATCAAACATGAAGTGACTGCAGACCAATACTGTATTTTGTGTAGAAATCAACTACGGGGGAAAAAAAAAAAAAAAGAATCAATTGTTTGAAAGAAAAAGGTAAAGGTGAACTAAAGGAACTACTCTGTTCAGGCACTTCACTGAGGAGAAATGGCAAGCACTCAATCTGGTTTGGAGCTGACAGGAAATAATAGTCAGTGTGCTTGGGTAAGAAACAGTCATTTAATAATAGCACATACTACAGATCTGTCAAAAAGAAAAAAAAAGGTAAAATAAATTAAAATTAAGATATAGTTATACTGTGCTTATGTAGATGCTTACAAATGCTGTAACAAACTCTTCAATAATACCTTTTCACTATCTGACAAAGTAGTTCCTAACTGAAAATACAAATCAAAGTACCTTATCAAATAGAAGTTTTTCTAATCCTATTTAAAACATCTCCTGACACAGACTCTTCCACAGTCCTACCAGAGAACAATCTGATGTTACTCATGATTCTGACACAGATTAGGGCACTGATGACACAGTCATTCAATAATTAATTAATTCAAGGGAGAATTCATCGTAAGAATTTGTCAAAGAAGATTAAAGGGGAAAACATGCTACAATTTTAGCTTCAAAAAGAATCAAATTACAAAAAAAAACGCTATTGTGAGGCTATTTTAACTACTGCTATGCTAATTTTTTGGGGGAGTCTTATATTTTTTGTTTGCCACACATTCATGGAGCTCTCAGGATACCAAGTCAGGTTTTAGGAGTTATTCACATCCCATGTCTTTAAATACGTTTAACAGTCTGAACAACTAAATGCTTCTCCTATCCATGACAGGACATCAGAAAAAATAAATTAAGTTGAATTAATTTTCCCTAAATTGGGTCTGTTTTGCTGTGAGAGTAATTGGTAAGTGATCTCCCTGTTTCTAATTCAACATGCAACCTTTTCCATTTTAGCAGAGTGCAGTTGGGTGGGCATCTGGCAGCCAGCCAAGCTCAATGCACCACAGAAGTGTTCACTGACTGACTCTCACACATCAAGCTCTGCATAACAAATATGATTTAGTACAAATATTTGAAAAGAATAAGTGCAGATATCATTCTATTTGCTAACAACAGAAACACTAATATAGTTACTACTAAAGCAACACTAAATATATCATCCACTCTCTCCATGTGAAGATGATATACTGAAGTTACAAGATACCACTGACACTTCAGTGCTTCGGCTGCTGTTCCTTGCAAATGCTCATAAGTTACTCTTGCCTTCTTCAAAAAGAAACTTTTCATCCTTATTTCATTTTATATGCACGAATCAATCTTTTTGAAAAACTTTGCTTTTAGGACAGTTAGGATGATACTGAAAGGCAGCCAAACAAATGCATAGCAAGCCTTACTTATACTTGTACAGTTACATTAAAAGGTAAATCAGGTTACTCAGTGCTGTATTACAGCAGAAGTTATTAAACTATACTGTTGGTAGTCTCATGGGTTTGTAATAATAAGATTCTACAAGAAGTACAGTTTGTAGCCACCTCTGAGAAATCCTCCTCCAGAGGAGGAAAATACAAGGATAGCGGGCTCCACCTAATCTTTCATATGGATGACAGCATGTTCTCTTGCTTATGCGAGGTAGCTGTGGCATGTTGAACACAGAACTAAACTGATTTATATTATTAATTTGATCTTCTGGCTAGCCTTTACTCTTTCTGGTTTAAAATATTTGATACTTAATTGGCACTATAGCATCTTAGATCTTGATTTTTCTTACAAAGTGTACAGAGGAGGAAAAAAAAAAAGAGAGAACTATATTGACCTTTTCAAGACAAGTGCCAACAGAGATAGTACTCCCACAGAAGTGCTTTATTTCTGAATAATCAAGTCTGGCAGGTGCTCTGGTGTGATGGGATCAGACACTGCCATTTCCAATAAGATTAGGATGAAAATCTGTCTTAGTTGATAAAAAAAAAAAATAATAGAGAGAGATCACGCAATCTTTCTCTCTTGAGTTTACTAGATCAGTTCCCTTTGATATCTAGAAAAGAAAGAAGAGTACATTTCTAATTTTTTCATGCTATCTCCCATTAGCTGCAGTTATCTGCACGTTGCTAAAAATAATGAAGAATTTACAAATGTTTTCTTCTATGTTTGATGTGCAATTTCTAGTCCTCATTTGGACTTTATCACTTTAAACATAACAGTCCTTGGATCAAGTCAAATCAACTTATTGGTAGGATATTTATAAATACAGCACATTAATTATAAAGCACATATTTCATGAAACTACTAGCTTTCTTATATTTTGCATACACGAGATGTCCAAATTGTCATTTTGGATTGAAATGCTTCAAGGATTTCTTTTTTGGTTAGAGGTTGCCTTCTTGTGTACTCTACAACCTCTTAAGTCTTAGAATCACCTTGGCAAATCACTTCACGTACCCAAAGGTTTACTGTAAGCAATATGTAGCTGGTTCTCTCTTGTTATCCTGAACACATATCCCACATTATGCCTAACCATTGCCATCTCACTACATTAATTACACTTACAGATTTCAGCAACTTACTGCTATAACCTTCTCCACACGAGTCCTCCTCAAAGTGTCTCCAGAAACCAAGTCTTTGCATATTAAAATTCTCCTTATTTTAGTACTGTAATTCTTGAACATAATAGTCTGAAGCTACTACAAGCAACCTGGCACTCATACCAATGATTAGAAAACAAGAACTCCAATAAGAGATGTTCCTCGAAAAGACATTATGCCAGCCTTACCACTTCTTATAACCCATTCTCCTCACTTAGCAAAAGAGAAAGTTCCTTTCCTATTTCTTTTGGACCATATACCCCTGAATTTCTCTAACGTTCTTTGAACCTGCTGAACTTTTGAAGTTGTCTCCAAGTGGTCCTACCAATTCCTTAGCCAACTTCATTTTCAAAAAATTAAACACACACCTCAAATTTAGCTGAAGGGTCTGTTGCAAGAAATTCAAGATTCAAAATGAGTATGTGAAGAACATCCTGTTCACATTTATCGAGATATATTTAATGAGTTTTCCTAATAGCTTCACACTTTTAGCATTTTTTATGCTA
Organism: Lanius collurio; assembly: GCA_020086605.1. Lineage (NCBI taxonomy): Eukaryota > Metazoa > Chordata > Aves > Passeriformes > Laniidae > Lanius > Lanius collurio. The sequence continues at coordinate 2,173,480 of JACBWW010000061.1, read as the reverse complement.
ACTTTTTTCTTACAATACTATCTTGAACTTCCCTATCAAGTCACATGCAGTTTTCTTACCCTGTAGCTTTAGCTGCTGGCATTTTTTCTGTATTATAATACAAAGTTTACTCAAATCTTGGATATAGTTAAATCTCCCACTTTATTATCATAAAATTTTCAGCTTCTCTAATCGTAACATTTGCTCATCATATACATCATGTGATCCAAGAGCTAATAATACAATACATTATTAGAAGGAATTTTCATTCAAAGGAAGTTTCTTTCACCCCACAAGATTTTCATGATTCTAGAGCTTGTGCTATCTTTTATGCAAAATGTCGCTTTCCTGCCTGTACTTCTAGTAATTCCAGCAAAGTTGGCAGCATGTTAGCATCAGACCAGTTATTATTCTTCCATCAGGCTTCCAGCGCATTACAAAGCAGCTGTCATTCAATAATGAGCATTTGTGATTGTTCATCTTACCTCTTAGGACTAAGATAATAAAAAGCACATGTAAACTCCAGATCTATTCAGTATATCACATATCAATTAACTTTAAGTCATACATTCAGTTAAATGTTTCCCAAAAATTATAGCAAGAGATTCCTTTAAAACTATTGTTGCCAGAAAGGCTTTACACAGATTTTCTTCATTCGTATGAGATCATGAGGATAACCCTGGCTGGTAATTCTCAAACTCTTGATATTTCTTTTTATTTCTTTCTCTTTCATGTCTCTTCTAACCATCACTCATATCCATCTTTCTTTTTGCCTTTAAAATGTATCGATAACCAAAGATGACTCATGTAAGCCATTCAGATTCATCAGCTTATTTTCAGAACTTGTCAATTACTTTTCTTTCCCCCCTAGCCAGTGAGTAGTCATGGAGCTGTCACAGATACACAAAACCAACTCCACTTAGGTAACCAACTCACAACCAAAACCAATGACTAAAACAAACCCACAACAAGGGTAACTGTGGTGACAATCCAGTGACATTTCACAGGTTAAGGGTTCACTGTACCAGTCAGGGATATTGCCACGATATGGACAGGAACAATTACCCAAAGCATGCACTCACACTCTGACACACATGGAGCCCTCTCGCTCAGGCTTTTATGACAAAGGAGTTGCTTTGCCATTATGCCCTTGAGTGAATTCAGAATCATTGAAAAAAAAATTGTATTTCATCTTCAGTAAGTTGCCATCAGAATACCATCAATAACTGATGCTTTGATATCTCTCAGTGTTTATCTCACAGTTTTATTTTTATAAGATGTTACTTTCACAAAATGATTCAACTGTTGAAAAGTGACAAAACCAGCTTTATTACATGCAAAAGACTATCAGCCATAAACTCTGTGGACTTTCCATTACCGCCATCACCAAGCAGCACAGTGAGAACATTTCCTCCAGTGAAGTACCAAGACTGCTACCAGCAGCAAGTCGAAGAAGTGGTACTCCCCTTCTAAAGGAGATATGTCCCCACTGTCAGGGAGAAGTATCTGGAGTATTTTGTATGGATTTCCCCACTTCAAGAAAAATACAGATATTTTGGAATGAGCACAGCAGAAAATCATCAAGATGATTAAGAGGACTGAAACATAAAGATGCAGACAGAAAAGCTGAAAGAGTTGCCAGTCTTGAGAAGGGTAACAAGAGACAAGGGAACACTTATGTTTGTCTCAAATGACCTGACAGAAGACTGGAAATAAGAGGAAATTCTTGGAGGTGCACAACAAGCAAGATGAAATAGGCACAAGTTGCAACAAAAGGTATTCCAAAAGACATCATGGGAAAAAAAAATTCACCACAATGACAAACATGGGAAAAGGTTGTCCATCCCTACATCACCATCTGTAGAAATACCTCAAACTAATCTGGAAAAGTCCCGAGCAACATGAACTAGACTGGTCCCTTTACAAAAAGTTGTTGGACATGATGACCTAAAGGGAGTTTCTTCCATGGTTCATGTCTCTGAAATGTCTCTGGATATACTCAACAAAAGTTTCCTACAGTCTGAAGCTAGGCCCTCTCTTTTAGGTTTTTATTCTTGCAGTAATATTTCTTTCATATCTCCATAACATCTTCCGTTTTTCAATTGCTTCAATGCTGCTTCAAAATCAACATAATTTATAACTCCTATACAAACATCTGCTGAATCTTCAAATCTATTATATACTGTTCTGTATTCTTTTTCTAGTAAAAACTCCTCAGTAGATTATTTACATAGATGTAAGACTTCCTTTTCTAGATCAACACTGATACCCTTTTGGCATATTAGATGGCAAAATGCATTTGAGTACCTCCATTTGATTTTATCTCATGAGATTATAATTCACTTAAAGTATCACTGAACATTCTGATACCCGTTTCCTCAACTAGATACCTCTTTTTATGCCAAGATTTTAATGAAGAGAGTGCATAAGCAAACCCTCCAGCAGAATGGAAACCAGCTCATTCTTTGCATGCCATCATTTTGCTACAAAATCATTTTCAATTTCTCATCTTTCTGGTTTTAGAGACAAAGCTTTAGAAATAGTCAAGGACTGTTCCCAATTTGAGTGTAGTGAATAGCTTGCTGATTCTGCTTTAGAGAGCCTGGTGTTAAATCTACTCAGACTGGGAAGAAAACTTTATGTCTCCAATTATTTTGGTAAGTTTTGTTATAATCAGTAAGTATAAGCTACAAAGAAGTACCCCCTCTGTCCATGGTCATGAGAACAAAAACAGTTGCTTTGTTGCCCTCTGTACTGGAATTCATGCTGTCAACAAGAGACTGTGAGATTTGGTTCTGCCTACAAATGTACTTAAGCATTCATGTTAAGTTCTGTAAACCACTCACTTGAACAAAGATGAAATTTAGTTCCATGTTGCCCTTTAAACACCTACTTGTTGTTCTGAATAAAATCATGAGTGTCTCCACTTCCTTAGAAAAATTAAGATGATGGCATACTTATATTATCCATGTGGGATGAGAGAGATTTCAAAACTTAAAAATAAAATAGATTAAGCAGTAAGCCTCACCTGTAAAAAAGAAAGAAATTTGTCCCTGCAGACCACAGTCTTTAAATTGCTACACAGACACACACACGTTTGGTATTAAAGTGTATTTCACTGACTTTCCAACTGTAGATCCAGTAACTCTCTTCTATTGGGTTTTGTCAAAACAATGTATTCAGTCCATTCAGTTAAATATTGAGGGATGTTAATCTTGTTAACTCTAATGTTCTTGCTGTCTATGGAGACTCACAATCCTCTTCTGAGCCATTAACATGTTTGGCCTGAACATCATCTTGTCTCCCAAATTTTACTGTTTAATTACACACAGGAAACTATTTCCTCCAGTGGCTTTTAAAACTTCCAAACTATTAATTCAGGGAACATTCTTGGGAATTCTCCTAACATTATAAAGGCACCATAATTAGCTTCTAGACTTATTTTAATAGATTCAAGCAAACATGTCTATGCTCTGTGAGGTTTTCTTACCTTTCTATCTTTGTACAACATTCTTACTATTATTAAGTATCCACAGCAATAAGCTGTAACACTTAAATCAGTAGAAACACAGCTAGAGCATAAAAATCATGCTTTGACAAGAGTGGAATAAAGTTCTTGGATATGGTAAAAAAAATATTGGATAATACACACCAAAGTATACCCAAAAAAAAGGAGAAATTTGAGAATGACATGTCACTCTATCAACAAAAATATCAAAATAGAATTTTTAAAACAATGTAAAATTACAATAACCCTTGTTCAATTTCCAAAGAAACATTATGGCCCTTTGGGTGCTCTAAAGTACTACATCTCTGATCTGAAAAAAGGAGGGAGGAAAAAAGTGTGTTAAGAAGTAAGAGGCATTTTATATATGGGACAGAAGAATCTAACCTTCTACTAAAACTACTTACTTACAAGGAAGGGACAAAAGTTTTAAAGCTGGGAATACTTTCAAATATTTTGTTCTTTCACAGTGCTTTAAAAGCTGAAAAAGCTAAGAAAATATCTAAGGAGATTAATGTTCCTGCAGGTTGCTCAGGAAGTAAAAAAAAAAAAAAAAAAAACACTGAAAGACTATCGTTCTTCATGGATCCAACACACATCAATTATCATATCAATTCTGAGGGTAAACACATTACCTTCTGGGCTCCAGATTAGGTTTCAGTAATTTATGAAGGTATTCTGATAAAATTTTATAGGTTTGGGTTTTTTGTTTGTTTTTTTTTTAATGTCATAAATAATATCTGTATTTTCCAAAAGAACTTCTTGGGTTTTTTTCTGGGAGGTTTTCCTACAGGTCACACAATTTTTGGCATGCTTACGTAAAATAGTTCAATATTACTGCTTTAAGCAGTGTAGGATTTTCAGACCTTTGCCTTCATGCATCCCACTTAGAAAAAAAAAACATTAATGTTATATTCAGAGTGTTTTTTCACATACTTATTTAAGTCCCAAAAATTTTATAGGTATCTCCAAAAGCCAAAAGTTAAATCCATCAGCTACTTACCCCTTTTTTGACAACAAAACGTAAGTTCCAATTTGCAAAGCATGTCAGCATTCTCATACTTGTCCTCTTGTGCCTTAACCCAAAAACAGGATTCTGTCATCTCCTGAGGCCTGATCTACAAGGAAGAGGCAAAATAAATTTTATGAATTATTTTGATACTATGTGGAAACTGTGCTCTGCAGAGTCTAAAACACATTAATCATTTATGACCGCCGTAAAACATGAACTTTTAGTACACAACTCATCTTTAGAGTTGTTAATATTGCTCTCATTGAAAATAATAACCCTTAAAATAAGTGAGTTTGGACAAACAGATTCTAACAATGCAAACAACACAATGCAAGGTCTAAAAGCAAATTAACTTTGTTCTAGATTTAAAACTTGGGCAAACTTCAAATAATCTCTGAATACAGCTGATCTAACTTGATACTAAGTACCTTACTTTTAAGAATGTAGCTTTGATTACTTCATTAATGTGAAAATCTCTTTACTGACTTATTTTGATCTAAATAATTACAGTTTCCAAACTCAGTAGACTGGTATACTTGATCTTGTCACAATAGAGAAGGAAAAAAAGCCAACACCAAAACCAACCAAATTCCAAATTGAATCTGTATTTTGCCAGCCATTAAATTTATGTCAGTACATTTATACTATGGACAAATGGAGAGACTTGCACTGCTTCTTTCCAGTCCAGGCTAGAGAGATGCATGACACTTGTTTGGAAATTGTATAGCTATAAGCAGAGTGCAGTGAGTGATCCAATACAAAGAGTCTGATAAAAAACAAGGCATAACAGATCCCAGGAAGCATAAGAAGCACGCTGCTGTCAAGGTTGTTTTATTCTAGACCAGAACTGACTTTTACAGGCATCTCATAAAGTCAACAGATACTTGCCCAGATGATTCATGGGTCAGTGAAACACAGTTTTCACAAAACAATGAAAATCTAAAGACATACGGTATTTATGTCTTAGATAATTTTAACTAAAGTATCGATTGCTTATCTAGTCTTACTTCTGACAATCCATTTTCCCCAAGTTCAATGTCAGATTTTACATGAAGTATTTGTCATTAAACAACACTACCTTAGACCAGTTGAGTCTTTTCATGGTAACCTCAGGTTTGAATTCTTTTTTCGGCTTCATTCCAAATGGCAAAGCACATGAAGGCGGGGACAACTGTATTCCAGGCAGGCCTGGTAGAGGCGGTGGAGGAGGAGCACTACCAAAACCCAGAGGAGTTCCCAAGCCATTCAGAAGTGGTGGAGGAGGAGGGGGTGGCGGTGGTGGTGGAATTGCTCCATTAGAAGGCAGCGGTGGAGGAGGAGGGGGTGGGAATTGATGTGGTCCTGCACCTTCCACTGGAACAACAGATGCATCTCCACGAGTTGATGGCAGAAGACCAGGTGGCACAGAGCCATACTGATAAGGAAAATATTCTTACTGAGTTTCACAGTTTTATCAACAAAATGCTATGCAATCATAGTTTATAGATTAAACTAGTTGAAAGTCAATGTCATTTGTCTTGTATAGAACAGTCAAATAAGAATGATAACAAGCCCAACGCACTTTTGATTTCATGATTGCAAGTGTCAATATTTGAAGCAGACAATCAGACCTGGGGGGTGCACACCAAAAATGACAAACTGAAATGGTCTTTCCCACTTGTCATATTTCACTGATCATGAGCCAAGAAGCAAATGATAGGTATCTTGATGAGATTTTACCCAGACTACCATGGCTTAGCTCAAATTAAAAAACAAAGTAACATCCTAGTCTGTGTTGTTCTTATCCTACAGGTTACAGAGAAACATTCCAAGTACATAACAGAAGAATCAGAGGAGATAAAGAATTCTGTTGAAAAACAGCTATCTTCCAATATAGGAGCATTCTCATTCTACAGAATTGAAAACATGAAGCAATAATGAAAAAATGTCCTTCCAAAAAATAAAGCTTCCTTACACACCAGCTTCTTATTCCATGCTGAAATGATACCTATAATGTATCAAAATAGGATTAGCACTTCAGCAAAACTAATAAAATTACTTCTACTATTTGAAGAACTTCTATCATAGGCTTGCAAATAAAAATAAGAAGGTATCTGACAAAAACAACAAAGCAGTAAATAAGAAATATTTATCTACTGGTGATAGCACTAATTACCTTTTCAACTAACTATGAGCTGAAACAGTCCCTTTTGTTTTTAGAAAATAAAGGGAAATACAATAAACAAAAGATTAAAAATTTCTAAAAGGAAATAGCTGAATATTAATAAATACAGATAAATGCATGCACAACAGCTTGATAATGTTTTAAATTTGTGAACATAAGCATTGTTTACACTGACAAGTAGACACTGAACAATTAGGCTCCAGAAATGAAAGAAATACATCAACACATACCGAATGCAAGAAGAGAGTACAGGAATGAGACCAGGGAAAAAACAGTCATTAGAGGTAGAAGTCAGCAAGCTAAGTAGCAACTGATGCCAAATGGAAGCCAAAGTTTCCTCTTTAGACAGATTTAAAAGTACCAAATCACAGTAATCAATTACCTGACATTTACAAAACTTTTCATGTATCTCTTTAACAACAGTGGGATAATTCATAGTATGAAAATTAGTGAGCAGAGTCATATTCTATGCTCTCTGTCTGCATGTAAAAAGTTATACTTAATGCAGTAAATAACAGAAAAATTAAAATAGGGAGGAAACAGATTTCACATACAAAAAGTATTTTAGTATGTTTCCAAGATACACACAGAAAAATACTTTCCTAATGAATAATATGCCACTCTTACTATATTTGGTTTTTGAGAATGCAATAATTTCTGTAATTGCTTTTGTTAATGTTTGATTTTGACATTAACAATTAATTTTGACCAGAAACATGAATTAGAGTGACATTTCTAAATAGACCAAAGTAGAGCTAAATTAATTTTCCTCACTAAGAAAATTAAAGAAGCCAATAAATATAAAAAAAAACCCTCAGAAGTACTAAACCCCTATAAGCATGTCTTTCTGATGCTGTCTTTCATTAACCATTTACCATTTTTAGACTGTGCTTCTTATTCCAGGAAATAAGACGCAAGAAAAATCAGTTGGTCACACAGTCTACTTACATAGATTTAAAGCTGAAGTAGTTACAAGTTAACTCAACTATTACTCTCAAAAAATCTGCACTATTCCTCTCCATCATGTTTTAAAATATCTATTTATGCTTGAAAATTGAAAAATTAACAAGAAATGTTCTTATCCAGCCACAGGTTATTTCTTTCACTGCTGGATATCCATGGTAAAGCCTCAGTATAGCAAACTGCATAATGAGTAATATCCTGTGGAGGGATAAAGATCACAATGATGAATGCTAATCCAAAAGCATAAGACTTATTACTCTATGTGGTTAATTACTTTGGAAATGTACGACTCTGAAAGCAAAACCCAAATGAAACCTAAGAAACTAGTTTAATTAACAGAGCTCAGGCATAAAAGGATCATCTGGGACTCACAGCTAATTAATGTCGCATTACAATTATTTGTATAAAACAGAAATAAAGGAATCTAACATTCAGTAATAATCGATAACAAAGATTCTTTAAAAACCCTTCAACTGTACTATCGGAATCCAAAGAAGAGGCAAAAGGAAGTCCCTTTCAAAAACATTATTTCATACATTCATTTATACTGTCTTTTACCTGTAATTTAAAAGCTTGTAATTCTGTTTCAAGTTCATTGATTCTCTCTTCTTTTTTTTGCAGTAGGGCCTGGGTCTCCTGATGAACCACAAAATCTTTTTCAAACTAAGAAAAAAAGAAAATTTTTGGTGCCAGTCAGTTCTGCATAGTTTGTTTAAATTCCAGCTTTTCCTTTTGTGCTTCTTAAAACTCACATGATAACAATACTAAGGACACGTCTGCTAGTCTAACTTCCACATGTCTGCTAGGTGGAAGAATCATCTGTATCACCACTACAGGTCTTTATGATAGGAAATGGCATAAAGTATTAATGTATATTAAGTTAGCATTGCACAGAGTAGCTCAAAAGCCATGGATCTACATCATCTGTAGATATGAAGGAGTCAATTTTTATTCTCCCACTGTTCATCTCATTAGGGAAACTGATAATTCTTGAAATAAAGTATTCAGTTTTAGGCAGAGTTCTACATGAAAACTTAAACAGTAGAAAGATTCTCAGTTAATGTTAACAACTTTACACAACTTGGCTTCCTAGTCCACAAGGAACAACCAAATTACCTCTTTAACACAGAGTTAATTGTAAGCTGAAGTTAAAAACTATTCAGTTACACCACTCATTAATCTATTAAGTAATCATGTGTCCATTATGATCATATGATGCAAAAATTACTTACTTTTCTGGAAAGTTCAGAGGCCCGCTCTTCACATTCTTCTAATCTTGCTTTATCTACACAAATATCTTGAAAAAGATCAATAAGCACACTTACACATGTGCAAGGAACACAAGATTCTTCTTAATTACATATACAGTTTCATAAAAGGAAGTATGATGCTGTAATCATTTCCAAACATAGTACTTACCTAGTAAGTGGCTGAAATTGATATCTAATCTCTTACGATATGTGAAATCTGGGTCTGTTCCACTTCGATGTAACACTATCTGTGACACACACTCTTCAATTAATTTGAAATACTGTGGACTAAAGACAGAGATGAACTATTTTATGATGCATTTATTTATCAACCTACACTTATAATTTTGTCTATGAACAAAGTATAGTCAAAAGCTTTGGGCTGATTTGTTTCCATAGAAAGGTAGGTGCAAACCCATACAATCTCAAAGGAAAATTACATCTGGCACTTTATTATACAAAAACAGCACAAAAAGCCTGAAAAAACAGTGGACCTAAAGATAATTAATTCTTATATTATAAAATCTACATCTCTCCCCCTATGGAAATACAGGAAGGAGAGCCCACCTCCTGCTTCCTCTCAGTAAAGAGAAGGGACTTCCTTCAGCTTGATTGCACTAGTTTTGTGACTTCTGCAAGTATAAGCGCATTGCAGCCCTGCTTCAGTATGAGGAGGGAAGAACACCTTGTTCTAAAATGCCAGGGGGTATGACAGCTGGGTCACTTGCCCAGAACATGCAAGCTGTGAATTCAAACCTTTGCAGGTGGAAGAGGTCTAGCACAGATGTACCCATAGCAGGCAAGCACCCTTAACCTTTAAATGTACATCTGTGCTAGACCTTGCCTGAAAAGCAAGGTTATGCAGAACACTGTGCAGAAAACAGATGGCCCCTGTTCAGTTCATACCTCGTCCCTCCAGTCTTTCCTCAAAGACAACTCAAGCAGATTCCTTTTTGGAAGGAAAGTGTCAGCCTCAAATACCTGAAGTTTTATTAACTGTTTCCCTGTAATTTATCTGATGAATTTTCCAGGAGACACAAATATGTCTACCCTGTCCTATAATGTATACTAAAAATACTCAAATACAACCCAAAAGTTATTCTAAATTAAGCATATGTTCAGATTTCTATATAAAGGGGACTTCTCTGCACACTTGGTTTTGCCCTTTGACTCAAATACACCACAAAATTATAATGCTACTACCATTATTTATAACTGATTAAGATGTCTCTCCTGATCAATTTATATTTGCAATCAATGAGGCTCAGATCCCAAAAAGAACAGTTTTCTATATTTATAAAATACAATCATACACTAATCAGAAGAGACATATAGATGGCATTATTGATTCAAAGTTGATATTTTCAAACATGACCTCACAAATTACAATCCACACAGAAAGACTAAAACCTAACATTAAATTTATGGAAGAAATATTCCATTAATGGCTGAAGAATAAAAAAAATCCATAATTAACATTTAACACAGCATTAAACGTACCGGATAAAATAATCATTTCTTATCAGCAAAAGATGTTGAAGAATAGAAAGAAAATATCCTTCAGCACTAGTGTCCTTAACTGTATTCCACACCATGTTGTAAACATCATTTACTTCAGTAAAAGTGTTAAGGAGAATAATAAGAAAGAACAAAATATTTCAGTTGAATGTTGACCAATAACTTCTTTAAACAGAAACTACAGCAGAAAAATATCTATTATATGCTTTGTTTTGTTCATATTTGTCCTGCTGATATTATGGAAACATTTATCTTGGAATACACCTCTAAAATGATCAAGTCCAACTATTAGCCAAGCACTGCCAAGTCCACCATTCGGCCATGCCACTACATGCCACATCTACACCACCTTTTAAATATCTCCAGGGATGGGGACTGCACCACTTCCCTGGGCAGCCTGTTCCAGGGCTTGACAACACTTTCTCTAAGAAATTTCTCCTACTAGCCAATCTAAATCTTGCACAGCACACCTTGAGGCCCTTTCCTCTCATTCAGTCACTTGTTACTTAGGAGAAGTGACTGATCCCTACCTCACTATAACCTCCTTTCAGGCAGTCACTGAGAGCAACAAGGCCCCCCGAGCATTCTTCTCCAGAATAAATAACCCCAGCTCTCTCAGCTGCTCCTCAGGACTTGTGCTCCAGCCCCTTCTCTGGACACCGTCCAGCCCCTACATATCTTTCTTGTGGGTGAGAGGCCCAGAACTGAGCACAGAATTCAAAGAGCGACCTCACCAGTGCCCAGTACAGGGGAATGATCAGTGTCCTGCTCCTGCTGGCCACACTATTTCTGATACAAGCAAAGGTCATATTGGCCTTCAAAAGGATATTCTAGTTCAGATCTAATATCTTCTAAACGATGAGAGAATTCAATCATGTCTTCTTCTTTATGCTCATTGAACACTTTCAGCTGAATATCTAGTGCTTCATTCTTTATACGTTGTAGTTGCTGCAAAGAAGAAACAGTAGAAAGACTTGCAAAATTAGCATTTCCATATGGAAATAAACCATATGTTTTTAATAAATTACGTAAGTTTATATTAGTCAAAAGTTTAAAATTACAGGAACAGATAAGCTAAGTTAAATACTCAAAAAGTAAGCATGACTTCAGGCTGGCTTAAAATTTTTGTACAACAATCTGTCACATGTTCTTAAGCAAAGTCATAAAATGCTGAGCAATCAGAATAAAGTTCAGAGAGCACATTCCACCTTTTTATTTTAAGACTGATTCTCGTATCTGACTGGTCTCTCCCAAACTTAATAAAATGCCTTTGAGAATAATTTATTAGAACTTGCTCTCTCCCATTCCCCCTCTCAAGACAAATAATTAAAAACTTTAAATAATAATGCAAAGAGAGATGATAAGATGCTTACTGGCAATATCTCTTTCAATCCACTACGCATAAATTCATTTCTGATGTGAAGCCTAAAATCCAAGTCATCAGGAGATGTAACGAGAGCATTGATGAGCTGCATGCAAGCTACCTGTAATAGAGTAAATAATAAACTATTTTATTTCTTAGATTTCAATATGCATTACAATCAAAAAGATACAAAAAACTAATAATTAGACATTACATCATTTCTAATGATAAAACTACTGTAATCTTGTAAGTAAGCTACTTAAATTCCTGAGCATCCACATGAGCTATAAATATAACCCTAGTTCACAAATTTTCATAAAAACTAAATATTTTCTCACTCCATTGAATTTTTTCATTTTATACAAATATCAGGTTCCTTTAGCTAATAAACCATAGCAGACAAAGCATAACTATCCACATTAAAAAAATCTATACATATAAGAAGTTAGTGACATAACACAGTCTGTGTACAGTGAAAAATATTTTTTTTTAAATGCTGATTAAATTAAACTGAGCCTGAAGAACAGAATGGGTTTCATTCCACTTCTTTTTTAAATAGTCGCTCTTTAAACACACTGAGCATTATAGAATACTTCATGGGAATGACTCCTCCAGCTCAAAAGAAAGTATCAGGCCAACTCATGAGTAGACACTCTTCTAAAACATCAAGAGACTCATCTTGAAAACCCATAGCCAGTAACAGCAGGAATTTACTGTCCAGATTCATGAGCCTTTAGAATGATGGCAACTTACTGTTTATCTCTAATAAGGATGTAAACACCATTATTTCTTTTTTTTTACCCTCTTTATTGTTTGCACATCTTGTTTCAGTGTACAAGAAATAGGTTATTCAAGTAATTACAGCATTTTACAGGCTTTTTAAAAGCAACAGACAATTAGAGTTGTATTTGGAGCATAAATACTATGTAAACAATTAAAGCAATCTGGTTCAAATACTTTGCTGTAAAGCCTTTTATAGTCTAAAAAAGGATGATACATTATGCCATAGGCAAAAGGTGATACTGGAAAGATGCTATCCCTGTCATCTTCTAAGTAAGCATAATTCCAAGTGCTGAATTTACATATGGTCACAAGAACAACTAGATATATGAGCTACTTTGATACACACTGTAAGACACAACAGCAGTCTTTAGGTTTCCAGAAGGAACATGCTAAGATTAAAAGACAGCACAGACTACAACCATCCTAGCTTTATCCTACTGTGAAGAATGTAAGCATGAAAGTAGCTTTATCTATTATTTCAGCTGAACTGTTATGGAGGTGAATGATAATCAACATAATTTAGGCCTGTTTGACTACAGTGTTAGTCTATGTAGATGAACTTACTAGCTAACACTCTAGAAGAGAACAGCTTAGTTGTAAGAACAGAGATGTAATAAATGTAAACAATCTGTTAATGTGAGACCTGTGAACCTGCTGAGAAAATAAAGTTAAGCAGACTGTGAGCTCCTGAAGGTTGTTAGGGACTAAGCGTTAGAATGACCCAATTAAGAATGAGGCATTCTCCAGCCAATCCCATAAATTATGGTATTTGGAGCCACTTGAAAAGAGAACTTTAAGGACCCCCAACTCTGCACTAGGAGTTGGGACCATCTTTTCAGCTTCTGGAGATGTCTGAAAGGACAAGAATGCTCAAGGGAGGATGCTATAGTTGGAACCACTGTACTAACCCATCCAACACCTCTCCTGGATAAAAGCTGCCACAACAGCATCTATTCTTATATTACTCTTCTCATACTACACACCTTGCATCAACAATAATTTTAAAACAGTAATAGAAGGAAGGAATAAGCTTTGCTTCTTACTTGAAGCAAGAGCTGAAATTAATTTCAATTGCCTCGGAACTTCTATGAAATTAAGTACAAGCAAATACCTAGGTTTGCATTAATAATAAAAAAGAAAAGGATCATTTTTTATTGACATAAATAAGGAAAAGCACACTAAATTAAATTCATAGAATCACAGAATGTCCTGAGTGGGAAGAGATTCAAAAAGATCATCAAGTCCAACTCCTGGTCCTGCACAGGGAAGTCCCAAAAATCCCACCTTGTGCCTGACAGCATTGTCCAAATGCTTCTTGAAATCAGACAGGCTTCGTGCTGTGACCACTTCCCTAGTGAGATGCTCCAGTGCCCAGCCACCCTCTTGAGTGAAAAATTGATACCCAATCCTAATATCCAACTTAAATATCCCCTGACACAGCTCCAGGCCATTCCCTCAGGTCCTGTCATTGGTCACCACAGAGAAAAGATCAGCATCTTCCTCTCCTCTTCCCCTCACAAGGAAGTTGTAACTGTGATGAGGTCTCCCGTCAGTCTCCTCTTCTCCAGGCTGAACAGACCAAGTGACCTCAGTTGCTCCTCACATGGCTTCCTCTCAAGGGCCTTAACCATACCCATTGTCCTCTTTGGACACGCTCTAACAGTCTGTTGTCCCTCTTATATTGTGGTGCTCAAAACTGCACACAAGATTCAAAGTGATTATTTAAATCAACAGCAAAAGTGTTAAGATAGACTTACATAACTTACTCCAGACAATAATCAAGTTACAACATCTAAACAAAATAAAACAACTCAAGTGAAGGGGAAGGGGGAATCAAAATTCCCTGATCCAATGTTAAAATTTATTAACAGAAACCAAGAGCGAGAGAATAACTTTGACAGACAATTTGCAAAAAGCATCTATGATTAACACATCTAATTTCTCAAAGATAACAAAAGAGGGAACACAACGACAGAATCTGTAGGGTCTTGTTAAAGACCATGGTGGAAAGGAGTGCCAAAAGAAAACAAAGAAACACAAACAGCAACACTTTGTCAAGCGTTCTCCTCGTGTGTGAAAGGAGATCGCAAAGTAGATTAGAGACAAAACAGCTCAAGGGTGGGAGAAGAACTCAGAGAACCAAGCCAACGTGAGAAGTAACAAAAGATCACTGACTCTTCCAACATTCAAAGTTTTCTAAAAATTGAGAACAAAATAACTTTACTTGCTATTACATCCAAGTTTATACTGAAATGTATCTTGACATTGCAGAAAACGAAGATGGCAAAAAATTATACTGACAATTAAAAGGCCATTTTCAGGAAGACCTGGACAATTACAGATCAGCAAGATGGAATTTTTCTACAGTACAAACGTATTTTGTATAGTTGAGAACAAAACTGATAAGTAATATAAAAAATGTAACATGAATAAATGAACAGTATAAATAAATTACTTTAAAAAGCAAAGTACTATTTCATGAATCAATGAAAGGTGTTTGCAAGGCCCAAGAAGCAGGCAAGAATGCTCCAGCCTAAGTCTGGACTTCAGAAATTTAAACCAGTTTGTAAAATGTCAAAACAATTTAGAAAAACATAGAAAACAGCGTGCTAAGTAGACAAAATCAAAAGTTTTACAAGTATTAAATAATATTAAATTTGTTTTTTTAAAGTTTTTATGGCTCAAAAATTACATGGTTTTATTAAAGTCTGTTAAATGTTTCTTATGGTTTCCCCCTGCCTCACTGTAAGTCTGCTTTTGTATTCTTTTTCAAGAAAGTGTTTAACAGACACAGCAAGGCAATGAAAGCCTGTTCCAGTCCTTTCTCCATATTCTTTACAGTGAGCGCAATTAGATCATCACCTGATGTGTAAAAATAAATAACCTCACGTATCAAATACATCAATGATGTTTCTTTCAGAAAAGTACTGGCATTATATTAGTACCACTCAGATTTAAAAGAACTCAGTTAAGTAGGAATATAGTTAACAACACCATAACATCGACGGTTTTGCCTTAAATAAAGTATGTTTCCCTGAAAAAGATCTTTCAGATTTCAGGCTTCTTAAAAGTTATAAATAAGAAACAACCCTTGGTTATTCTTCTCTTCTTATAAAGCTGCTAAATTGATAACAAATTGAGCCTTTAACTGTTACAGTGGATTCTTCAACTTTGTAGTGCCTGTCAGAACAATTCTTATGATACTTCTCTTCCCTGAAATGTGTTATTTCCTTTGATTTATACAATTTACTTCTGTATGTATGTCTACAGTATTTTAGAAACTTAAGGGAATATAGGACTTTGTTAACTTACCAATTATATTCTTCAAATTCAAACAAAACCACTGTATTACTCTTGAAGCCTGTTTCTGTGCAGTAACATATTAGAGTAACTCTTAGGAAGAAGAGGTACTCTAATATGTTACCGCCAAAGCATCACTCTACACTAGGTAACAAAGAAGAGTGCTAACCCCAGAAAAGGAAACTATAACTAGCAAAAGATAAATACAAATAATATAATTCTCTTAGATCTAAAGACCAACACAACAATAACAAAAATTTTGATATCACCTATGGTGCCCAATCCACTTTTCAAAAGTAGACTGAATAAAATCTTCCAGGAATTGTCTCAACAGCACCCAACAGAGAAGAGGGGTTCTGCTGCACAACCAAGTACTTTTGGACAGAGAAAAAGCTCCTCATATTGAATATTTGCCTGTAGCCCTGCACAATCCTGTTCAGGACATGTGGCCTTGCAGCCCACTTATTTTTGCTAGTAACAGGCTACAGGTTTTCTATGAAGCTAACATCACGTGCTTTCAGACCTTTCAGGCTTTATTGAGACTTGGCTTGCCTGTCTGGAGCTCAGTTTCGGCTTATTTAGCTGCAGCAAGATTTGTCTAGTAACAGACTCACTATCACCCCACTAGTTGTACATCTTTCTTAGCCTTGTACAAGTCTCTGGCACAAAGTTTACCATTACGTACATTTCTGTAACTGGTGGATAGAAAACAACCATAAATAAAATGCAGCGTAGAAAGGAATAGGCATGGGGTGGGAGTGGAGATGCTTTAGCACTACCGAGAGCCATTTTATTAGATCACTAAGACTTCACTTAGACAAAAATTAAATTCTTGGCTTTGAATACCAGGCGTATTCTGTAGGCCCATAAGCCACACATTACAATGTCACAACAGAAGATGGATACAACAAGTGGTAGAAAATGCAGGCAACCAAATCAGTTAAATTTAGAGCAATAAAACCTCACAGAATATATTGTCTTGTTTTCTAACTATGGGCTTTATTTGTAAAGCTTTTTGTATTTGTTTTGGTATAAATATTTGTCTTCTCCTTCAGCAGCCAAGATGAAAATTTTACTTCCCCTAATAGTGAACTGATTTAGTTGAAACAAGTTATACCATCTCCAATTCATTTCTCTGGAGTACTAAATCTTTCACTCAATTGCATTTTCTGGATTCAATTAGTTGTGCCATTCAAAACCAGTAATTTAGTGCATTGACAGCTGCCACCAACACCTGTTGTCCTGTAACATCAGTGAGGCATTTCAATGACTGTAGACTTCACTGGCCAACACTACCATACAGTCAGTACTAAGATACAGCACTACAAGGTTACAGTTATATTTCAAAATAAGTCAAACTCCATGTTGTTTGATTATATATAATTTGGAATTGTTATCAGCAGTTTAAAACACAGTATGTTTTCCTGCAAAACTCTACGCAAATGGACTGTTAAGCAAGGAAACAGCATTTATCACAGATTATTTAAACTGTCAGTGAAGAGTCAATCAGAGACTGAAAATTTACTACTATGAAAACCCTGATCAAGAACAAACTATAGTTTTATCTTTGAGATAGGCAGGGCAATTTCAATGAAAGGATGTCTACAGATGTAATTGTTTCCAAAAAAAAAAGATTATTTTCTTTTAATTTGCCAAATCAACACAGTGCATGTGCACATGTGCTTTTCAAATGCAACAGGAGTCAGATATGACAATGAAAAGAAAGAAATTCATCAGTAAGAAGTACTGCTACTCAAAGCACTTCTAGTCAAATTTGATCAAGTGGGAATTCAATTGCAATTTATAACAAGAACATACTTAAGCCTTCCTGGAACAAACAAGACAAAGATTAATTGGACAAAATTAGCAAACTATTTATTTGTGTAGGAATACAAAGTAATAGTCAAAGTCCCAAACACAAATCTACAAAAAGCAGAATGAGAAAAAGTTATGCAAGAGGAAGGAAACACAAGTCTAAGCAAGGAATTGCTTACACATCCAGATTTGAGTAAATTCAATCACAAAATATTTTTTCTAAGTTTAAGAACTTTTTAAAGGACTAATGATAAAGGCAACATCAAGAACCTGATAGTAGATCACAAACATTTAAATCATGCTCCAAGTGAAAATAATTCAATACCTACCAGTTAGCATAAAATACTTAAATAACACAAGATCACAATAATTTGAAATTAGTTCATTCAGTCTTGACATTTAGGTAAGGTAAGCTTTGTTCTGATTGACCCTATTACATAAGCAGTTATGGAAAGGACCTCATTAGCACAGAGCAAGCAAGAATCATCAAGTTATTCAGCAAATCAAAATGTCACAGCCATCTCATATGCTCATATTATTAAATTACAAAGAAAGATTAAATGGCATTCCCTGATAACTGAAAATACTGGAAGGATAAGGCTACTGATGAATACCCAAGATCTTTTACTTTGTCACAAAAATGTTTCTCCTAGGATATACATGAACCTGCACGCTTCCACGGGGATACGCAGCATTCATTTTTCAGGAACTTAACCAGGAAAGGAAAAATTGCACCTCTGCTTCACCATTGTACCTCTTCTCAGTCCTAACTGCAAAATTAGAAGGAGGTGGCATCTGCAACTAGATCTGCATGGAAGAACAGCACTCTTCCTTAGTTAAACCACCTGCTTGAGAAGCAGTGGTGAAAGACGATGATTAGAGAGCACAAGCACTCGTTTGATTCTACTAGAAGAATGAGAAGTAGGCAACAAACAAGTTGTTACTGCTGTTTTCCTCACTTTCTTACATATCAAAATGGGTTGTGCCCAAAGAGCTGCATTTCCTGCCTCCATGATTTGAACAAGCAAAGTATTAGACTTTTCAGCTGTCATCATAAAATATAAGGTACCAGATTGCCTTGTATGCATTTTAGACTTAAGATGTTAAGCTACATTTACTTTACAAAACCAGAAACTCCATATTACTCCAGGCTGTAGTTATATTCTCAGAATAATCTTGTCTTCAATCAAAATTAGTTAAGTATGCTTTAGATAATTTTGGATAAAGGGAGAATATCTTTTGCTTTCAACAAATGCAAAAAATAGACACTAAAAATACAAAAATCGCCCAACTGAGGTCTTTTATGTATTCAGTCTTCTAGTAACAGAAATGTTAAGTCAATTCAAAATTGAAAAGGTCAGTTGTTAGTGTCAAATTGAACTGCCACAAAGCAAGCATACATACATCAAGCAGACAATCAAGGCAAGTATGCCAAGTAACTGACAACTGTAAACTTCTGTCTCATTAAAACACTGTCAAATTAAGCACCAGGTCAATGTCATTGTTAGAAAAGTTTACAGCTGATTCACATGAGGAACCTTGATTTTTCTGGTCTTAAAAAAAAAGAAATCTAGCAAGCATTTATGAAGTCTGAAAAAGTAAATATCAAAAAAACTTTTAGCAGAAGGAACATACTCTAATGAAAGTTTAACTAAAAAAAAAACCAAACCACCAAAAAAAAAACTTTTCATGACTTTCCATGTCTACACAAGTTACAGCAAATGAAATGGCAAAACATTACCTATTCACAGGAACTTCAGGCTAAAACTCTCAGCAAAGCCTAATGAATATATTTAGCATAAGTATTTTAGCAGAAGTATTACCACTGTAACAATTACATAAATTCTCATTTTTAACAATGCTTCTATCTTCTATATCAGAGTATAACAAAATACCAGATGGAGGTATGGCCCAATTGAGAGAAAGCATAACTAGTAGTAACAAACTTTTTTAATATCTTTTTTTAATATCTGGAGAGTTGCCCTAGAAAAATAAAAGCTGCTACTGCACAGGTAACTCAGCTGATGTTTTCTGCACTGATTTGGTTATCTCACCAGTGGTGTCTTGCTAATAGAGCTGCGTACCCCTTGAAACAGTGGGTAAAAGGAAAGGAACAAGGGATTATCTTAATTTGCCCAATGCTTCGAATAAACTAATGGGATGCTTTTAGGGGAGTTTCACATGCATTTTCAACTATGAAGAAAAGGAAATTACAGATTTTTTTCTTTATAAATCTACAGTAGTTTTTTTCTTTATTAAATCTACACAGATGCAAATCTACACAGATGCAAATATACACAGATGCAAATATACACAAGCCCTGAAAATTCAGCATCACATCTGAAAGCCTAACACTCAAAACAACAACATCCTGATTTCAACCTGGTAGCCCTCAAACCCTTATACGCTCTACAGAGACTCTTAACTTAGATACAACATCCTGAAACGGGAAAAGAACTTTTGTGAGTTAAGCATTTCTCCCTTCTAAATCAAAATATTTTATAAATTTTTTTTATATCCCAGAGAAATATTGGTATCTCCGAAATTTTTTGAAATTCCATAAAATGTATGGATAGCCCAGGGAAATTGTGGATGCCCCATCCCTGGAAGTGTTCAAGGTGAAGATGGACTAGGCCTTGAACAACCTGGTCTGGTGAAAGATGCACCCTCATGGTAACCATGCTGGAAGCACATGGTCTTTAAAGATCCTTCCAACCCGTCCATGATTACACAAGAGAAGGGATAAGGAAGAAGGGACAATTTTTCACAAGAGAATTCCATTGGAACTGGCAAAACTGAACCACAAACAGTTCTCCACCTGCAAATATTCCTTTATGGTTAGCTTTTCTGTGAGACATATGAAACAAACAGCAACTTCTATTGTCAGACATGAACTATTTAATACAAAAGCTGAGTAATGTAAACATTTCTTTCAAACTTTAGATTAATCTTTTACTATTTTTGTAATACAAAGAATTATAATTATGAACACCTTTCAGTTCAGCTAGATTACACGAATATCAGTGAGTTCAAATATATACTGTCAGACCAATGATTTATAAGGATCATTCAAATGCAGCGTAATACTTTGTGCCTTCCTGCAGTAAACTCTACATCCAACTGAAGCAAATTGAAAATAAGGTGAAAGTTTTCTTTCCCCAGACTTTGAGTGGACTTTTATTATATCATAAATTGAGCATGAGAGATAGACCTCTCAATGATTTAAAACATTACTTATAAAATGCAGTTGCCTAGAAGCTTGCATTTTTATTAATCTTCTATTATTAATCTTCGGTTTCAATAAATATTGCCAGAAGTGAGATGATCTTTTTGCATCCAAACATATGATTTATCCTTTATTTTTAATTTATACTGTCTTTTAACTTGCAAAGGTAAGATCTGAGTGAATAGAAATCAACAAATTAACCTGCAACACCCCTGTGTTTCCAGGACTGAATCTTTGCATGGCACATTTTAAAAGACAAAATTATAAACAACATTCCAAGATTTGACCCCAATCCGAAACAGTATCCCTATTTCTTTATATTTTAATGACTTGTTCAATCCTGAAAAATGCACAATTTTATTTTTTACTGTTGCAGTGGTTTGTTAAAAAAAAAAAAAAAGTACATACTTGCAGCTGAACTGAGTTATCCTGAAGACCTTCTACAATAGGAGAGAATCTATCAACATTCCTTTCCTCTGCTGCTGCTGTTACAGCTTCCAAAATCTTTTCAAGGCTGTGAGAAAAGGGAATCATTTCACTCAGGAGAGACATTGAAACTTGTTCATTTGCAATCTGAAAAGCCATGCTGCCAAATTATTTGCTTGCCTCAATTTCTTGTAAACAAGTTTAGGAGGTATAATCAATACTTGTTTCCTTTACAGATTTTCGTAACCAAAGAATGAATTACTGGATTACAAGGGTTAAGAGAATCGTGCTAATAAATATTAAGCAAAAGAATTGCTGCATAACTATTTCCATCTAACCAGAGCATCCACGTGTCAAAAAGAAAACTCATTGATATGACCACATATCCATGAGCTTATTTATATTTTCAATAAAAAAAAAAAATCACAAAGGTATTCTAAAAACAGACAATATAACACAGATACTACTTTCAAACCTAAATTTAAAATTTTATCATTTCATTCAGATATAATTATAATTTGGGATATTGTAAAATTACCTTACTGTTTCTTGCTTGAATCCAGTACTTACATGTTTTCCTCTCCAACAATACACATTGCAGATAGGAGTTTAACTATATCCGTCATCATGTTCGTTTGCTTGGGATCAATTGCTTTGGTCAGCAACAGGAGGCTCCTCTCTTCTCCCAAAATTCTTTCCAACCCATACTAAACAACAGAAGAAGATTTGTAAGGGAGGGAATCCAAATGACTATCAAGTATCTAGTAAAGACAACAACAGTTCCCTCAAGTAAGTATTTCAAATGACATTTAAGTCTGTGAAATACCAAATTAAAAAAATTAAATGAGAGAAAGGCACCAAAAACGTCACTTATTCTGTAAGAAGAGCATATATCAGCATCAAAATATCACATTATTTTCTTGGAATATTTCTGCAGAGAGGAAGCGGCAGACTTCTGGCAGACAGAAAGAACTTCATAGCACAGCTGACCAACCCACCACTTCCCTAAATTGCACAGACTTATACCTGTCATGTACCTTAACTAATTGAACTGTAATAATTTAGATTCCAAGATAAAATAAAATCCCATACCTTATTATTCATGAAGGCTCTCAAACATTGTATAACTTTATGCTGACTCTTCTTCACAACTCTGTCCTGACTGAATAAATCAAAATTTAGTGTAAATAAATGTTCTTTAAATATTAAGAAAAACTAACACTTTTATATTAAAGTCTTACTTTTTTGTCTCAACCAATCGTTCCAAAACATCCAACAGCAGTCCCAGACCTTCTTGGCCAAAGTTTTCAACCCAGCTAGAGAGAAAGAAAAAAGACATTTAAAAAAATTGACATTTAGAAGACTAACCACAGTGAAAGAAAATTGTCACCATAAATAAAAGCAGATATAACTGGATGGTTTTAAACCCAAAATATATCCAAGAGAACACAATAAAAATTTTAAATTTCCACTGCTACCAAGGGCATCTTCTGGTAAGGTTAAACCCTTGGCCAGTTGTTTCTATATAAGACAGCTGCTTCATGGTCCTGTTTAGTATTGCTCAAAACCACTTGATATCAAATACAAGTAA